>CM022484.1:12794694-12848512 GCA_011952105.1 Coreoperca whiteheadi
ATGTCCGTGTTCTGGGTACTTTCCCCCCCTCTCTGTTGCTCTTATCCCCCCGGCCGCCCCGTCGGGATCCTGTCTTTTAAACACATCTAGTTGGGAAAAAAAGACAGGGGGGGGGGGATAACACCTACCAAAAGGTTTCTGTACATGTCAAAGATGGGAACTGCAATAAGTAAGAGGCACAAGACAGGCAGTGATTCAAATGATTTAACCATAAAGGGGTTAAAAAGATACTAAAACAAACTCTTCTTCTGTCCAAGGCTTCATACCAGTTACTGAAGAATCACTTTAAAATTGCACATTTTGCAGGTGAACTACAGCAGTTACTGTAGAAAAACTAACTCAAGAGACACATGAGAGGGACTAACAAAGATCGTAACCAAATGTTGGCCAATGCTGTGTAGGTTCCTGCCCCTTTCAGGGTCTTAAGAATTGAGATAAGAGCCGACTCAGTATCCAATAAAACTTAACAGAGCCACTGTGGGAGCAGTAGGAATTTAATTTCTCTCATTGCTGATATGCGACTCTCTAGGACAGAGTGGGCTAAACTAAGGGGGTGAAAGGGAGTGTGGGAGTTGTGAGAGAAAAAGAAAGCAAGATAATGAGATTAAGAAGGAAATTACAAGGAGCAAGAGGGGTATGCACAAGGTATTGGGAAACTGAGAGACTGCAAAACAAAGCAGGAACGAAGAAGGAAAGAGCAAGGGAAATGGAGAGTGGGAGAGAAAGACGAAACGAACAAGCAAGAGATGAGAGAAATGGCAAGAGGGAGGGTGGGATGGACGAGGGGCCTTCATACTGATACAATCGGTCAGGAAATAATAACACGAGTGAGTGAATAAGAAAACCTCATTTCAGGTAATGAGTATTCTAATCAAGAGATTACATTATCTCACATCGCAGAGACAGGGGAGAGTAGAGCCCCTGGCAACTGGGTGTGATCGCATGCTGTGGAATGGCTTAATGCCTTCTATAACTGCGCTGGTACAGCAGGGCTATTACAGTACATGCCTATGCACACAATCACACCCTCGGAAACACACACGCATACACCTAAACACTCCTGTATTCATGCACCCATGCATGCCAGCAGGGGGGAAAAAAACAACAACTCGTTATTGGAAGCAGAAGAGCCATAGTGCACGAGTTAGAAATAGATAGGCTTTCAATTTAACTAGGCAACAGCATTCTGTCATTTTATTTATTTTGACACTTTGATGATCAGTAAAAACACACTGGTCTGTGCGGGGGTTGGGGGGGGGTGCAACCCACATTTGAATTACAGATCTTGTTATCGATTACCATGGTGACAATCAAAGAATTCACGTCAGCCCTCTGAGAAGATTTGCTTTCTGCTGTATTTTCGTGTCCTAAAAAGGATAAAGTTCTTATCTACCTTGTATATTTAGATACAGCACATCTAAGTCATGGATACGTGAGAAAATCCTGTTAAAATTAAGGAAGGAGCACCTCATCCTCTTTAACAAATACAGGCTAGTTAGAATGTGGTTGTTACACAAGGGAAATCCATCAGAAAAATGTCCTAAATTAAAATTTCACAACTCCCCATGAAGGACCATCAGGGAAAATGCTGTTTTCTTGGTGTATGAACACACACTGGGAGACACACACACACACACCGATCGCATTGAGAGCAACAACTGCCATAGAGTTTCCTTTGAGACTCACCATAGGTCACCTTAACAGCTGCTCATCCCCTCAGCCAATCAAACAGGAGCAGGGAGCAAGAACCCAGCATAAATACACGCCAATTAAAGAACCTAAATTAATCCAAGCAATCAAGCTTCCCGTCTTTTTCTCTTGCTACTTCTTGTTGACAGATTGAATGCCATCCATCACATCACTGCCAGTTTCTCTACTCTGAGAGAAGGTGAATTAAATCAATGTTTTAAAGAGTGCTGGGTGGAAAATAAATCAAGGATGAACAAATCTCCATGGCAGTGCATGAAATATAAAAGCCTGGGGGTATGCCAGAAAGGGTGGACAAAAACAACACAGAGTTCACCGTGAAAGCAGCTTGTTATAAAGTGGAGTGCAACAATATGGCCCTATACGTAAAGTAGCAATGGTAAATATAATGGACACTAAAACAGAACAATAATACCATACATCCAAGCAGGCCTGATTCGCCGATTATACATAGTTTTGCTCACTGAGGGATAAATATATTATAATCTACCGGACTGAAAGATATGGCAAACATTTTCTTTTGTGTCATCTAATTTCCCCACAAAGATCACTAACATTTGAATTCTATATAATCTTTAAAGCTCTTGATGTTTAAAGCTTCATTTTTATTTGAGTCACCTGTACACACGACAACGATCTTACTATTTTAAACTATACTGGGTACATATGTCACTGGTCTGGGTACATTTCCTCCATCACTGTTGCTCATATCTCACCTGCAGCACCGTCTGGATCTTGGCAGAGACGTCGGCCTGCTCGTAGAGTTTGATGCCCTCTTTGTGAGCCCCGCCCGGGCATTGCACCGCAATCTGCTGCAGGTGGGCCAACACCACACTGTGAGCCTGAGCCACTGCCTTGAACTTGTCAAACAAAAGCTCCAGCAGTTCCAGCAGCAGCCTGTAGAGGGAGCCAGAGAGAGCAGAAAGGCAGGGAGAAGAGGAGAAACAAGAGGGACAGAGATCAGGAAGAGCGGGGAGTAAAGACAAGAGGCGAGGCGAGGGGGGGGGTCAAAAGAACTTATGATACTTAATAAAAAAAAAAAAAAACAAATAGATGTGATACTTCTTTTCCACTTTTGGAATAAAAAAACAACAACTAATATTTAAGCATTTTTCCCATGGTGTTGTCTATCACAATCTAATAGAGTAGATAAGAAACCCAGCCAGCAACATTCACTTGACAGTTTATTGGTTAGGAAAATACACTATCCCTACAGTAAATCCCTTGGCCTTGGATTTCTATGTAAAGAAAGCAGAGAGCCACCAAGGAATTCAGCGTCTGTTTTAATATGAGAAAGAGAGGAAATTTAGACCAAGGGTGTTGTGTGACTGCTGGTGCCAGCCGCCACAACAGTTGACAGACCTTTTTTTTTTCCTATCACCAGCAACGACCAAAGAAGGTCTCAGAGTATTGCCACAGTTAGAGAAGGCTTTCTGTGCTCCGGCAGGTTTGCATCCAAATTCATGGTAACCATTGAAACAGCGGAGAAATACTAATGCCGTTGATAGTCTAATTTATCACGGTAAACAGCATCCAAATGCCCCCTTTTTTTTTTTTCTAACATGATTTTATAACAGTCCTTGCGTTTGTATCAAAAGTAAAGTACACTAATATGAAAACATTATTGTGCATCTCTAGCTTCTGCCCTGCCTTAAATTCTGTTTTACTTCTCCACTGCCACCAGAAGGATGCATATGTGCACAGATACATTCGACTAGATGATGAAATGACTCCAATTTCAGCGTATTTACCAACATAATAAAGGTCAATAACATGTAATTAATTAAAACTGCTATGTGTAAATCTTGATATACTTGGTATAAGGAAAACTAAAGGCAAAACTGTAGCTGTCCTAAAGAAAATGAGAGAAATAACAGTTGCAACAGATAATCTAGCCAAACATCCTTACTGAGTGCATTTCACAGTATTATTTAGGTATTGCTCTTCCCGGTTTTCTTTCACATTTCATATTCAGCAGATACTCACAGCTATTTTACCTACAGTAATAACCCAGCACCTGGGCTGGCTATCGAAAAAGTAGCGGAGATGCCCAACCTGGACTCAAATGAACAGCTTCTCTCATTAGTTCTAAATGGCTCTGGCTGAAGCAGAGAGTGCAGCCAAAACCAAACAGGCCTTCCACTTGATCTGAGTGCTATGCTTTGGATTGGAAACTCAGTTGTCTCATCTACGCTAATGCTTTCATACAGATTTTACTATACCTGATGTCTGCACAAGGACAAAGCTTTAAAAGTAAAGAGGGAACAAAGGTTACATTAGATGAGTTTGACTGAGTACCCTGTGCCCCTATGCTAGTGAGTGCCCACTTTATTTTAGTGGAGATTTTACAGTTAATATAAGCATAGTGACACTGTTTGTTTAACCCCGGTCTTTTAGTACTCTCCTCTTGCAGTTTTATTTAATTACGAGAAAGTGAGACCTTCTTTTCTAGGCAACAAAAGCATGAAAGTTCACAATATTGGCAATTTTAAGTCCCCGCTAAACCTAGATTTATCCTTATCTTTCCGGGTAGCTGAACCATTTCATGATTTTATAAAACACACAAGATGTGTAAGTCTTACAAACAGCTGCATTTCTAAACTTGCACAAGTTGGGTTTGATAACTAAATATCAAATGATACATACAAGACCAGTTGCATTAGCCTGAAGTACAAATAACCAGAATAAAAGTTAAGGTTCCAAACCAGAAAAGCTGTGGCCACCAAAAACATCTTCTAAGTATACTCAAAAGAACCTGAGCCCATACCTCATTAATACCAAGTCAATACGAATTACCTCCGAATTACCTAAATTTTGCAAGTTTTGGGAAGTGGCCAATGTTTCCTGGGAAGGTATAAGGATAATGTAGAGGCAAGATGGATGTTTCACTAGGGGGCATTTTGGTTGGCTGTCTGTCACTACACTGGCAGTAGCAGCGAGTAAATGTTATTAATGGAGAGGAAAGCAGGCACAAATCACTATGAGCTATAACTCAGTCGATGGAAGATGTTCGTGAGACGAAGAGAGGAGCTGTGAAATGCCAACGAGTCAAGGAAGTCTCTGCCCCAGACCCCCACTCATGCATAAACATGAAGGACTGACAAAAAAATAAAAATAAAAAAGGATACAGAGTGAATACCAACTTTCAGAAGCAATACATGGACAAACAATACATGATCATGTGTGCATGGACTGAGGCAGACACACACAAAATGTATGGCTCTGACCTTGTCACCACTTCTTTTTGTTCCATTTCTAAGCACACTTCAACCCTTCAACACACAAACACACACACCCCAGTACTTCTATACTTGTGAGGACTTTCATTGACATAATGCATTCCCCAGCCCCTTACCCATCCTTAACCATCATTAACCTTAACCATCACAACTACATGCCTAACACCAAACCTTACCCTAACCCTAACCTAAACCTAAACCTAATCATAACCCAAACCCTGAAACCAAGTCTTAACCCTCAAACCCCCCTTGAAGGTGTCTCGAAAAGTGAGGACCGGCCAAAATGTCCTCTCTTTCCAAAATTGTCCTCACATTTCCAAGGTCTAAAACGCAAACTGGTCCTCACAAAGATGGCTGTACAAGAGCACACACACACACGCACCCGCGCAGAGTGCGCAGTCTACGCAGAGTGTAGACCGTCCAGTCCTCCTCATTATCTCCCAGCGGAGGCCATCCTAATCCATATGTCTGTTCTTTGAGGCCTCACTTCTCATTTCCCCTCAGGATCGAAGGTGACACACACATGGCTGTAGCAGCAGGGAGCACACACGTGGACGTAAACTCCCGGACAAACTGGCCGACAGTACATCTGTGTGAGTGCGTGTGGGTTTGCTTCTTTTTGGGAGGACGATAATAGCGTCCACATTACATTATCATTAGGTTTGTTGTCAGCCAAAGGTAATTAAATTACTGTAAATAGGAGTCTAAAAAGTGTATAAAGAACCCTTTGGAAATATAAAATGTGGCAGGTCTTCCTGCTGTCATACACAAAGGGCAAATGGACATACAGTCACACATATTTGTCTCTCACAACTTTGTACAAAAACAGTACAAAAGAGACAAGCAATCAAGCTTGTGATCAGTGTGCTTTTCTTGTTTTTAAATTGGATTTAAAATACTTTGCAATTTACTTCAATGTTCTTCGCCCATTCAAGCGTTTCTTCTTTAAATCAGCTCTCTTTCTAAGGGATTCAAGATTAGATTCAGAATCTCCTATATCCCAACAACAAAGAAAAAAGAAATATGGCTCTGTTTTTGTAATGCAAAATGAAAAAAGGGAATATGAGTTCAACAAGTCTGATTTGATGTAAATTATACTGAGCTACTCACAGATCAGTGGTGCATGCTAATAACTGGGGCATGGAGTGGAAACCTCTATTGCATGGAGTATATTACTAAACGTTACATATAGTGAAAGGAGTGATAAATGAAAACGCGCTTCCAATGTGGCTGATCACAGAGGACGTGAATGAGAACATACACCTTCAAGAGCAAGCCACACACCACCGTATATGCTCTAAAGTGCTTCAGTGTTGCCTGCTAGTCTGCAGTGCCATAAAATATAGTGTGCAATATGAGAGACCATTGTTCCCTACAAGTGGTACATTGGTAGGAGTTTCCATAGCAACTAAATTGAAGTGAACATAGGCAGAACGAGGTGTGTATGCATCGAAATACAAACACACACACACACACACACCTCTAAGTGTTTGCCCAAATGCGAATGCTCTGACACAAATAGCGTTAAGGGCTCACACGCAGGCAAACGTTAAACAATCTGTAAGGAATAGAGCTGGGAATGAGCTACACGGTGGCCTATTGAGGTCAGATGAGATTCAGCAGGAAACAGGAGAAGGGAGGCAGACAAGGCCAGAGAGAACATCCCTGACAGAAAACAAGACGTTCCTCTTAAATGGTTCAGGATCAGTGGACTGAGACCTGTGTTTCCCAAGTCTGCTCACTCCGTGTGTACGTCTGCTAGAGTTGATGTGACTGCTTTTAAAATGTAGCAGTCCTCTACGGCAGGTGTGAAGTTGTTTGCGTGTGTGTATGGGTGTGTTTAACCATGACTTGTCTAGGTTTAAAGCAGCAGAGTATCTGTTTTCATGGTCTGAGGCAGGTGTGCCTCCAGTCCTAGCCTTACCTGTGTTTCATACCTGGTTGACTGTCTGACTATGAACACCCTGGGACTGCATTCAAAACATGTTGTCTATTGCCTTTCAAGTCAGCTCTAAATATACCTAAAAGACTCAGTGCATGTTGACACCAAAAATGACTGGTGACTAATCCGAGCCATATTAGAATTTAT
Organism: Coreoperca whiteheadi; assembly: GCA_011952105.1. Classification (NCBI taxonomy): domain Eukaryota; kingdom Metazoa; phylum Chordata; class Actinopteri; order Centrarchiformes; family Sinipercidae; genus Coreoperca; species Coreoperca whiteheadi. Next base: position 12,801,730 of record CM022484.1, read on the forward strand.
AAACAGCTGTACTGTATCAGTAACAATGCCCAGGGAGGGCAGATAAATTCCTAACCTTTACCAACCACTGGGTGGAGTGGCCACCTTGTACTTAATGACACTGGGGAATTGATTCTGATGGGGATACTATAACTACAGAAGAATAAGCAAGCAGGCTGCTTTAATAAAACTCTTGCATAGATAGGATACTGAGGGGATTACAAGTGACAGCTTTATGAAGGTATATTTTAGTGTAGCTGCATACTGCTGATGACACTGATCATTTTTTGGAAACATTGCTAATGCTACTTTTTCTATCTGGCAAACATTATCATTTCAAAAAGATGGCTTTCATCTTTCCACAGAAGTGCTTATAGTTTTCTCGTCATGGCTATCTACTCACTTTATCACCCTTTCCCTCTTCATTTACTATTTATTTTTAACCTCCAGTTTTCTTCAATTTTGTAGCAATCCTCGCTCTGAAGGGAATTGTTCTCCACTCTCACAGAGTCATGATATTTCATCATAGTGCCATCCTCCTTCAGTGTGCCTTCCTTATCATCCCTGTTCATTACTGTACCTTGGCTGGCTCTCCTGGGCCAGGTTTTCTCCTCTCTGGTAAGCATGGTCTGCTATCTGAGTGGTGGACCTCTTGACAATCTGTTTCAGCTCAGGTTCCAGTCGCTCCATTATGGCTTTGATGGTCTCTGGGATTTTCTTCAACTTGGCCAGAGCCTGAAGAAAAAGGACAATACAAAGACTTTACTTTAAGCAAGAACACAGAGACGCTGAAATGAAATGAACCAGCACAGAACACAAGGGTCGATGTAACTTTTCTATTTCCTATTTAACAGAATGTGTAGTGTTCAGTAGTGCTCATGTATGTACCTTGATGAGGATGCCCATGAACTTAGCACTGTTCTCTTCTGGATCCACCTCAGGGAGGTCCACTTGGTTCAACTCTCGCACATCCTGCTGCAGCTCACGCACTAAATAAAGTATATACATTTATATACACATAGGTTAGCATAAACTGTAAGGGCTTAAAAATATATATTAGTATATACTAAGTAAATATAAGTATTATACTAAGCCACCATTTATACAGCATAACTAAAAAGGAGCACTTTGTTTTCTTTGACACATTTTTGAACTCTGGGAGGGTTTGTTACCTATTCAGCAGTTTGCCAAACATAACAGCTACATACAGCATGTACAAACCTAATAACCAAGATTCAACTATCACCTTTTTATTACCACACTAAAACAATAAAATGATAGCTTTAACTATATTAATATCCTACATCTTTCTCTTTTAAATGCACACACCGGCACCTATCCTGTTATTCTGCCCCCCTTTGTGCTCTCTCCGTCTGACTTAGCCACATTAGCAGCTAAATTGAGAGTGGCAGCATCGAATGATGCTCTAATTTCCATTAGATGGGGCCTCCCAATTCCCCATCAAAGCACGTTAAGAGAGTTAATGTTTATGGTAAGTTAATGGACTTTGGGTGTATTTCCTCTTTTCCCCCATTCCAACTGTAGTTTGTGTAATAATTATGACAATTACTATCTACAAATGAGGTGCTCTAATGCTATTAGACAAAATGGCAAGCTAGGCCATTGATGGAAGATGGCTGCTGTGTCGTGACCACAGTTTTTTAGCATGACGGTGTATAGGCACTTACTGCCTGGCGGTAGCTAATTGCCAGTGTTCTCTTGCATAATGTGGCAAAAACGGTGGTTTAGCTTTTACTTTTAGGCCTACAGGGTGGGTGTATTGAGCGGATATTTATTATGCATTAGTGCTAATTCATACATTTATGTGTTTGAGGTCATGGCATACACATTCATGGTGATGAGCTGCGCGAACAAAAACACGTGGAGTAAAAGATACATAACTGTAATGACAGTTGTATCTGACATAAACCCGCAGTGAAGTGTGAGTTAAATGCACAAGGGAGAGAGACAGAGATAGAGAATGATGGAGAGAACTACAACAGTTTAATTAAACAACCACTGGATGGCTTTCAGGGAAACCTTGATTTTCAGGAGACAATCATATGCTAATATTTGTTAATCTGTCACTGCCACACTAGTAAGACAGCAGCAGCAGTAAAATAATACTTCTGTGGATACTGAGTGGTATGTCGAGTACAGTGTTTGGTTGCCTGGTATCCAGAGTTAAAAAGAAAGGGTGAGTCGCTAACTTAGAATGCCAATAGTGGGTGGTGAAAAAATTGCCAGGCTTAATATAAAAACTCAGAAATACCAAGGGAACGCCAAGTTATTGCAGGATTAACTTTTTTCATTATCTTCTTGTTTGCGTTCCTCTGTGCTGTGCCTGGAAGGAATGCAGTGCTGACTCTACGCCCCTGAATACAGTTATATAGTCTGCATTATCAGTCCCTGTTAAAGCGCTGGTTACCAGTTTGAGCGTAATGAATGCTGTTCCCCTGCTGTGATGACAGAGACCCTGGGTGACTGATGGTACAGATAGGGGGAACAAGATGATTATACTGTTAGCGAGAGAAATGTATTTTATGATCATAGTTGAAAATGTTATGACATAAAACGAAAGGAAGGAAATGTGGGTGTGTGCCTATGTGCAAGGTAGTGTGTGTGTGTGTGTTCAGTATGTGCAAAGAGGCTTCAGTGGTGTGTTTTGTCATTTGTACAAGAGTTTGGATCAGCAGTTTCTGTCTGCGTTAAGTATTACTGTGTGTGTGTGTGTTGGCAATACACACACACACACACACACACACACACACACACACACACAACGACATGCAAATGGATGTAAGCCAGAGTGATGCTAATGACTTCATTATCACAAAGAATATCCGCACAGTGAAAATAAAATTGCAAACTGAAATCCACACACTTATCCAAAGAGACCCAACAACACTGCTTTGTTGATGTGTTTATCTCTACAGTACACTTAATGTATGCAATTTTAATGGAGAGCAAACCATACAACTTAATGTTTTTCCTGACACACCCACTTAAAATTTCAACTTCTTTTTGCTTCTCTTTTCCTTCACTATCATCTTCTCGCCTTCTTTTTACCAAGCCACCACCCATTGTTTTGGTCCATTATTCCCTCTTACTCCCCTATCTAATATGATCTAAGTGCCATACCACTGCTGGATCCAGGTGTGCTGAACTGTGATGAATCCAAAAGCTTGCGTGGGGTTGACAGGCTGCTGACATCCAACACAGGCACTGGAGATGTGTCTTTGGCCGTGGAGCTGTGAAAAGAAAAAGAAAATCCAGGGAGAGTGATTATCAAGATAAGTCATGTTATTGAATATTATGTCTCATATAAAACATGATATTGCAACTGCATGAGACGAACAGGCTCAAATTAACTCAAAAATCTGGAGTCATATCTTCTTGTACACATGTAAAAGTTTAGTATGCACTAATAGAAATGCACCCACTAACCTGCTCTTCTCTAATGAAAACAATCTACTGTTATAACAATAAGCCTAGCATCTCTGGGTGGGATTGGTGCTGCTTTCCAATGAGCCATTTATCAAGCCTTAAGGCGGAGGTGGAAGCAATTCAGGTCCTTTATGTTGGGCGGTATAAACACAGCGTGCCTGCTAAGTGAGTGGGGTGTATGGAGGCTGGCTTGTTGTTAGAGGCGACCCAATACAGGAAGGCCAGGACCTGTCACTGGCTGACCCCTTAGTAATAAATCACTGTATCTCACCAACCCACCACCACCATAATTACTGCACCCCACACACACACACACACATACACACATACACGTGTAAAAGTGCAAACAACACTTAAACTGAATGCCATCCATGGAACACAACAGCTTCAACCGTGTGTTCGAAGCCATTGTGCCGCATTTTCCCCACATTTTCCCTAATAAGTTTTACGGCTACATCATGAAACTAAGAACCTGGCCCTTGGGTCACGGAGGCATAACTGAAGTTATTATCCTAGTGGCTGCAATACCTACTTCATCATTTTTGTGTCACTGGTGTCACATAGACACTGTGGATGTTGAATTTTGTCATCTTATTTATTTACTGCATAAAATTGGCAACTGACATTATCTCCCAGGCTTTAAAAAAATAGTTTGTTCCCTGAAAACTAAACAATACAATGCGTACAGTAGCACCTACCATGCCTCTAAGTGCACACCTCCTAATTCCCGATGACTGAATTAGTGAGGTTTGGCTCTTTACCATAGATCATGTGGGGTGTTTTCCGTGTTTATTCAGAACTTCACAGCACAAAGTACAAACATAAAGAAGTACAGCAACAAGTTACACAAGGTCTAATTGTTTTTGTCAGTAATTGGCTTGGTTTCCATACAGTAAATAATTGGCATGTTGTCCTAGCAATGGAATAACTTATAATGACGGCACATCTATACAGTCTCAACTTTTCAAAGAAGAAAGCACTTCGAAGGCTACATTTCTGTTAACAACATAATAGGAAAAAAAAAAAAAAAAGCTTTTGGTACCTTGGACTAAAAGATGTATTTAATAAAACTAACTTTTTTCAACCACTCTCTGTCTCTCTCAACCTTGCAGGCTTTTATACAGTAGGCTATATTAGTCATAACACTGTAAAGAAATTAAATAAAATGTAATTAATGTTTGTTGTCTGGAGCCATAAAAGAATAACAGCTTGGCAGAAGCTAATAGTACTTTTGTTATGCTGGTTTAGCACATCATCATACCATGACATTCGCACGACACCCGTTCCCACGTCTACCACGAGTTCTCTTTTCATTGTGCACTATTATGCTGATATTGTACATGTTATTACAGCAATAACAAATACTAATTGGAATTTTTTTTCAAGCATGAACAATCAAGTAAATGGCCAGGCATCCCCTGATGACGCTGAAGTTCTATTTTCACATTTCTATTCTTGTGAGGATATCTGAAAAGTTTTAACAATTTAAGAAATACAAGAACTTGCCCCTTACCCTGAAAGGCGAGCAGCATTTTTGTCCTTGTTTTTGTGTCCCAGGCGACTTGTGGACTTGATGTAGAGGTGTCGGTGCAGCTCATCAATGAGTACAAGGTGGATGTTGAGCTTCTTGCTGTGGAGCTCCAGGCGCAGATCTCCAAGCCCCTCCACCTGCAGCAGGGGGCCTTCCAGCGACTCCACCGCTGACACCTGCATGACAACATACCAGCCGGTTATCCTTAGCTGGGTCTTTCAAGTTTCATAGTGTCTGATCTTACAACGTTTGCAGCCAGACTACCTGTTACTAAGACAACACACAAACTTGGTAAAATATGAAATTCTTTGCCTTTACTGGAGAGTCGACAGCAGAAAGCCATAGAAAACACATGCACAGGAGAGAGAGAGAGTCGAAGAAATGTGGCCCGAAACTGAACTGAGGACAACCAACCAAATGGCGAAATTCTAAATGCAACTCATTTTACATAAAACTTTCATGGCCAGTGAAAAACAATCATAACACAACCAACATCGGAGGGTGGAGGTGGGAGGGGGCACATTCATTGCTGCTTGACACTCACTGTAGAAAATCACTGTAGAGGACCTCTATATGGTGATATTGAATTCTTACCCACCAATAACCTATACAAATACAGGAAATTAAATTTGTCATCCCACTAGCCTGTGGTTAGTGCGCCTCTGTTGGCGAAAAGCCCAAAATCTTATAAGGTGTCTAACGGAAATATGGTTGTAATGACAGTCAAATTGGCCTGTCAGGCTCCAGCTTCAAATCATTCCATTTGAAATTACACCTCATACTTCCGGTGTATATCAAGAAGCCCATTGTTTTGTTTTTTTTCCTTCAATCGGAAACCTTATTCATCCCCCTCATTCCCTTATTAGGTTAGGCAGTATTCAAGATTCTTCAATTCATGACACTTGTGCAAGAAGCTCCCTTTTTTTGTCTATCTCCGACTCCAAGAAAGTCCCCAGTGGTGAAGCTTCACTCCAGGTTAACAATGAGATGAATAAACACAGCAACACTCATAAGATTAAAATCTAAGATTTTTTTCAACTGACCTACAGATATACATACTATTATCATGTACAATATATGAAAACTGATCTAAAGTGCCCTCCTGAGTCACGCTGGGCATGGGGCATGGGTCAAGTGTGTGTTGATGCAAATGAGAGCCACATTATTGACAAGATGAGCTAATGCACTGCATGAGCAGCCCCCTTTGGCTTAATAGAATAACTGCATGTCTGCAAGGCTTTGTGTGTCCTGTGTCTGAGTGCGTGTGTGTGTGTGTGCACGCGCATTGTACACACCACTCAGATGTGTTTGTGTATGATTATATGTGAGTGATTGTATGACTGTAAATCATTTAATGCTTATATGTCTGTGTGTGTGTGTGTGTGTGGGTGGGGGGGGGATCTAATTACCATTGGGTTGGGATGAGAGAGGAAGGCTGGTTAACATCATTAGAAGGCCAGTCCTGTCAGCTCAATGAGTGAATTTTCTTGGGAGCAAGAGATATGGTGAGAAGGAAAGAGAAGAGAAGAGCATTTGACAGTTTATCACTGAGCTCTGAGGTCCAAGGGGGGGTGTCAGTAGTTGTATGTGTGTGCACCTGGGTTGTGAGATACTACAGGAACAAGGGGATGAGGGAAGATATAGATGAGGAGAGGAGAGGAACTTTTTCTGGAACCAAAGCCAGTCTCGATTTTAACCAACCCCATGGGGGCTAAGACTGCCATTCAATTGCAGACAAAGAGCCTAGTCTGAATTCTAATTGTCAACCCTTAGAGATAAGCCTCACATAAACACACAGACAGACACATATACACACACACACACACACAATGTTATGAAGATGAGAGACAGCGAGGGAGAGAGCGAGAGAGGCTAGGAAGTTCATGGATAGTCTACTCTTGCCGCACAGGAAGGCAAAATAATAACAAAAGGTACATACAGTAAGAATCTGTAAGCAAAAACACTCTTACAACTTTTGTTAAATAAAGAAAGAAAGAGTGTGAAAGAGAGTAAAAGGAGAGAAGGAGCAGCCGAAGGCGCATGTGAAAACCAGGGAGACGTTAATCTGACAGATGAGTCCTGTAATGAGTGACAGCATGCTGGGAATAAACACATCAGGGACTCGCAGCGAAGTGACACAGGCAGTATGATGTTACAGTGGAGAGGCACAGACTGTCTATGTCTTGGCAATACACAGTATATCAGCAAATGTAAGTCTTTCAAAATGTCATATAAACCTAATTCATATTCTGTCTAATAATCCAGGCTGTTTGACCTTTAGGTATCCAGCATGTTTGTACTGTAATTCACGTCATTGCAAGCTATTATTTTAGCTAACAAAGTTAATTTAGTTCATCGTGTCAAAAGTGCAGAAACTTTGGTTGAGTCATTCACAAACTAAACAACTATGCTATTTTAAGGATGCCATTCTGCCATTTTTATAATAATAGCTAACATCCTCTACTTTGGCTTAAGTGTGGGGTATTTTAAAATGGACTTTTCATACATTATTTATTCATGAACTGCATAAATATGTCACCAAAGCGAAAAGGTAGAACGAATGCATCCAACGGCATTTTGATCTGTAGAGGCAAATAAAATGAGCTTTAAAGTGTGCTTTTAACATACCGACTGAAACAGCACCATCCTGATCAAGTAAAGCGCATTTGAAGTTTGCAAGACAGAGGCGAAGCGTCCAACTGACTTTGAACTTTCCACAACCTTTCCAAACACGCTGGCCTGACTGAGCACAGGTTGAATGAAGATCCACTTCATTCCACCCCCACAAAGAGGATTTTTCATGGTCCTTTGGGCATACAATCATCCCTCTTTTTACCCCCTCCTCAGATTACCCCATTCTAGCAAACTAATTATTACCAGAGTCTGAAGGAAGATGTGTAGGAGTGGCAGAGGAAGGGAGAGAGGAAAGGGAAGGAAAGGAAAGGAACAGAGAGATCACAGAGCCTGGCCGTTTATTCCTCAATGCCATCCTCCAGCACCCCTGCTGAGCATACCGCAAAACACACATCAAAAGAACAAGCGTACACGCATACATACACACCTGCAACGCCCTGACTGCACTTAGATGATGTTCACTTGAAGTAAAAGAGTTGCATCCACTGGACTGTTCAAGGCTAGCAAAGGATTATTTTAAAAGGGATGACAGGTGCCAGGCAATCAATCTTCATAGACACTGCTGTTTACAAATGTGTACTGTGCACACCATGGGTCTCAGAAGCACCGGACTGCCTCAGTATTGCCTCGGATGCATTTACATACATCAATAGGTTTCCCCACAACTTGAAAAACAAGACAACAACCTGTTTCCTTTTCCATTTCTCACTTTCTTCACCTCAGCCATCTAACCAACCACTAAACAGGCAGACATCTTTGGAAGAACTAGGCTGTGTTTTTAAATTGCATACTAACGTACTATTCATACTAAGTATGACGTCAAATTGAGTGTTTAGTGCGTTGAAACTGCATAGTATGTGGACTGTGTGTGCGAGAAATGCCCAGATGGATATTTCCACTTTTTCTTTAGTTTGCCTTAAAATAATACTGGTAAATTGGGTGGAAGAGCTCATGTGGATTTACATTTGTGATAAACAAGTGTCAGTCAATTGTAGCTCAGGCTGTGATCGATAGAGTCAGGTGATGCACAGAAGAAATATTGCTTGAGCACGCTTCAGTGTGAACAGTCTGCTGGTAAGTTAGTATGTGATTTCGAACACACCCCAAAATGTCTTTTTCCCTCTCTTTCTGTCTTACCGGCCTCTCGACAAACAAAGATGCTCCTATACAACCACATCTACTCACCAGCATATCCGTGGCATGAAGGTAGTGCTTGCTTGCCATATAGGCCTCCAGCCGTTGAGGCACCTGCTTGATGCTTTCGATTTCATCCAGCAGCTGGAGGACGTGCTTGTGCTCGATGCCCTCTATCCACAGCTTCCTCAGCTCGTCCCTTTTGCAGTGGAGCAGCATCTTACAAGACAGGAGGTTCTCCTTCACCTGCAGGAAAGGGTGAGTTGGAATGCAAAAGAGTAAGACACAATATTTGTCCACTAGGCTAAGTTTAATTACAGTAGTCCATTTAAACAAAATCCTTTTGTGATCCAGCAATTGCTACAAACGCTGAAAATGTATTGTTCTAATGATAGCTGAATTATCAAACGTACAAAGTAAGTCGGCCCTTACTTCTGACTGCTCGAGGCATACACGTGTCTTTACAGAATAAAGCCTCTCTCTCATACAGGTCGCTTCCAGAACAGTTGGTTTTGTATGGTGGATTCTGACGGAACCTCCTGTCTGTTAACTGGAAACACTGATTTAAGGATAGCCAAACACCTACCAATATAGTATCGTTTTCTATCTTTTCTGAAATAATGATAAAGCATGGTTAATCCTGACCTATTGTTTAAATAGTGTTTACTTTCTTAAACATTGTTAGCAATGTCAGGAATTGTTGGATATCATGAAGGGGGCCATTGCCACACTGCTGAGCGCCCGAGCCATAAAGAAATGTCCAGGACAGCTACTGGTCCTTAACCTTCCCCCTTTTGTCGTCCTGCAACAACCCGGATTTTCCTGTACACTTACACAAGTGTTTCTACTTCTGGCTGATTAGGCCTCAGGTTTAAGTCGGGCAGAAGTTGGGCTATGCTGGGAGTTTGCAGACGTTAAAGCAGAGGAAAAACGGCACAAACACACATTAGGAAACAGGCCTGCACACAGGGTTCGAATCCCGGACCAGACCACGACCTCCCTGGGTGGAGTCTGCATGTCCTCCCCGTGTTACCGTGGGTTTTCTCCGGGTTCTCCGGTTTCCTCCCACCGTCCAAAGACATGCATTAGGTTAATTGGTGACTCTAAAATTGTCCCTAGTGGATGAATGTGTGCGTGAATGGTTGTCTGTCTATGTGTCAGCCCTGCGACGAGTTGGCCACTGTCCAGGGTGTACCCCGCCTAAGGCCCGAAGCCACTGGGATAGGCTCCAGTCCCCCGCGACCCCGAACGGGAACAAGCGGTAGAAAATGACTGACTGCCTGCACACAGATGACATGTTACAGTATGAACATTCTGAGGCTTGAATCAGTGACATGTTTTAAATCACTTCTCAAAACTTATCTTTAAAAAAAAAAAAGTTTTATTAGTGCTATCACAGTTTTATTTCCAACATGTCATATCTGTTTTATTATTATTGTAATTGTTTTTATTTTATAAAAATGTATTTAAAATGTTTTAGCTCTTGGTTTTGAAAAGTGCTGTATAAAAAAATATTATTATTATTATTTAGCTGCTTCCTTTTTAGGGTCCTGGTATTGTGCATGCTGGCTCACTGTCACACCGTCATGGTTTACTGGCATGCTTGAATAAATCAGAGCCCTCGTAAATGTTATTAGTAACTCCTGTGCGATAACAAGTCCAAATGTCTGCTGTAAAAAAAGGCCTATGAAATGGTGAAAAGTAAAATTAAAAGGTCTACGGCTAAGTATTCAGACTTCAGCTGACGAGTGTTAAGTTGGCAGTTTTCTTCTTGGGTGAACAGGATTTGTGTTAATTAAGAAAGTCTTTCAGTCCTTGGCGAATAGAAAAGGCCTAAAAACTGAGATAAGACACCCTTTTAACATATGAAGAGATAAATGAAAATGAATGAAAAACGTGCGTTGTTTTTAAATACAAAGCTTAGAGCCACTGCTCTGAAATCCATCAGAAACAATGTAAGCATAAATTCTAGTAATGGTTTTCACAACCCTCCAAATTAATTTTGCCCAGTTTCCATTTTTATACACAAGTCTCTCTTTTCTACCTGTTTGATCTTGTTGCGGGAGCTGGTGATGCGCTCGGTGATGCTCTGGTAGGTCCTGATGGCAGTGGTAAGTTCGGCATAATGCTGAACAATCAGCTCATCTAAATCCCTGTCACATGTCTCAAAGGCCTCTTCCAGACGCCCCTTCTCCGTCTCCCTGTCCTGCACATCATCACTGCTGGACAGAGTCCTGCATCGGAGAGGAGGGAAAGGAAAGGCAGAATTCAACTCAGGAACTGAATCCACATCATGAGTCTGAATGAAGCAGCAGTTTCAGAGTGGAGAGCCGAGACCCTCAGGAAATGGCAATTACAAGCTGGGTTTGAGCTAAGTAGGAGCTTACGTAAAGCCCTTGAAGGCAGCATAAGGGAATGACAGTAAAGACTACAGTATAGGCAGCATGGCAACATGAACAGGAACATTCACGCTGTAACAAGTGGATCGAACAGCAGCTTAAGTAGCCGTGTTGTCAAATATAGCATCTTTTCATGTTTTTGGCAGAAGATGCTAAATTGATCCCTTTAGTAAAAAAAAGTCCCACTTTATTTACATTATGTAAATTACTTGTATTACATACTGAGGAGCTGTTACAGCATTTACAGGGAACCTCCACTTAGGAAACCTTACAACTGTGAAGTTTTGTTTCCATCGCTTACATGTACATTTTGCTCTCTCCAAAAGAGTTTTACGTGAGGAGGCTTTCTGACATTTCATTACAGCTGTCAAGACTGTTCGTCACAGTGAGGTCACAGCCTCTCGTGTAATTCATCTTGCTTTTATCCAGACATAAGCCTCTGTATTCCTACAAAATGAAGTCAAACTTAACACCTTAAAAACCCAAAAAAGGCGTTTCACAGAATGTTTCAACTGTTGCCAACAGACTCCTCTGAAATCCAAGCTAGTTGCACTTCGTTGAGGCCAAGCGGAATAAAAAAAATGTGCTTAACACATCGGGCCAAATTATTTTCGTCCAGTTGTTACGATTTTCTCAGGAAAACATTGGCGTTTGTGACACGAATCGATGAGCCACACACTGTGGAGAAGTCAACCTTTTCTTCCGCTGGAATAAATTAAGATGCTGCTATTATTAACCGACACATTTTACCGTGAATAAAAAAAATGGCAAATGTGTGAACTTAAATTCGTTTCATATAATCAACAATACAGGAAGGATGTTGCTAACGTGTAGCTCTAGCACAAAAAGCTAGCTGTCAATCCGTTTCGGAGAGCAAATGCGAGCACAGTTCAAAAGCTGTCTGACGTCTAACCAGCCCCGTTAACTTCATACAAAGAATATGATACACCTTACCTGATAACAGAGATAAGAAGACCAGAAGGGTCTTTGTTTTTGCTAACTGCACTCCTGTATCTCCCTGTATCAGCTGCCATTTTTTCCAGCTGCGGCACCCAAACAGGAAGACGGAAGCGCGAGGTCATAAGAGGGAACTCTGGGAGTGGTAGTTCGCACCTGGGAAAGTGGTTCGGCCAACATTTTCTCTCACTTCTGCTTTAGTCACTTCTGGTGTAACTACACTGATATAGGCTATAAAAAATAGGACTAAATAAATTCCCTACTAAATTGTTCAAATATTCTCTGTGGAGTTTCTATTTGAATAGAAACAGCTATTTATTTTACACCCATGTTACACATTTTTGAGGGTTCTGGGTTTTACTCTGCAACTTAATTCAAAACTTAAACATGATACAATAAAGGTCTGCATTTACTATAAAATATTCTATAGACAAAAGCCATTCAAATAATGACATTTAAATGTTTTGCTTTGTTTGAATGTATTCTTAATTGATCTCCATCAACAGGGATCTCCATAATCTGGATGATACATTTTTTCATGGCACACATCCAGTGTGTTGTCCACAATGGCACAGATAATGATACTGATTCTAGTTACTGTGTGGTGTGATGATGAGGACTAAGGTGGCACTACAATGCAATATTGATCGTTTAAGTGATTTTAAGTAAACATTTTAAATCCAGTCCTCTTGAGGCTGATAAAGGTAAGGTTGAGCAGAGAAGGAAAGACAATGTGTGCCAGTGAGTTAATAGCATCCCCCATTTAAAACATATAGTGCTGGATTTGGCAGGGCTCTGCTGCGCTGTATCTCTGATAATCTCTGCAGTACCAATGAGAATGGGAGAGGGCATTGATTCTGGAGCAAAGGGGGTCGATTCCCAGTAGCCTGGGCCTGATTGATGTGCTGGTGGACTGACGAGATAACATTGTGGGTGATCTTTGTGTCTCTTCCACACAAACAAAAAGGAAACAATCTCTGTGTCATGCAGGACCCACTGTTTTTCTTTTAAAGATGCCTAGCTTCCAAGGTCCAAGTTTAATTTTGAAGTTCTTATCACCTTACTCTGCAGCCCATGTCCCATCAGTCCAACTAATCTACAGGGCTTCTTTTCTCCAATAACGCAGCCACAAGGTTATTTCTTTCAGCTTGATATGTGTTTGGACACTAAATGATTGCTTTGACTGACTGACCTGTGTGATTGAATACAAGGGCAATAAGGTATTTGTAGGACATGCCTTTATGATCTGTTAATAGATCTAAATGCAAATGCTGCATCTCAATCACTCTGTGTCCTTCACCTAATGTTCAGCAAAGAAAACATTACTACGATAGGGGTTGACTTTTATAGCACTTTGAATAATGGTGCAGCCACTTGACCAAAACAACTCAATATACAGTGAGTGGCTATTGAAGAAACAGAAGCTGATATGGATTAGTATAAGAGGAGCTCTATTAGCCAAATCATGCATTTAAGCAGGTGCTTTCCCTTAGATATGGTACTTGTGATTGTTAAATAATTAATGTCCTTGGTCTTAGGAATTTATTTTGATGTAATTTTGGGGTTATAATTAACTGATGAGTCACTGTTAATGCATGATAATAGCTTTAATAATTATCATGAGAGAAATACCAAGGAAAGAAAAGAGGATGGTGTAAATACAGTATTTTCACCTCTCCAGTGACACCCCTTGGAAACCTGTAACAAAACATCATCCCTTGGTGATTAAGAAAAAGATACTTCTTGGCTTGTTTCCATGGAAATGTGGTTACGGGAAACAGCAAAACACTGCATCTATTATATATGCCTTCTGGATTTTTGGCACAATTTTGAATTGGATAAAACAAAACATACGTCTCATATCTCCAACTTAATGCACCACCTACATTAGGATACAGCACAGCAAACTTTATATGTTAGGTTCCAATCCCATTCCCATTCTATACATACAGAATTTTGCAGAAATGACACAGACAAATTAAATGAGATTAAAATTGATGGAACGGTGCAATCTTGAACGTCACAAGATCATGGTAAAGTAAGAGATATCGCCAAACAGCAGCAATAATACATAAAGGTTAAGAGGATAATGCCAAGGAGAAAAAGGAATATATTCACACAATCAACGTTTTAGGAACTAACAGTCCAGTGATCAACTTCATGTTTGGATTATATTTGGATCTTGTGTGATCTTTAGGTTGCTTTGAGGTAGCAGGTTTTTTTAGCCAATAATAGTGACAGAAATGTTCTTGGTGTGCCACTGGGAGGTTTACAGCAACAAAAATGTCAAACGTTAACTGATTCACATATTAGCATAAACTGATACAAGCAGGACATGCAAGGTGTGAAAACAACATGATGATAAGTAACAACGCAAATTCTTTTCACATCATCAGGCATCTAGGTGGCAGTAACATAAACAGTAAGGACACTCTAGGACACTGAATCATTGAATGATTTGTCTAATGTGAAGTGAATATTTTTAAATTTTACCACCATGTTCCCAGTGATATCCTCTTATCCCCTCTAAAATCTACTAATTTTCCAGTGTGCTCATGAAGTTTATATGTTTCTTTTTGCACATACAGCACTATCAGCTATACTGGTACGTAGTTTTATATTAAAAATATCTATTGGACCAAGGTTTATATTCTATAAATTTGAATGTGAGTCCTCTGTGTATATGGACTTTCTCAATAATATTACAGTATGCACAATAAAAAGGTTGATTGATTTATGTTTGCACAGCATTCCAAACGTACACAATGCTGAAAACACAAAAACACAAAAATCAGCAGAAAACAGCATTATAGAAAGCAGTATTAGGTTATTGTGTGTATAATATATCGAGTTTAGAGGATGATTCTTATGAACTGTCTTATAATATCCTCTCTCCTCAAGGCATATCACATTTCCAGCTGCAATTTTACGTCCTGGAAGGCTGTGTGAGTTTTTGAAATAGATATGGTATGAAGTACTATAAAAACAAGGAAAATAATTATACAGAAAATGTGGATTCTCTTAACACACTTACAGTTTAACCTTTATGTATTTCTAAATCAATATACATCTTTAAAATGGCTTATTGATAAAATCCCTGCTGATGATGGAGCTTAAGATGAATTTTCAGCAAGTCAACCTGTCTTTTCTGCATTCATACGATTCACAATTGTTGATGAAAGTATATTTTATCTTTTTTTTCATACAATATTGAGTCTCAGGAACATACTTTTTGTCTTGTGTGTGATTGTTTTCTATCAGATGTCTGAAATTTCTGTTATAGAACCTCCTTTTCTTTTCTCTTCCTCACCTGCTGCGTCCTGCTCATCTGCATAATTACCTCTGGGGTTTTGTTGGCTTAACAGGTGTGGTCATTCCAGACCATGTTACGCCTTGCCCAATCCCTGTCAAGTTTAGCACTTCACCTGCATGTTGCTGCTGCTTAATAATTCCCCAGGATGCTCACCACTGAAGTTTGTCAGATTGTCTGTGTTGCATTCTAGTGTTCTAAGCTTTGCTTCTGCATGCTTACCCCTTCCTTGTTTGATCTATCTTCTGTCTTTGATTATCCACCTGATTGCCTTGCCCCTTTGGATTTGTTTGTCTGTTCTGATTGTTGCCTGTCACTGAATGTAAGCCTCCTCACTACCAAGTAAAGCCTTCTTTTATTATATCAGTTCTGCCTCATGAGTCCACTTTTTGCTCCAAGAACTGTCCGCACCCGTGGTGCTGACTGTAGGATTTCATTTGTATCATCTCCTCCACTGAGAGCAGACGGCAGATTTAGAAAATGAATAGCAATACTTATCATGGAAAATGAAAATCAACATTTGCTGTTCACACAGTAATTCCCAAGATTAGATATTCTGCTATACAAATAACAAAGACACGCACTGGGAGAAATATCAAAAAAGTGTTGACTGTTTGAGACGTGTCTAAAACAAAGTGAGGAACGACAAGGATGGTGAGCAGAGAGATAACCCTTCAAAAGTGGTTTAAACACGATGTCAGTATGATAAGTGGAAAATACTCAGCAGAGAAATAATCAATGGATATTAGAGAAAGATAGCAGGATATTGAAATAGGAGATGAACTTTAGTGGCAGTACCTTGCACAAATTGAAGATTTAAGTGATGCAAAAGACCATGAGTAATTTATTTGTCATGAACAATGATTAAATGTATACATGACAAAGAGAGTAATAGTAGTAGGACACAAAAATGATCCGACTGCTAACCTTTTCTACAGCAGAAGAGAATGAGTCTCAGGATGTTGGGCCAGTTCCTAAGGTTGTCAATTGGAATATGGCCATGTAAATGGTCTCTATTTCCATCTCTATTCCCTCTCCTTCTATTGCAGCGCTATCCATTTCAGGAGCTGTCTTTGCTTTCCCTGATGGATTTGGCAACTCATTCTGCCATTCTGCATTTTTAAAATCAATCTGACGATATTTTTCCATCAGTTGGGCCGTGCATTTTACCCATCCCATCTCCTCTTCTCCCTGTCTTTCCATCTCTCATATTCTTGCTATAGTTTTGCTCCTTTCTTTTTCTCTTTTTGTCAGCTCAAGATGAGCAACAGCACAAATACAAAAGAAGACCAGTGTTTGTGAGTTCAAACAATACTTTTGAGTTCAGGCGAAGTTGTTTCCTTACCATGTAGCTGAGTACTGAAACTGTCAAGTACTAAATTGAATAGCTGACACTAAATGCTTATTCAGATTTTTGCTTTTTGCCAAGTGTTCAGCCTGATTTCAATGATAATTTTTTACTGAGGCAAAATTCTTATACAGCTGTCTGTGTTAAAATGGTAATGCATTTTGAGATGTTTAGCATATTTCCTGAATGAAAAGAGGGGCTGTGGTTTGTGTTTTTGTATTCAGCAAGCTGAAAAACTACATTATCACTAATCAGAAGAAGACAGTAGATAGTCTTTTTCTTACTACTTAGCAAATATTGCAATGGTTTAACCTAACCAGCATAACTAATGATTATAATTTGTCATGTAAAATATCTTATTTTGAAAAAAAAATCCATTAGCATTCCTATTCATTATATTTTGTTATGGTTATTGTAAGGCTATACATATCTACAATCAAAGAATATGTTTTATGTCTTATCACAAGATATTGTTTGCCTACTTTAGCCAGGGAGTGTCACAAATTGACCATGTATCTATGGGAATAAACAAGATCTTTCTGGATAGTGCTATTAAAAAGCCACACATAAAAAATGAATATATTGATGATTTCAATATAGTGGAAATGCACTTGAGAAACGGAGAGGAAGACAAGTCGTACCGGCTTGCAAACAATAACCAATGAAAATGTCTGATGAAAGGACGGATGAGGGTTCTGTCCAATCAAGTCGCACGTTCTTGCAAGCACGTCATGCTAAGGAAGCGCGGACGTGCCGAAGCAGCGGCGTGTGGGCCCCAGGTGCACCTGGCTCTAACGCAAATAAACTGTACGAAAACCTGAAGGTGGATGTCAGGTTTCCATATTCCATGTAGATAACTGACACTTTGACAACCTGCGGTCCGACAATGGGAGCGAACAACAGTACCCGGCGCGTGTCATTCGAGTCAGATGAGAATGAGAATATCACTGTGGTGAAGGGCATACGGGTAAGTGACAGTTTGCGGACCTGCTTAGGGTTAGGGTAAACAGCAGTTTCATCACCACCTTGAAGTGATACCGGTTAATACAACGGCGTATGCGGCTGCACTGGCAACAGTGCTATAAGATATGGCTCGTCTCAAAGCAGCAATGCGAAGTTGTCTCTGCAAGCACACTCTCGGCAGCCTGAAGTTCATTCATTCATTCTGAAAGCTACACAT
Organism: Coreoperca whiteheadi; assembly: GCA_011952105.1. NCBI lineage: Eukaryota > Metazoa > Chordata > Actinopteri > Centrarchiformes > Sinipercidae > Coreoperca > Coreoperca whiteheadi. The sequence goes on from CM022484.1 coordinate 12,819,649, forward strand.
TAAGTCAGTCCGAAGTAGTCCAGGAGCATAACATTTAACCGCATATAGTGCGCACCCGCCGCAGTGGGCTAGGAGATTTAGACGCCATGACGTGAAACTTTTGAGTGCCCTTGCGGGACTGTTGACGGTGACGCCACAGGGCTCGTGCGCTACTTTCTGTCACTCAGTGTAGGAATGAGACGGACTCCAGCGGGACCGGCTGCCTGTTGCATGCCTGGTTGTAAATAATGGTGTCCTTTGGGAGTTTTCGTTTAAAGGGGGTTAACGAAGTGGCTGTCAGCTTCTGCTATTAGGTGGGAGCTGTTTCAAGTTCGTCTATGCCACTGTCAGCTGATGTTAAATATAGATTGAGAGGCTTGAGTCGATCAGATAAGGCTTTAGTTGGCACGGCGCTGTCTATTATTACTCAGGTGGCAAGCCTACCAAGCAAGCCTAATGTTCTTTTTCAATGAGCTATAATCCTGTTTATGCCAATGCTGTAATGTTTGTGTGAACAGACTGACAACAAAGCTTTGTCTTCTCCACATAAACACAATGTATAGTGTTCCATAGAAACAATTTTGGCAAACACCCTTATTTGTTCTTGCTGAGAGATTGGTGACACTTTATTTATATGAATGACAGGACACCTGCCACGAACATGAACAGGGTTCATGACTGTTGTCATGAAGTGTTATTTGGTCAATTATGTGCCTTTTAATGCAAAGTTGACATTGTTTGTCATGTCATGTCATGCCATAGCGGTTCTAATTATTAAACTTAAAGCAACTTAAAGATTAGCTTTATGTGTTAACATTACATTATACTATCAGATGTGTTTGGTCTATTATGCTATTGACAGGTTATGTTTTATTGGTTAATGTCAAGTTAAGACATATCAAACAATGTCAGCTTTGCATTAAAAGGTTTAACTCATTTAACACAAGTAACAGAATGACACTTAATGACAACGGGGATAAACCTTAATAAATACTCCATCTTCATGACAGGTGTCATGTCATGGTTACGATGGTGTCATGTTAAAACATGTCAAATGTGCATGTTACGTTATGCTCCCACCTTCAAATAAAGTGTTACCCTTCGATGGGAAGATCTATACCACTCACATCTCTGCTTTTTAAGTATGTAACGAAAGCCAGAAGATGATTAGCTTAGCATAAAGCCTGAAAGCAGGGGAAACAGCTAGGCCTGGCTCTACCCAAAGCTATAAAAACCAAACCAGCACCTCTACAGCTCAATTATTACATGTTTTTTGTCTCGTTTGTTTAATCTGTACACAAAGGTCAAGGTAAAAGAAACCAGGATAAAAAGGGAAGTTATAATCTAATGACTTAATTGTGTCAAACTATTTCTTGAAATGAATCTCCTTGTTCCACTGAAACGTTTCTTCCGCTCTCCTTTGCAGCTTTCTGAGAATGTCATCAACCGCATGAGGGAACCTGAAGTTCCTCCTAAACATCAACATGCTCCCATGGCGCCTACCCTCACTCCTTCTCCTAAACCGTGGCCAGTGCCCCCCACCTTTGACCCGATCACCTCCTTGCCTCCTCCCCCTCCTCTTTTAGAACCTGTTGCAGCTCAAGCTCCTCCTCCACCAGCTCCCTCTGCCACAGAGACAGTGGCTGCACCTCCACCACCTCCCCCTCAACCACCTACAGAACAGGTAGCAGCGCCCACCATAATTGACATGGTGCTCCCATCCTCATCACCCGCAGGTGCTGCTAATGCTGTCGCTACTCCTGCTTTTGAGCCTGTTGCGGCACCTCCTCCTCCTGCTCCTGCTGCTGTTGAGCCTGTCATTTTGCCTACATCTCTCCCTCCTCCTGCTCCCATTGTTCCCCTGATTCCTGCTCCCTGCGGTGCTCCAACTCTGGTGGAAGCTATCACTCCGCTTGCTCCTCCTCCCCCTGTAATTGAATCACCTCCTCCTCCCATAAATCAATCTATTGCTTCTTCTCCTCCAGCGGTTGAACCCATTGCTCCTTCATCTGTAGCTGAACACATACCACCTCCTCTTCCTGTCGAGACTGAACCCATCATTGCTCCCCTTCTTCCCCAATCGGAACCCCTCTCTTCCCCTCCTGTTTTCGAGTCTGTCACCATCCCACCACCACCCCTGCATCCTTCAGGGGATGCTTTGTTTCCGCAGCCTGCTGAGCCATTTGCTGCACCTCCCCTACCTGAATGTACCACTCCTTGTGAACCAGTTGCACCTTCTCCTCAGCCCCCAGTGGAGCCAGTATCCCCTGCTCCTGTCCCTGAGCCAAGAGTCGTAGTGCCTGAGTCGAGTTCGGTCCCACCACCTCCTACTGCATCAGCCGGTGAGTTTTATCCTAGTCTGCTGAAAATCCGTATTTGTAATACAATTCACAAACAAAGGGCGTCGGAAGCAGTTGTGGCAAAGGAGAAATGCGCTAGATGTATTGCTTTATGGCGTATGTTGTTCGGTAAGGGTAGCTTAGTCAATGTTAAGGCATGGACAAGCTTACCAAGATCCCTCTTTGTATGTAAAATGCATGATGGAGTAGTGTGAGGATTTCCCAAATGCTTTTTGAGTTTCGAGCTAATACAGTTTGAGACCAGAAACATTTTCCATCTTGAAATTTTCACTTCGTTCTTACTGGATTTGTGCAGTTGTGATTTTTGACCTAGGCGACAGCTGCACACGCGTGTGTTTTGTTTTTCTACCAAGAGAGAGGAGTGAATACTCATTTATAAAAACTGAAGAAATTAATTGTTCTTGGTAGTGGCTAATTTTATCCTAAAATGTATGGATGGGGCCCTTCTCCAGTAGCATGGTTAATTAGAAGGCAAAGGTTATGAGTGAGAGAATGAACTGTCTGAGGATTTATTTTAAGTCCAGCTACATTGAATTTTAATTATGTTTATTGTGTGGGTATTTACTTTGAGCCACCTTAAGCTCTTTGTCTCTAACTTTTATTGCTATTTGTAATTAGTTTTCATTCTAGAAATGGGCCTCACAGTAGCCTTGGTCACGCTATGATTCATTGCCATTCCTTAACTGTTAATGAAATGATAAATTCTTTCTTGTAATAATGTTAATAAATTGATGCTGTAATTCGTGGCCCTCCATTCTGCTTTTGTCACTGTGGAGCTCAAGCTGTCAAGATAACCCTTCTTCCTGCGGTTTGTGAGATCACTCAAAATAGTGAGACTAAACTCACTAGTGGTCTTAGTTTTTGACCTGAGTTTTTCTTTTTCTCAATTTTCTATAATTTCCCCTTCATTAAAGCAGCTATAATCACTATTTTTATTTTAACAATGAATTATATATGAAAACTTATATGTGAAAGGGGTCACTTGTAATGAAGAACCCACAGAGAATTAACACCCGGCTCTGCAGCTCCTGTCAGCTATACAGGGATGTAATGTGTCCTTCTGATCGTTTTCTTTTAGCTTTTCCGTTTTGGTTTACTCAACACCTCGTCAGTGTCATATTTGGCCACAGCTGTCAGCAGGCAGCTGTTTTCAGCAAAGGCAACTCTAAAAACCCACTGCACTCTACCTGCCATTACCAAGCGACAGACAGACTACGTTTGCGATTAGCTGGTGAACGTGATGAACGTTTAGCTGCTTAAGAGCCAGATGTTTTCTGTCAAGATTTGTTGGAGACCAAAGCGAAAGAGGTATGATATTGTTGGTGCTGCCAGGTGGAACTGTGAAACAGAGAAAAGGGTCATAGTCGCTTTTTTAAAAAACTTTTCTGAACACAAGACAGCCAGTGTCATACACACCACTTCCGATGCCATTGTTTTTTACATTCTTGTTCCCGGAAGTCGGTCCCTAGCACCTCCTTCCCAATGACATCTCTCTCGGCCAAATCACGGCAAGAAGTTATGACTATAATTGCCTAAACCGACACAGTCACCGTTTAACAGACAAAAATATCGAGTAGTCTGAACCCGCCATAAGATTCAAAACAAACAAAAAATAAGTTATTGCGTGTTTGAATGGTAGGTATTGATTAGGAACAGAAGCATAAGAAAAAAACGTATATTTTTTTGTTGAAAGTTTTATAAAAGGTTAAGTGTCGTTTGAAGGAGATACTCTATAATCCCTACTAAGAAGTGCAAAGGAATTTTAAACAAAGTTTCAGGGTAGCATTCTGTTTAATCACTTATTTTTGTCATATGAAAGAACATTTGGCAGTGAAACCTGTCACTATAGATAATATAGCATCGATATCGCAGGGTTAACTGAGTTACATTGTTTCTGTTGAAAAAACCTGTATGTAAGGAGTCAAACACACATACAAACTCACTCTATCTTTCCACTTCCCTCCCTCTCTAATAAAGCTTTTTAGCCTTATTGTCTCATTAGTGTCTCATGTCCCTTATCTCTTGACATATCCGGCAGAGGACATTTGAATGTTACCTATTCATTAGACCGTACAGAACGGGGCGTGGGTACTGGTTCTTCAGAGGGTGGCATCAAGGATGTGGGCCGGCTTCCCCATCCTTGACTGTGCTCAATCAGTACAGGTAATTAAAAAAGGCCAACTTATGCAACGCCACACTGACTCCAGTGATTAAAACGACACCTCTGCAGTTTCACACAACAAACCGCTAGGCCTCATTAAGGGAAGGAGGTGGTCGGTGTGTGTGTGTGTGTCCGTGCTTGCGTGCGCTAAATATTTATTTGGCGATAGGGCTTATGGGATATGACACTGAATTTTGTGTGAACCATTGCCTTTTTGTTTGAGTACATTAATAATACAATTGGACAATTAATAGAATTTATTCATGTATATTCCACAAAAACACTTTCTTTGTCAGTCTGTTTTTCCATTAGCTCTGGGGCCACTTTCACAGCAGAGTTTCATTTTTCTCCATGTTGAATAAAGTTATTCCTCCTTTGTTTGCGCTAATTAGTTTTCAGATTAAAAGATACATACAACAATATCTCACTTCATTTTGTAACAGCTGTTGAGTGTCGTTATTATGAGGAACTTACTGCTGCATTAAATATAACAAATCTACTCATCTGTTTCCTCCTTAACTGGTCAGTTATGGATGTAAGTCTTACATTTTCTGTTGGAGGACATGAAGTTGTCATTGCTGGTTTGTCTTTCCCTTTCCATTCTTGACTCTTAGTATAGAAAAACTGGAGGAAAGTTTGAGAGGCAGAGGCCTGTCTGTTTTTTCTTTTTGTGTGCACAGTATATCAGCAGAGTTAAGGACTGTGAGTGTGTGTTTGTAAAAAGCTGTTCCTTTAATGAACAGGGCAGTGTGTAGCGAGCGAGAGAGAGACTGACGGTGACTGCACTCAGAGCAGACAGGTGTTGGCGAGGGAAAGGTTAGCAGTGAAGTTGTCTACTGGCAGTAAATGTAAAATGTAGAGTGTAGGTTACAGTTTGCCCACGAATAAACTCTGCAGCTCCTCAATACCCAAGATATTCACATAGCGTCTGAAAGCACAGACGCTGCTGATTACAACGATGGCTACCGCGTTGCCGTGCGACGGAAACTCAGCGAGCTACCATCAAAAGTGTAACAAAGAAAACATTGCTAAATCATAAAGTGTGTCTTAATTTTGCTGTTTTCAGGTCAAAAGTTATATTCCAATTCGAAAAAACGCTGCTACTGTATCCTCTTATACCTCTGTATTAGTTTGAATTGACTCACGGAAGTACCGGTTGTTTACATAAGCACAAACGGAGCGTTGAGAGTGGAGTTAAGAGCTCCCACCACAATATACTATCTTTGGGCTTACTGCCTTCTGGATGGTCATTGGTGTTTCTAAGCCGAAAGTGGGTGGTGTCAGTCGATTCTATTGGCTCTGACGGTCACAGAGAGGTTTCATCGCTTTTGTTGCCGCTTCCATTTTGCAGCTCGCGCCCGCCCTCTCAAGTCAAAACACTGCTGACTCCTTGCGTCTCCTTCTGCTTTATGGGTGACGTAAACGCGTTGTCGCCATAAAAAAAAAAAAATCATCGCGAAAGAACCTGACGTGAGCTTTAAATAAATTAAAAAAGCTTCGAGGCAGAGGAATTTGCCTCGATCATTTTTTGTAATCGAGTTACTCGAGGAATCGTTTCAGCCCTAGTTCACAGTATGCTCAAGCAGATCATATGATTATAAAAAATTATGTTTAATACTAGTCATAGTGATAAACTAGCCTTATTAGCTTTTTTATTCATGAAGCTATTATTGCATTCACCGATGTCAGCGATCGGCAATGGACGATGGCATCGTTCATTGGCCCAACCCTAGTTTTAAGTTTTGTTCATGGCTGACTCCTGTCAGGCATTGGCCCATATATTTACAGTACACACAACAATGATGACTGTTGACATTTACTCAGGTATTTTGTATATACTCTCCTTGCAAGGCCACTTAACCATTTTAATATATACCAAGCTCACAAGGTATTATGAAAGAGAAAAAAAAGTCAACTTGGTCAACAATTGATCAAGCATGCTCTTTTTAAGGAACCAAAAAAAAACAAGGACAAAGGTATGGCGAATGTGAATCTGTTAAAAAGCTGCAAAGTTCAGCCCAATCCTGAAAGGGTACGACCTTAATGAGGCGGACATTGATTATGTGTGTCCACGAGAGTTGGGTATCGAGTGAGGCTCTCAGCAGGTCGTCTGTCTCTAAATCATGGCCTGAGTCAGTATGTGTGCTGATTACACCATAGTCAAGGTTGAACCTCCTACACCTTCTCCAATGTGCTATAAATATTCATATGCCATAGCCCACACACTGCACTGGACTAATAGCCTGTTAAAGATGTCTCCCAGGTGCCGCAGAGAGAATGGGAATACGGACGAGACAAAGGAAAACAATAGAAATGTGGCTAACTTAGTGCGTGTGTGTGCATAAATACATGTGTGTGAAACATGTGAAATACATGACTCTCCTGCCTTCTACATGACTTTTCTTTTTATCTTGTGAAAATGTGAAATGATCAGTTAGGTCCTATTTCATAAAATGAGATTGAATTAACAGGAAAGAGAGAGATAAAATAAGAAATGGCACCTGCCTGCCAGGGCTGGAAACCTGCTCTTGGCGCTTTTCTTTCTTTTTTTTCTTTCCTATTTTGAACATAGTGAAAGGTGTGCGGTGACTCGACTAAGTGCGAGCTAGAAACGTGAGGAAGTGGTAATGTTACAGATTATGCCCTCCACGCGGGTCCTGGGGTTAATGAAACTTCTGATGAGAAACGCAATTTGCCTTCGTCTATTATCTCCACTGCCAATAGCTTGTGCTCCACCGCCTGTCCTCCTCCTCTATGGGTTTTTCCGCAGGGTTTAGTGATTGGTGGGAAAGGAAAGGAGGGGGACACATCTAAAAAGATGATGAGTTTTTAATCTTTTTAACATTTACATGTCCTACTCAGGATTGACATGGGTTCTGTCGATCTGGAATTGTCTCTGACCCTAACCAGCCTCCCTCAAGGACCCCAGACAGTGTTTATCATATCAGAACCTGTTCTCTAGCTGACCCTGCGGGTCTGCTAGCTATCTGAAGCCTCTCTCTGCAGGGCTGGAGAGGATGTGGTGATAAATGAGGAGTTGCTTAGGCTTGCCTGAACTTGGAGTACTTTTAAAATTTAACTTTTCATTGTGCACTGCTAAAGGGTGTATATTTTAAAAGCAAGAGGCAGCATTAGCTTGTGGGTTGGATGAAATGCTTGAAAAGAGACAATATTGACAAAATTAAATATCAATATATGTTTGACCTAATGTCACGATACTTAGGGAATGACCATTGGTGCCTTCGGAAGATAAGATGATACATTCGCATGTGGATATGATAACATAACAAGTATAGGGATTCATAGTTCACTCCGAAGTATCTAGTAAGTTAAGAAAGTTATACAGCGACATAGTTAATGCTGCATTCATTTATTTTTCTTTTGGCCAAGGCTGTGGAACAAGCTTTAAACACAACATTGGCATACAGTTTTATCCCCCCTTAATGTTATTGTGTCGAACGTGTTAGAAAACAGTTACTGAATTTACACATCTAGCACACATGGAACAACATTAGCATTTATTTGGAGTCGTGTTTGTGGCCACCTGACGAATGTAAGTCCAATATTCACTCTCATTTTAGCTCTGGTTTGGTTTAATATAACGTCTGAGGAAAATATCTGGCTTCTTTAGCTGCCAAATGCTTCGCTATTTTCAGCTGCTACCTCCTAAGTTTCTTCGTCTAACGTTTAGTGCTGAGTACTGTATAGTGGCTTTATCAGAGATATTTTCACTAAAAACAGTTGACTGCTGAGGCTGACAACTACGCTGATGAGAGCTCTGAGACTACATCAAACGCTGAAGAGCTGAAAGACACTACAACACTCTGTAGAGCTCAGGGGGAACTGCAGAGTGGGGTGAAAATTCTCTGTGGGTTTGCATTCTTGTGCCCTTCACATTACACCTAGTCATTTTACCCGCTGTTAATATAAAAATAGTGAGTAGTGCAGCTCTAAGCCATATCATTATATCTATATCATCTGAGGTTTTCATATTTACCTGATGTAAAATAGCATTATTACTTGTTACTTGACAGATGTCTCTATGGCAGAATCAGGAACAGAGATGTAATTAGACTCTCCTGTGCCGTGAGATCAATGGTGTTTCTGAGTGCTGTCAGACATGATGGATATTATTTTCTCACACTATGGACAGTAGGTGACAGCAGTCTCTGTCTTTGAGTATGTACACTATGCAGCAACAAGTTGGCACCTGTCAATCACCGCCTCTGTTTGCACTAGTGTTTCTTCTGAAGCCTTGTCATACTAAACCTCCGTCTACCTGACGCTTATTCATTCTCTTTACTGCACAAAGTGGCTGTCATGCGGTGAGTTCTTGTTATGTGCCGTTTCTCTGCAGAGAACAAAAGGCTATAGAGGTTGGAAGTCAGAGAAAGGATGAGTTTATCTGTATTCCGGTTTCGTCTGTTTAAGCAGGAATGTCACTTAAGTGCCAATTGTGTGCTTATGTGTGGAAAAAGCTGCTGAAGGAGGTGAAGAAGACTGAAATGACAGAAGGTGGAGGGAGAATACTCAGTTAATGAGCTGAGATTGTATGTGTCAATGACACCAGTTGCGTTAGCCTAACTGTAGCCATGTAACTAACGTCAGTCAGTTCAACAGTATCACTTATACAACTTGTTTTTATTTTTACATCGAACCCCTGAGGAAAGTAGAATCTTAAAGCTATTTCAATTAAGCTATTGAACTTTTAATATCTGAAGAGTAAAATATTATTAGATAATAACAATATCCATACTAATTAACAACAACCTAAGGGATTCAAGCTTTTGTGTGTCTCTGAAATGTTTGACAATTTAGTTTGGATTTCATGTACAGTATGTAATTAGTTATATTAAAAGTGGATCTTTATGTTGGTCTTCACAAAGAGCAGAATACGTGGAAGGCACTGAGGTTCAGGCCACTGCAAGCACCAGTCAAGAAAATTCAGTTCCCTAAAATAAATCTCGTTTTTTGCCACCGCCACTGCTAGAGAAAATATCAATTTGAAGCCAGGAATCGTAGACCTAGTTTTTTCTTTGCAAGAGAGGGGATTGCAGTTTGTCATTCTGTCTTTCTGTCCACAAGGTATCTCAAAAGCCTTTTAATAGATTTCCAGCAGAACGGGTGAACAGGCTTTGGGCCACGTAACATTTAAAACATTTAATTATACAATGATGTTGATCTGGAATTGGGGCTTCTGCTTTTAGACACTCTTTTTTTTTCAATCACAACAATGAGACTAAAGTAGATAGATCTGATTCCAAATCCTGAGGGCACCTAATGAAAAACCAATTTAACTAAACATTAAACTTAATTTTTGGGCAGTCGAACCAAGTCGAAAAATTGATCATTAGCCTATTGGTGTGTCTTACAACTATTTCACGTTATGATACTGAAATCAAAGAACAGGACTGAGATGTGAAGCAACACCACATATTGGACTTTAAGAGGCACAGATGAAATCACGACTATAATAGCCCTCAAGCACCACACCTTTGTTAAATCACAAAATAGGCAGTGTAACTAAACATGATGCTGGAGCATGAGTCAGTTTGCTGTAGGAATTGCTGTTTTTTGGCTTTGCCTTAATTAGTTTTACAGCAACTACAATACCAAGATGATAAGAAAGAAATGGCTTTGCACATTTTAGGTCTTTAGGATTTAGCTGGAATTAGTTTTCTGTGTGTGTGTGTGTGTGTGTGTCCACTGGCCTACTGTTACCACATGTTACCAGGTAATAATGGACTCTGACAATAGGGATTATCCCATCTAACTAATGCAGTGGGAGACTAATCTTGACACACACAGACACTCCCTACATCACTGCAGTGTCGCAGCGCACCGCATGGCACTTCTGTCTTCAGAGCACGTTTTGGCCTGGTCGCAGGCTGGCATCTTTACTTTCATGCTTAATTACCTTCCAAGATAGACCGGTGGAGACATGGAATCATACATGTATGATGTCCCTGACATGAATAAATGTAGGGTGGCGCAGTGGTGTGATATGAGGATGGACGATGTGTGTGCCCCTGCGTGCGTGCGTGTGTGTGTGTCTTTAGGCAATATAGGCATTTTGATCTGTTTGTATGTTATTGTGCTTTTAATACCTTGGGCCTTACTGCTTTTGACACGGACGCGTACACACACACACACACACACACAAACCCTCACCCTCTTTCATAGCCTGGCAGCTTGAGGGCCAAGTTTTTTTGTCCCGTCCCGCTTCACTCACAGCAAGCACAGAGAGAACACACACTCAACTCAACAAACACTCCATACATCATACATCAATGCATACATCAATGCAACAACTACGACTGCAACTTTATTATTGATTATTTACCTTGATCGATTAATCAATTAACTGTTTGGTCTATAAAACATCAGAAAACTGGGGAAAATGCTCATCACAATTTCCTAAAGCCTACAGTGATGTCATTAAACTGTCTGTTTAAATGATTGTGATATTAAACGATGAATCTATTATCAATATAGTTGATAACGATCATTTTTCTGTTGATCGACTAATAACTTAATAACTAATAGTTGCAGCTCTATTAACAACCCAAACCAATCTGCTCAGTCAAAACATGGACTTGTATTTTTTATAGTTTAAATGTTCATTTTAATAAACAACACATAAATGCAAATACCTGAAAAACACTCACCTCTTTTACTTTTCAGACAGGGCTATGATTCTGTTCAGTATCCAAACAAACACAATATGCCTGGTAGCAAACAATAGCAGTGTACTTAAAAACGTCTCTCTCTAACTCTCTTTCTCTTTCTCCCCATTTTTGTTCCCAGTTGATGAAGAAGCCCTGAGGAAGAAGATCACTGACGAGCTGTATAAAGACTTGGAGCAGGAGAGGGCCAAGGCGGAGAAAGAGCTGCAAGCCTGGTTAGACACACACACACAAACTCTGTTTTGGTGTGGAATGTCAAATCAGTTTTGGTTTAGGAAGTTCCAAAAAAACATTTGGCTTTTTCAAACTATATTATTTATTTCAGAAGTAAATTGATTGATATATTTTGTGCTTTTGAGATGAAATTAAGATTTGTGGGTTTGCTGAAAGTCAGAATTGCTGGTGTTCCTTGTGTGGAGTACATTTCTCTACCCTTCTCTTTTCTCTCTCTCCCCTACCTTCCTTCTTTGGATCAAGATAGATTGAATCAGGGTACTGCACTAGTGTCAATTCCTGTTCCAGGATTTCATTAGAAACCAAAGGCATTTTCAGATGTGGCCATTTTCCTTTTTCATTAATAGTCAAAAAGGTCAGCACCAGTCTTTCCGATCCCCACTGTGTTTCCAATCTACCTCTCTTCCGAAGCACATCAGCACTTTTTTCTCCCTCTATCTGTGTTGCTTCTCTCCTTCTCTTCTTCTCTCCGGATCAATTAATCATGGTTGAGAAAGGAGGGCGCTATCCTGAGGTAATTTCCTGGGTGTTGAGTGGGTGATACATTAGCCCTGCCTGATGACGAAACACACTCTTCATGTAAGGACTACTCCTCTCCTCTTCTCCTCTCCTCGCTGACCCAGTAGAAGCAGGTGCATGTGCCATGATGTCCGATAATCGTCTTTGCCCCCCCCCCCCCCTTTAATAGGTCTGTCTCCAGCAGACCCTGGTGAATGAACAACTGTGATTAGCCACTAAATGCACTCTTGTACTGTATTGGGGGGGGGGGAACCTTTCTATATCCAGGAGGTGCTAGTGTTAGCCTAGAGATTAGCCTCATTTTGGAGGCTCATTCAAGAAAAGAGAAATTGACGAGTGGTTTTGAGAAATCATTTGTCTGTTGATTTTACCCCCCCGGGCTGTTTTTACTTTTCGGTGTAACCGCTTCCTGCAGCTCCGTCATTGATGTCTGTTCAGCGGAGTAAGTGCTTCAAAATGATGCCCTCCTTGCAAATAATTGAAATCATGGTGGCTTTCAAGCCCTCAATTTTTGTTTGTGCTTCTTGGCATGGGCTGCTTTTTCACTTAAGAAGACTTAACTAAACATTAAATGGTAAAAAAGCAATCATCAGTTGGCCAGCACTTGTGTGTATGTATGTGTTTGCGTGTAGGTACATATTAATATCAGTTTTTAATGTGTTTTTTTCTTTCTTTGTCACATCATGTTTTGTTCTCCTTGTGTTTGTGTGGGCGTGTATTCATGCATGTGTGTCCATTTTCCTAGCTAATAGTTTGGCAGGCAGTAATGAATTGGACAGCCATCAAAGTGCATTATGGGACACAAGGTGGGCTTAAAGGCTTCTGCTCATTGGTGTGTTTTGTCTAGAATCAATAAGTATTAGAAAACAAATCAAAATGTAATGATGTTGAAATAGAAAACACTAAAATTTACATAAAGCTTAATTTAAGTGGCAAGAACTGTCAGTTTGTCGAGATTAGATAGAATAACTGGCATCTGATCACAATTCAAACCATATCAGTGTGTGGCTTAGCTCAATACACTCAACATCATCTCTGGTTCGAAGTAGCACATAATGCCTACTAATGTAATCAGATTTAAAAAGTGTACTATGCACTATGTTTGCAGATTCATATAAACTGGCTCCTTCTTCCCACAGATTTAAATTAACATCATATTACATTTACAGTGCCATCTGTGACTATACGTTTGTCACCATTTGTAAAAACCTGATAAAATAAAGCTCAATCAGCGTCTTTTTCAGTTCTCTTAACTAATCTTTTCTACAGTAGGCCAAATTATTTGACACAGGAAGTTGAGCCAACAAACTGTATGTTGTATCAACTAATTATTTTTTTTACGTTTAATAAACTTGAGGCTTTACGTTGACATTACTTAACTCAGTCAAACAACAAGATGACTTGACTGAGTCGAGTTGAGTCAACAAATCCTTTTTCGCAGTGGTCAGAGCCCAGCACACAGTCACTGCAGGTACATGGCAAAACAGAAGAAAATAGACTACAAGTGAAAATACGCTTCGGATCGCTTAAAGCGCAAGAAAAAATTGCAACAGCGGATACGCGTGAGCCAGACGAGCTGTTACACCCACTTGGTTAGTGTTTTATTATATTCAGTGAAGTACGGTATATGGACAGTGGAAGTTCTAGGCTTAGGCACTTTTATCACCTTTTTCAAAGTTCTAAATCCCTGTTAATATGAGCTGAGTCAGGGTCAGTTCTTTATTTTTGTCTTTTTGAGCTAAACAAAAGCGTGACACAGAGACTTTGTTATCATAGCTGTTAGTTTGTGGAGAAGTAATTTAGCCTGTTGGTTCAACTTAACACTAAAAGAACAAAACGTATTATGTGAAACATTTAACAGAAACATTTAAGGGAATATGTATGAAGAGAGTAGTATAAAATATAAATACAGTATAATAACAACAAAAACTGTTGGATTGAACACTGCAAAAACACACAAAAAAAGCACATAATGTTCACACGTCACGCATGGCTCTTCGTTTTCATTTTATTTAAAAAATAAAATGTTCTGCTTACGCTAACACAGGACTGAAAATGTCTTCCACTCATTTTTGGTTGCCACAATTACAATTTTCTACTCATTTGTAAGTTATTGCAGATGAAGGGGACTGATGCTTGCTTTTAATTGAAATATGAGCGGAAAACAGTGCCTTTTTTTTCTTTCTCATCTCAGCTGTCAAACCATAATTCAGTTGCAATGGTATTTCACCTTCGCACAGTGCAGGCAGTAATTACAGTGAGTTTTTGGTTGTTGAAGGTAAACAAGGTACAGTAATTGTGGCCTTCGCTGTGTTCGAAGACTCAGCAAGGAGGCTGGATATCTTTTGCTACAAAACTGAAGTAAGAGGTAAAATATTTTTTCTGTATGTGTGAGTGTATCAAAGCTCCGCTAACAAGACTGCACAGTGCCTCGCTAGTTATAGAACCCTGCAGTGAAACTGCTGCACAGCGTGAACACAGGGAAATGGAAGAATATTTGCACCCCCCAGGAAAGAACACACATACAACATGTACACACATGAGATACATGAGGCTACAATCTCAAGGTCATGTTAAACCACAGTCAACATTTGCTCCTGCAGTTTGTCTGTTGTGAAAATGTCTTCAGGGAGTACACTGAAATCTTACCTGCTCATTTACTCTAATTCACCCCAGTCGCATTATAGATGGATAACTAAATGCAGATTACGGAAAAAAAAATTGAGGATGACATGCAATAAAAGCTACATAGCCCCTATTTATTTTATTCTCTGGTTATGTACACACTTTATTTCTACCAAGCACTTAGTACTAGCCTAAAATATTTTGGAGAACGAAAAGCAGTAAAAGAGAGGTAACCCAAAATAAGTCCCAACATGATGTCTTGTTGAAGGACATTAGACTCCTGTATGGAACCAAAAGACAATTTGCCTTAGTGTAAATCAAATTATTTCCACACTTAGTATAATTCCTCCATTCTATCATATGCAATATTGATGTGTAGGGTACACAAATCTAGGGAATTTTGAGGAACAGTGGTGTTTGGATGAGGCAGTATTTCTTCTTTGGCTTTAGGGCCTTAAATGAACTCCAGAGATCTGGCTTTGTGCATTTTGCTCTGGTAGGAGCGAAGTAAGGGCTCTGTGAGGAGTTCATTTGGATGCAGCCTAAACTCATTTGTAGCAAGTAACGGCTGCAGGGAGCAGATTTGCCTCTGCCGCTTCTCTGTGAGGCATCAGAGCAGAACGACTCAGAGAAAAGGATGAGAAAGTAGGGATGAGAGGGCGAGAACTCTTCCACCATCCTGTCTCTCCTTCCTCAGCCTGACTCATCCAGAGTCACCATTCGATCCAGTTCTTCTCTGGGTTATTCTCTCAGGCTTTCCTCCACCTTGCCTTCCCTGTCTTGTCTTCTAAATTCTCCTTCCTTATCCCTTGTTTCTCAATCTTCCCTCTCTATTTCCCCTTCAATTTTCTTCCCTCTTTTCCATTTCTTCTTCCTACCTCCCTCTCTCTGTCTGTCCTCACATGCATTTCATGCATGTGTGTGAGTCTCCCGCTCTAACACGTAAAGGTTAGTCGTTGTTGTGAAACTTCTGCCCATTATTTCAGCATGTAGTCAAGCAGCTTGTGTTGGCTTGTGCAATATAATTGCATGTCAGGCTTTTGAGTGAGAACACTGACCTTCTCTCAAAGCTTTTGTCTTTCCTCCCTAATATCTAGCCAGCCTGTTAACTTCTTTATTGCTCCCAGGCCAGACACAGACAGACAGTCTAGCCTATAGATTTTTACATTTTGCTTATTTTTATCTTTTATCTTTGTTCACACAGAAATATATACACTGACGCACACACTTAAGCTCCAGCTCATTTTAAAAGAGTTAGAAAGTTGGGAGGTTATTACAAAAACAAAGTTCCTGAATCCAACCTGATTTAGTCAGGATTATGTCTGGAGAGTTGCGATTCTTCTTTGAAAATGTGTCTAAATCTGCAACATTGATAGTCTTCGATCAGATTCTCTGACTGCACTTGCATTTACTATTTCTCCGTCATATTCTAACTGCGACTACTGCAAAAACATAGTTTACCTCAGCAATTTTACAGCACTCTCTCACCCATGGTGGTAATAATAATAACCACCATAATTATAAGGATAATAACCATAATAATATTGATATTCATTATTATAATCATAATGATATCATGTATTTATAAAGCAAGTTCAAAAAGTGCTGTACAGGCATAAAACCAGAAAATACACGTACGTTACATAAGTATCTCCATAGCAACCACCTAATGCACCCAAACCATCAACCAGCAATCAAACAGCGACTGTGAATCCAACCATCTCAAACACCCTAGCTGTCACTTAGACATACCCTAGTAACCATAGAGAACATCATAGCAACCAGCTAGGGATCCCCTAGTAATGTCCCACCAACCATCTGATAAACCCTAGCAACCATCTACTGCCAATCGAATACCAATTTAGCAACCGTTCAAAGCACACTAGAAAACACCTGGAAATGCCCCAAAACCTACACCAAGCATCCTAGCAATACCATAGTAACTGCATAGAAAACTGGAAATGGCCTAGTAATTACATCGAGCACCATAACAACAATCTATCAGCATCCTACAAAAAACACAGAACATCATAAAAACCAACTAGTAGCAACCTAACCTTGGTGTTGGGGTAGGAAGTTACCAACCTTATAGCTATGTAGCAACTAACTGGCAAGACCATCCAAGCTAAGCAATATCTCAGCCAGCCACTTTTGCTCAGGCAGCAAGCACACTTTGTGCTTTTTTTTTGTGTTGCTTTTATTTCTGGGGATATCATGTATATGGTGGTGATGTGATGATCTTAGTGTTTCCTACATGCATGAATAGAACAAAGCACTTTCTTCCAATTGAACTTGGTCATATTGTTGCTCCCATTCAATTGAATTGTATTTAAATAGCTCAAATTCATAACAGAAGTTATCTCATTGCACGTTTCCTATAGAGCAGGTCTAGACTGTACTCTATAATAATATATTACATCCCTAGTGTATAAGGCCATTCTAAGTGTTAGAATATCATTCATTGAACTGTAAATACGCTATTTTGAAAAACAAATTCACATTTTTCAGTACTATAGCCAGCTGCTGACCTATTCATAGAAAAATATTGGTTATTTCCTAGCAAATCTACTGTTGCTGGTTTTTTTATTACTTGAACTGGTCTTATACAGAACAGATGGAATCAGTTCGAGGGAGTTCAATACAAACTTGGAATAATTTCTAACATCATCCCAGTGTTTAAGCTCCATAAGAAACCCTGGTAGCTATCCTGAATGATAATCATCAGGCCTCTGAACTTATTCCACACTACTAAGTAGATGGACTATGTGCAGTCAACGTGCACTGCCTCTTTCAATGTATTAAATGACTGTATGTTGGGCGTTTGAGCTTTACACACTAGGTATGATATCTAAAGACACAACAGCAGAGTTGAGAATGATATCCACTTTTGACTGTGCTTGGTTGTAGCACTAAGAACATTACGGCTATTCATAGTACCAGGCAAAGTAGAGGGGAAGTACAAAATAGCTTTTATGTTCCTTTTTGCAGAGTAAGGGGTTCTTCTGAATGAATCTTCTCACTGTCCTTTGTTTATCATACATTTAATTTTACCTCTGTTCCAGCATTTCATTGCACCCACAGTCAGGTGTGGTGTATGTGTTTATGCAGTATGTGAGCGCATGTGTGTCAGTGAGAGTGCATAGCTCCATAAAATATTCATACCCAGCATTCAGCGACATTATTCCTAACATCAATATTACATTGGGCCTTTAAATGCCTTTGTTTCATGGCACTTGGGTCGAGCCTGCACTGTTACACAGGTCTGTCAGAATCCATCCTGGCAGGCAGACTGTATTGAGACACATTGTTTAGAAGACAAGTAAACAACGGGAAGCGTTAATGGGTGAAGAGCTGAGGAGAGAGACAGACGGTTAAGAGGAAAAGCTAGAAGACATGAATTTGTAATTTCTTTTGTTTTGATATTTATACAAGGGTAATGATCTTTGAAATGATTTGTTGTGGAGTACTAGGTGATCATGGCTTAATGGATTTGAATTGGTTGTTGGTCTATATTTTGCGATTGGAAAGTGTGCATACTCACACACGTAAAGCCTACCCTGACTATTAGTCACTTTAACCCTTAATTGCAGCATCTCACCGACTCAACCTATGCATTTTTCATACAAACTGTCACAGAGCTAAGGTCTGTCAGTTTTAAAAATAGTGTCCTAAAAGAACTGAAGTATTCCCAAGTATATTCTCTTCAAGGTCATCTCCTGAAAGCAGGAAAGACCGACATTCCGACCCACTTGCCCTCCATTCCTTTTCAGATTAATGATACCTCACTGGTTCTGTATTTCGATCTTTCTGTTGGCTTAATCGAATGAGCCATCAAAACACAGGCTACTGGACCAAGATTATCCTCTCTTTGTATCCAGAGCCAAACATCATCCACTTGTCCTCCGGAGACATACAGTATTTTTTCTTTCCCCTACATATAGGTGCTTTCCTCTGTCTGTCTGACTCAACTGTTCTCTACCTCAAAGCTCCCCTTTCCTACCCAGTGCCAATCCTCACGGTCAAATGCTCAATATCCCAGGGACAGGGCAATAATGATTGGAAAGCAATAGAGGTGAAGCAGACAGATAGCATCCAGCTAGTGATAGCAGTCTTTGCTTGGGTTAGCACTACTGAGGAAGTCAGTAGATGGACTTTTTTGCAAGGCTGTCTATTTTCTTTCCGCCCTTTCTTTTGCTTGTCCTGGTTGCAGCTTTTGGTCACCACAACACTTGACATGTTTTGGTTTACATTTAGGTAATAAGTAAAGCTAATGATTTTCAGTTTTTTCATAAAAAGAGACACCATTTATTTGCATCCTTAAGGACAACAAAAACACAAGTGTATTAAATAATCTATTTATTACATTAATTTGGTTAAATGCTCAAAGAAGACCTTGCTCATTGGGCATACCCTTTTATTGGTATGGTTCGACTTTGCTTGGTAAGCAAAGGAGCTTTTGGACTCCTGAGTGTCTTTTACTGACAGGTTGCCCTTAAAACATCTGCACTTTTAACTTTAACTTTTAACACTTGCACATACAATTATTTAATGAGTGCTGGCAAAGTATTTGTCACAAAGTTTCATCAGGTACAGTATGAAACTGAATTTGCTTTGTCAGAATCTCTTTGAACATTTATTTCTTGTAGGCATTTTTAGCTACTCTACTCGTTAACCACTGTTGTTAACCAATAATTGTTTAAATATACTTTGCATTTGCCCCAAACAACAAGGGTCCAAATTGAATGCCTGCAATGGCCCACTGATTGCTATTGCTGGCCCATATGAGTACCACTAAAGTTCTTTTCTAAAATCCCCGTGTACTTTCCCTCATCTGTCATAGTAGTAGCAATAGCAGCAGCTAAAGCTTCTTGCGTAAAGGTAGCTTAGGTGCATTAGCAGTGCAGGCAGGCGAGGATTGTAGGGAAATGGTGAATGTAAAAGGCCATTAGGAGGCTCGCTGTGTGTGTCTGTGTGTGTGTGAGTTGGAGCCAGATGATGGATGGAGTGTGCTGACGTGTGCAGCTCAGTGGACTGTGAGACTGGACATGGCTGGTCTCTCTCCGTCTCCCTCCATCTCTTTCTTCCACTCTCTGCCTCACTCCCTCTTTGCTTCACTTCCTCAGGGCCAAACATGTCATGTTGCCACTGCTCACTCTCACTCCTTCCTCCCTCTCTTTTTCTCTGTCTCCCCGTCTCGTCTTGCTCTCCCCTGCTCTCTGACATTTAGTGGTGTTGCAGGCCAAATGGCAGCTTTAAGACATCAGACATATTTTTTTATTAGACCTACCCGTCATCTGCTCAAAGCCAAAGGCATGGGATAATGATTAGTTAGAGTAGTCTGTCCATCACGATTCCTCACTCTCTACATTTTGGGTATATTCACAGGTGAGTGAAGAGATGGATTAGATTTTTGAAAGAGAATAAAAGATGAAAACCCTTCACATTGACTGATCAGTGGGAGCTTTTAATATAAAGATAAAGAGGAGAAAAAGCTACATACGCTATCTATGCTTGTTACCACACACTTGACAACCAGGATGATGCACTTAAATTACCATAATGAGCAAAGCACAAACCTGATGAGGCTGTAAATGAGTCATGCATTTAACTTTAGTGTTCATGAATAAAACAAAACATTTCCCACCTTTTAAAGCACAACTTAGAAAATAATGGAAAAATGGGTTATTCTAATAATTCACCATTTAAAAACAACTATTGTGGTTTAATAGTGTTTTCACTATAGTTATTGAACACATGTGTAAATTAGACCTCTAACAACCGATGGATCATAGATAGTGTATTTGAATGTGAAGGAATGTCGTATTGAACCGTTTTCCTATCTGTGGAATAGATCACAAAACCAGTCAAAATTCACCATCACACTCAGCCTAGGCAGCCTACTTCTCATCAAGGCTGTCTTTCATTGCTCTCTTAGGATTTTTCTTAGGCAAAAGTTTATTAAGATCCTCGCCGTCTTTATTCAATGTGTCATAATTCACTCAGGCAACTGCTCTGTCTGTTCTGTGTTTATTTTACCTTACCACCGCTGTGTGATTCCTAGCAGAGGAAGACTTTCAAGGTTTCAGGGACGTTCCTCCTCTTCTCCAATCAAGCACACTGTCGCCTAGTAGGGAGTGCGTTGCTAGGCAACTATGAGAACCCAGTGACAGGGTTCAAATGGTGGTCTTGTGCCTGCAGAGAGCCTACTGCCTCTGTCAAAATCACTGCTTCACTGGACTGATGATTCTTGTTTTGGGGAAATGGCAGTGTCATTTACATATTGATGTCAAATCACTCTTAAATGTAAATTATTTGGAAATGATATGAATGAATTTGACTTGTCTGACAAATTAACTTACTGTGGTACATCAGGTTTTTTGACACTGGGGCAGTCATAGTTCAACTTAAAAGTTTCTTCTCAATGTTGCCCCCTCTTTGCAAGCTGTGGAATAGCAAGAACATTTATATGGATGAATCTGACATTAGTGTTAAAAAAATCAATATACAAGTATATTGGCCTATATCTATGCTTCATTAGCATAGCATCATCTAATCGCATTTGTGACCTTTTAATTCTATTGGGACACTGCAACATTGCAGTACAACAGGAATATGAGTGTGGGTGGTGCTATAAACACCAAAGACACTCTATGAGCCCATTCCCTATCTGTGCTTAACAAGATGATCAATTTATGTCATTTTAAGTTTTTGAATATTGTGGAATAGATACCTGTATGTTTTTTCAAAAGCTTTTACTTTCAAACTAACTTGATTTTGGTTAAATTGAAATTAAGAAACCTGCCAAAGAGAGCTTGTGGTTCAGCATATACTGTATAGAACATGTTGTTGTAAGGCAACACAAAAGACCTTGGTGTGCAGTAGACATACTATGGGCAGCATATCTTTGTACATTGAAAATGTCAGTAGCCAGTCATGCATTATAGAGATCGCTGTAAGGGAATAGAATAGTGGGTAGTATATATCGTAGTCCTGTATCATGAGGTGCATTGTAATTATACCCTGAGTGCAGTCTGAAGATACACTAGGTTGTGCAGTGTTTTTACACATCACAAACATGTAACATCTTGAAATGGGTTAAAAAGTGTATTAATCACGTGAAATGTTGATGCTCTGCAGGCTGGAAGCAGAGAAGGCTCAGGCAGCAGCCCAGGCTCAGTTTGAGGCCCAGTCCCAGGTCCAGGATGACGTGTCCAGGATCCTGTCTGCAGAGCGGGCCGTGGCCCAGGAGAGCCTTCAGCAAGCTGTAATAAGAGAGAGGATCGCCACTGAGGATGAGAGGCTCCGCGCTCAACTCTTTGTAAGTCTGTCCACAAAACAGTGTCAATGTATGGCAGCTACTGTGAACTTTACCATTTCATTTCATCTTGCCAAACAGTTTCATACATTTTAACATTCAGTTGCATAAACCTGCACCCCAGTATGAAACAGACATTGAACATTTTAACTGTATGGTCTTGCAAGCACAGACTCACTGAGAGCAATTTTTACATGAAGACAGGTCCCAATGTATGTACGCACGTTCATGTTCTATCAGGCAGATACACAGAAGGGAACCTATTTGCTTGCATCAACAGGTCATGCCCGGTACAGTGACAAATTTCAGGGCTGTGAGCAGTAATTCATAGAACTATCTTGACTGTGTCGACACACACCGTAAATGTAGCACTTTATACATAGTTATTTTATACTTCATATCTACATAATACAAACTCAGAGCACAGTTTAAGTCCATTTTAAAAACAAACAGTAAGTAAACCCTTTTATGCTGTATCCACATCTTGCAGTTCGATATTTTTGTCCTCTTCCACATCTCTGCCTGTTCATCCTGCGGTATTATAAAAGCTACCTTCATTTTGGGCAGTGTGTCTTTATTTCCTGTAAATTGCCCTTGTAAACATTGTCAGATGAGCTTTCCTTACCACACACACAGGCTATTGTTTTCAAAAAGAAAACACATTTTCCCTGGAGTGCGGCTGCTGTTTACAAACCTATGCTATTGATTATATAGCTCATTTCACACGCTCATCGCCGTAATAGAAAAATGAATCATTTTGTTGAGAGAGAGAGGGGGGGAAGGAGAGGAGCGATGACGTGATTCCACGCCGCAGGACATGTGTATGAGGGATCCCTCATTTGGAACGGCGATCAAATCAAAGTAAAAAAAAAAAGGCAGCGAGAGAGACGGCAAGGGAGGGAGACACATGATATGATGTGTTTTTCCCTTCAGCATCTGTGTAGAAAGCCGTTTCAGTTATAGGTTTTCTGTAATTTAATTTCTGTTGTTTTTCATAGGGAGGGAAACGGGACAAATGGGGGGGAGGAGAAGGGAGGAGCGGAGGAAGGGCAAGAATGTAACACCTGCTTTGTTTCTGTAATATACGAGCAGGATCGTGGGTGGTGGGTCTTACTGAACTGTCACAAAGGAGAGTCCTTGTACATGTCATTGCCTGCATGCTCCTGAAGTACTAACTCCCTGTACTTAAGAGAACTTTTCTTTCTATGCGCTATGAAGCTTTAGTTTGTGGCCCCAAGGCTAACCCAGGGCCATTAGCAGCCTTTGAAACTACAGATAGCAACGCTGCAGTGACACTGAGCATATACACACAGTGACATCATTTCATCCTTTGTCTGTAACTTATATTTTCGGTATGAATTCCGTTGATTGTTTCTATTCTCCCTCCAGTTTGTCTCTACTTCCTTAAATCACGCATATTGCAGAAAAAGAATCATTGTCAGAGGGTTTTACTGTTTTAAAATTGTTTTGCATGTGCTCCTGTGTGAATTTCCTCAGTTGGAGCATTCTTTTGGAGGGCCGGAGTTTTAATAGAATCTGACGGGTTATCAGTGGAGGCGCAGTGCCGTTCGCACCACTCATGTAATAGTCAAGTCAGACGCTTCCACACAGCCACTGTTCTTTTCAACTGGAAATGGACTTTTCCATTTTAAAAGGCAGCCTCTCGCCCAAGCCGTCTCCCACCCGTTGTCATTTCACTCTGTTTGTCAAACTCCAGGATTTGTCCGCTACCCACAGTGAACTCATTTTTGATGAAACATAAAACATGTTTTTAAGGTCTTTTGTGTGTGTGTCCCTGTCTCCTACCTGCCTGTCTTTCTGCCCCTCTGTGTGTTAGTGTGCGACTATATTCCTTTTTACTCAAAAAGATAAAAAAAAGAGCAGAAAGACCTACTGTTTAGATATTGAACTTGAAATATGAGCATATAGACCATTTTTGCTGATTTTCACGAGGTGCTTTTACTACCCCTCTCATTAAGTAGAAGACCTCCTCTGCTTAGGGTACCCAACCATTGTTGTAAAGCAAATAAGCATCAGTAATTGGGAGGTGAAATTGGTTCTGATTGCTGGGCAAAGTCAATAAAGTTGATCGAGAAAGCGCTTCAGAGGGAGGTTGTGGTTTGCTGTACTAAGCACATAATCTGGTGGCTGATAGAGCTTTCAGAGGTGATTTGTTCAGTCCTTTTTCCCAGTAAACATGTTAACACCTCATGCATTATCTTATAGGCTTCACTTTTATGTCCTTGGATATAAGATTAAGTCAGTATCTTTATTCAGACTGTCTTCATTCTTGCTTTCATACATTATTTAGCTTGTTGGCGGAATCTCACTTCCCAAAAAAGTATTATGATAATCATTTAGAATATAATAAAAGTTGTTATGAAAAACATGCGTATTATTGCACGTCCTTTGTTTAACGCATGGTAACTTGATAGCAAAAAATATGCTTCCCAGCTTCACAACAATCTAGTGTTCACTCATATGATCTTCTTAGTGAGTGATAGACATTATTTTCCCAGTAAATGACTTGTTTTTTTGAAAATTACTGAAACATGTGAGTGTTTAGAAAACGGCTGGATTCATCTCAGCCCGCTGGCAGTTTTGGTGTCAAGAGAAATGATGCTGTTTTTTTCAGTATTGTGAAAAAGTTAGGAGAGCATCAACTCCATGAGTAAACATTGTATCTGTCATCAATCAATCTATCTGTCCAACTGTGGAGGACTGCCCCCCCCCATGGTTGGTTTAATATATACAGAAGTAGAAACCAAAAAAACATGGGGAGAGAGACAGGGATGTCATGCAACAAATGTCCCCAACTGGACTTGAACCAGGAACTTTGCAGGGACAGTATGTCTAGGCTACTAGGATGCCCTCAAGTACTGTTTTTGAAATATGAGCAGTAAGGAGAGGCATAATGAAACGGGGTGTCCTCTTAAACTATAACATTGTATTTGGCTCAGTCCTGCGATGTTTTTAAGCAGGATTCAACAATGTAAAGCAAATTTGATTTTGAAAAGTGCTGTCTAAATAAAGTTTATTATTTTTATAACATTATTGAACTGAACCTTACGGTAGCCCTGAGAGACAAATCAGAAAAAAATAAAGTCTAATCTAAATCTCTCATAAATCTCTGTATTTATGACTTAAGAACAGGTGAAAACAAACGTTTTGATCTAATAATAAAACATTTTATTTTCACCTGTTCTCAAAGCAGGAGAGTTGTGAGTATCGCTGTCTGGAGCTGGTGTGCTGGCTTTGAGAAACCGTCTCGTCCTCTCCGGCTGTTAGCTTCGCAGCAGCAACTGTAGCGACGGTTTGCTAACCCGCAACCTAGCTAACCTTACTACATTACCTGCTGTGTGGTTGTTTGCTCTATATCATGGTATTGGATTACTCCAGAATCGCATACCCAAACCGTGAAGTCATAAACACAGGAGAGAACACAATTTAGATCAGACATAGAAAATGGATCACCAGAATGTTTTTGTTTTTTTTCCACGTGCCTCTCGGATGTCCGTAGAACCGTGCTCTCGTGTTCATTGCCACTGAAAAAACATCTGTCTATGGAGGCTGCAGTTCTTGTGTTCTTTGTCCAGCGTGGTATTGATTTGTCCTTCTCATTAAGATACAGGTCACGGGAGCAGCTGGGCCTCATACATTCCCTCCTCTACTTCATACACAATGAGAGTAATGCTGTGAGCAGTTATGCCTCCCCACGCTCACCTATAATGGCCATAACCTCCGAAACCATAGCTGCACCAATTACAGTGACACCCATTCTGTCCCGAGACATGGGTTAGCCTAGGGCTGGGTATCTCTTAGATTTTATTGATTAAGATTCCACTTATAGATTCTGGCTCTTATTGTGTCCCAGTTCTGATTCTTGCCATATTAAGTACTAAACTAAATTATATAATGGAAAGTTAAACCACCTTCAATTTCAGCATGTTGTAGGAACCTATTAACAGTAATTTGTCATTTTGTGATTTTTTTGTTTTTGTTGGTAAACATAGCTCAAATTAGAGGAATGGAAGTATTCTCTTCCGCTTTTTACTTGAGTCGAATGCCCCTTGTACTCCCTGTTTGTTTAAACACACTGCTATGGCTATTGTGGCTGTGTTCTGTAGAGTTATGGCCATATTGCCAACCTCGAAATTAAGCTGGAAATTTGTCAAAGCACACTATTTTTCATATCTATTCCTGTAGCAAACCTTTTTGGGCAACTAAACTTGTCATTTAATGCATTGTAGTATGTTTTGATATAAATCGCAGTGGTGTTAAGTGTAGCTGGGGCCCTAGATGGTTCCTACCACCCTGGTGGGAGTGCTTGTTCCTCAGGCTTTTCCGCCACCAGTCACTCCCTTCCCTGTCAGGCTGACTGGCAGTAGCCAGCCACCAAGTCTACCAGTAATTGAAACTTCACAGCAGTGTAGGCAGGGGTGTGTGTTGTTATCGTCATTCTTGTTGGGTTCCTGGGGTTCTGTTGTCTGAGGGGAACGTGTTCAGTGTCAGTGCTCAAACATGTTCTGCCACTCATTGGGAACCACAGTGAAGGAAAGGGGAACACCGGCGTATACAAGGGATTCATGGTAGTTAGAAGCACAGCAGAATGTTTGAGTTTCCTGCAAAGACTCATGTTCCATGCCATTTTCACCTTTGTTGTGTTCTATTGGAAGGATAGAAAGCGAGCAGGCATAATTACTGTTTGAATGACTGACAGTTAAATGAGCCTTTGATGATCCATAGTTTTTGGAAAGTTGTATTTGTCATTTTGAATTTCACTCTTTATGCTGATTATGCCTGCTTGTCCAGAGCAGGAGAAAAAGCTTGATTTTTCCGAGATCACAGTGGCTGCAAATAACAAAGGGTCAATCTGGCCAAATTCACACTGAAAAGAAAATAGTCACAACACTTATCACTGTGTTGTTTTGTCTTCAACATGCTTGGCAACCTAATAAAGACAGACTGTATTTTCTCATCAAGTGGTCATTCTGAATCATTTCTAGGAGAGTGTGATTTAATGAGTAGAAAGCCTGGTGTGGAAGAGCTCTGATTGGTGGCTTTATGTGGTCAAGATGGCCTCATCAAGGAGTTACTTAGACTCATTACAGACAAATAAACCCTTAATTAGATAACCGGTCAATTAGTCCTTAATTTCCAAGCAACATCAATTAGGAATATGTAAGTGGCTTCCAGCTGAAGACAAAACCGAAAAGACCAGTGAATGAATGAGCTCGATATAAATATAATCTAGTCTTTATGAACTGACAAAGGATGAGTTTTGACAGGTATACTAGCACATGGCATGAACGGGTGAACTCTCTTATTCACAGTCTACATCCATCTGTCAGTCCACACATCTGTGGTTTAATGAAATCATAGACTTCCGCTGTTCCCTCTTTTGATTTTCAATGACTCTGCTCCCTGCGGAGCCAAACTGGCCCAGTGGCCAATCAATCACTGGCCACAGCGTTTCACCCAGACACAGGCTCTAACCCCGAGGCAGACTTTTCAATCAAACCCAGAGTCATCAATCTTTCCAAGCCCCAAACAGTGGCCTAGGTGGGGTCTACCTGGCGGCAATGGTTTTGTCTACTGTTGGCAACTGGTCTAAAACACTCAGATCTTATGTTTACTTTTTTTAAATATAAGACCTTAAGCTAACGCTCTGATTGAAAGACAAGGCAACAATATAAAGTGTGTGTGTGTGTGTGTTGCATATATATTTATGTGTGTATATATATATATATATATATATATGCAACAGAAGAACATGTTGGATATGCTGTAATTCACAAATCATACGCACATAGCCGTTAAAGCATCCACACCAAATAATGACATAACCTTTTTTATGAGACCTATTGAGTAGGATATGTTGGGGATTTTCAGTCGTTAGTTTCCATTTAACAGGAGCTTGTTTAAGTACAAACCGAAGAATCACTGTTTCAGCAAACTTCAATGGGGGTAAAGGGGATCGAAACAAGGTTTGCTGTGGAATAGAGTCCCTGGTCTGTGTGTGTGCATGGTGTCACCAGTGCAAGTGGAAATATTAGACTGCTTACAGTTACTCTTACACAGGTGATTCATCCAACGAAAAATCAGTGTGCTTCCATGGTCCGCTCACCCTATAAGTTACAAGTGGGCTTACGTATATGATAAAAGAGTGTGACTTGATGAAAAATAAGCATTTTTGTGTCTCTCAGCAGATCATAATTGAAGCTATAGGCCGGTTATGGACCGCTGACCTATCAAACCAATAAACATTAACAACTTAGCTGAAGTTGCTGTCCAGTTGTAGTCCATGTATTTGTTAGTATCTCATGGAAAGCATCCTTACAGAGAGAGACCTTTGTGTTAAAGGGTCAGATCCTTTGTGTTTAACCAGAAACCGAAGTCTTGCTTAAGGAGAAGTCTGGATCTATTAGTAATTTAGACCCCAAGAAATATAAAAATAAGGCCACGGTTTAAAAATATCCGAATTCCCCTTTAATATTGGCGTTAATTCAATAGGACAGTGAGAGAAGTGTTGGCAGATATGGAGATGAGGTCCAAAACAAATGACGTGCTGATTCTGTTCAATCCGGAGCCTTGTTCCACCTATCAGCCTTGAAGTTGTTTATCATGCTTTTGTCGCTCCCTCTGCTCCATCTTTATCTCTCTCTCGTACACACACACACACACACACACACACACACACACACACACACACATACCAGTAGCTAATGTGATTTTCCAGGATTTTTCTACCACCTCTGCTTTCACAGCAAGGGATAATACAGCATTCTAACCATCTTTGTTTGCTCCCTACACACACACACTCAGACGCACACACCATGTCCATCCTGTCAGTGCTCCTGGAGAAAATCAGTACCTACTCTTTCCTTAAACTGTGTTCCATTTGATGCTTGGCTGGCTTGAAAATGACTTTGAGTAAAGCTTACCATTTTTAATGCAACAAGCCCCCCCCCCCCCCATCCCCCCA
>CM022484.1:12848537-12998438 GCA_011952105.1 Coreoperca whiteheadi
ATCCCCCCACCCCCCGGTACTCCTCTCCCTTCCCCCCCTCTAAAAACTGCAGTCTCCAGCAAACGTCCTGCTTTTTTTTGGAAAACCTTGTGTACTTCAGTTGCGCGCTGTTGCATTTTAGATACAGCCAACTGGACCCGGCTGATAATAGGCCAACAATTTAATTTCCCAGGTATTAAAGGAGACTTGCTGGGTTTTGAATTGGTGTCCGTTGGTGGTATATATACAAAAAATAAAAATAAAAACGGGTACAAATAAAAATACATTTCTTGTTCTCTCTACTTATTATTCTTTCTCTCCACATCGCAGTCTACAAGGAAGATTGGGAGGAGAAAAGGTCCTCATGTCTTTTACTTTTGAATGAGATAAAGAGAGGTAGTGGCACACTGTGATTTACATATATTTTGGATTTGCTCAGCTCGCCAAGGACAAATTGCATCCTATCTTTGACTCCAGTTCTCTGAGCTGTTGTTAGAGTAACCCCTGCCAGACTTGGTGTAACTGAATTTAAGAAAATTGTCAGTCTGTTTGATTAGTATGCTGAGCATACTATGCTCTGCAGGTGTGTTACGGAAGGGGTTAGGGTGATGTGGCATAGATCACAGGTTGGGTTTAGACCCAAAACTGAAGGTACCGTCAACAAATAGAACCACCAGCATCCCAGAAAAGCTGAATGAGATTGTTCCTCCAGTTTGTTACGAGCAACATTTTCCCCAGTTAGGACCTGATTTATTTGTGGGCCACATATTTTGATTAGTTCCACAATTTCTTCAGTATTTGACATGGGGATATCATAAGTCTTCATGTGTTAAAAAGAAAAATAAAAGACTGCAATTGCACACTGTTGCAGGTTGGAATTTGAAATCAGGATCTTGGCAATGCTTTGATTATTTTTTTTTGCAACCCTGTTCGCCACCCATCAGACCACTCTCACCACAGAGAGTGCAAGTGTTTTGGACAAACTCTTCTGTCTACCGGCATTAAACATCCTATCTACCTGTTTCCTGTCAGATACTTCATGGCTGGTTACAGCACTTGAGAAAGTAATTTCTCAAGTATTTACTCATTTAGTTGTTTAAAAAGTGAAGTAAGAACTTGCTGTGACATTATCACATTTATTAATTAATAATAACATTATTTCATGTTCATATAAGAATGGAATATTATGTCTGCTCTATTTCTGAATATCTATGAAAACATCCAAGGGAATACATCCTTTGTATTTTAAATATTTAGTTTTATATTTTCTGCTGGAAGCTACTGTTGGTTTTCTTGAATCGTACTGTGCTATCTCACCTAAGATATGTCTGATATTTACACTTTTGTAACAAATATTATATGGCATTGAAGAAAACCTGTAGTTTGGTTCTTTTTAAGAGAAAATCCTAGGGCAGCACTGACCATCTTGGTCCCTCCTGTTTATTTATGTATTTATCTATGGTAAACAATATTTCAGGCAACATTGACTTGATTTTGACTGGCACCACTGCTCTCCAGCAATATCAGAATTTCCTTGACTGGCCCAGAGGGGGAGCTACAATTATAGATCTAACAAGCAGACACTAATAGGCCCGGAGGGGAAATGCAACGGCCACTGTGGATATATTATTATTAAGTTCACACAGGACCTAGCAAACTACTCTCAACAATGAGGACTTATTGAAGCCAGTGAAAAAGTACAAACTAACAACTTGATAATCAGCTGTTTCCCTGTTTATTTCCTCATTTTCTGAAAGTTGCACTCCTCAGTTTTGTAAAGAATTCAGTGCGTGAGGTAGAGGCATGTTTTGTCTTTTTGTGAATGCTTGTCTGTTTGTTGAGTGGATACAGCGTAATTAAATGTTTGTATACTGTGAGAGGTCAAATTAAATGAGCAGATATTCTGTCTGCACCACTGCCCTTTTGATCGTTTCCTACTGTCAGTGCACTGTACATACATGTACCCATTTTTTCTCCTTTTCTCTCTCACTCTTTCTGTCTCCTGTCCTTGCAATGCTGCCTCTCTCACGTCTTGGAGGGTGTCCACTCAACCGTCCTTTACATATTGGCGGCCGTACCTCACCCCCGCCCAGGGTGTGGTGCCCACACACCATGTCAGTATTAGGGTTAGATGGGAGGTCAGGCTCTAATTGGCAGGGCCTGTGGCTGGCACTCTGCGCCAGGCCCTTACTCTGTCAGCTAATTGGCACTGTGAGCGGCCAGCAGCAGGGCTGGGATACGGCAGCGCTCCGATTGATGGATGGATACTGGTGTCAGGAAAGCTTCTTTCTGACAAGAGAGCTTGGACAGTCAATTTACTGCCCCAGTCTTTATGGGTGGTGTATGTATTTATGTATGTATTCCTCCTAATTTGTTCTAAACATTTTGGAAAGCTGACTAGAATTGTCTTACTGTGCTGTGTGCTTTTTTTCCCACCTTTGTCTGAGCAATGAATGCATTTGACTTGTGTAAACAGAAACTAATTACCTAATACCAATTTCGGAACATACTATGCATAACTGAAAATGATTTGTGCACTTTCCAGCCAAGTGAGAAAACAGCTTCAAAGAAGTGTTTTAACTTGACTTGACTTTTCTTTCTCCTCTTTATATTCCACGTTCCTGTTAGTGAATGCAACAATAGCTTTTTACTTGTGAATTTTAAACAGTCATTACAGCTAAAGACACTCATACAGCAACTGTATACCTGTCATTTAGTGAAAAATGTATTTATTTTTCCAATCAAAGTGTTTGCAGCTGCTGAGACTTAATTGGCTAGATACTGAAGTGCAAAGGTTAGAAAAGCAAGCGTCCTGAGTTAACTTTGATGAAGCGTGTGTGTGTGTGTGTGGCTCAGTACAGTAGATATGTTGGATGTGTAATATGACAGGTATTTTCCTTTGAGCTGGTCCCTTTCCCTTTTCTTGGTCTTTCTCTGTGTTTTCCCTCTTGGATCTGACAGGAGAGTGGTATTAATGAGGTACTATAGAAGTGAACAGTCTGCTCATCTAATGGTGCTAGAGGTAGAGATTTTGATTGAACGATGGAAAGAACTTAAACATATGGAGGGAACGAAGACGAGAGGGGAGTCAAGAAGGCAGTGAACGGCAGAAAATGTGGATGAGATATCGAAGCAGTGAGAGAATGGAAAGGGGATAAAAGATAGGGGCATAAATAGAGGTGCGTGAAGAGAGCAGACAAGAGAGAAAGAGATATTGATTCAAAAAGCAATTTTCAAAACAAGGTTACAAACTCCAATTAGGAAACAAACGAATCCAAAACCAAATCCACTTAAAACTACATAAAAAGTGTCAACTTTAAGCAAAACTCAGATAACCTAAGAGGAAATGCAACAGCATAGCACTGTATCTGCAAGCATGAATAATTAACTCATTGATGCGTTGTGACATGTAGGTGGAAAGGATCATGAATCTTCATGAGGTCATACAGTATATAAATGAACAGGCTAACTTGTGAAGAAAACAACATCAAAGTGGCTCTTTTCTCTCCGTCCCTTTTTAAAGTTCGTTGTCTGTGACAGCTAACAGTAGGTAAGTAGGACATCAAGGAAAGGGGAAAAGGCATGTATTCAGCTTAAAAGGTTAGTGGATTAGAGGTGACCCTGAGTCTGCTGACATGGGCTTGATGGACAGAAGCTGAAGGTGGACTGTGGCCCCCTCCCAGCTTCATCATGCATGGGAAGACCACCTGCTGCTTGGTGGAATGAATATGCATTAATACACAGCATGAGCACACGTGCACTGAGAAATGTACAGTCACAGCCATCATCACACACGGATTCAGTCACTCACACATAAACTAGGATGGTCTAAAACATGCAGATGGATCCAGGTGAGGATTCACATGCTGCAGGCACATGCACACAGACAGGTCAGGCACATGCAGCTTGAGTTGTCCATAAGGTCCAGTGTCGGCAACATATCCTCAGGCTGTCCCTTTTTCTCCTTGCATATCTTCCCCTGTTGTCTCCCCTTCTATCTTCCTCTCACCTTCTTTCTGCTATAGGTTGTTCCACATCACACCCCCCCCCCAACCCCACCACTACTACCACCACCACCACCACCTCCAACTCTCTCTCATTCACTTTGCTCCCTAGGGACAAGTAAAGGAATTTTCTGCCATCGGTTTGTGTGTCTAAATGTGTACTAGCATTCTCCACACTTCTTTTGATCTTCCACCTTTTTCTCCCTGCATCCCATCACTCGCACTGCTCGCTGTAAAAACAGGGATGTGGTCAGGAATTATAAATGAGTGGAGGTTGTATGTCCAAAAAATCCCTGAAAAATAAGCAGCAAATAACCATAACTAGTTCTAATTTCAATTAAGTTAGTACCAGAGTATCTTCTCCCTTCTTTTCATCCTCAGCCCCTTTGTCCCCATGTTCCCATTGTTCTCTCGGCATGCCCCCTGTTCCCATCTTCGTTGAGACTTCCTCCATACATGCCCCCCCATGTCTCGGTAATGAACCCACAGCTCTTCATCTCTCCTCCTTCTTCCCCTGTGTGTTGGACATGACAGATGACTGGGGACCTCCAGAGCTTCGCTCCCCAGGGCTCTAGATAAAGGCAGCTCCAACCGCAAGATGATCAATCAATCAGTTTACTCTGCGGGCGCCTGATCAGCCAATTAATCAATCTCTGAGCCAGCAGATGTTGTTGCTGTCCCTCAGCGAAGGATCTGGCAGTGGGAGTGTTGGTTGTGGTGGTGTCTCCAACAAAGGCTGAAGGGCTTAAATTGTCTGGAAGTAGAAAAGAAAGTGATTTTTCATGTTTCTACCAGGATTTCAACCTTTGTGGGCTCACGACTCCCATTTTTTTTCACTGGAGGATTTTTTCTCTTTTAGCTTTTCCCAGTTTTATTCCCTGCTTTTCAATCCTGAGAACATCTTAAAGGAAGCATGGTCATACTTGCCTTTGAAAAGCTTACGATTACGATAAACCCCTGTCTATATCCTTCCCAAAATGTTTTTTAATATTTTTTAAACGTCTAAAAAATTTAGGAGAAATGAATAAGAGCTGTAAATGTGTGAGTGGGTTGACACCGCTGTCTCAGCATCATTAAGACCAGCTGGTTCAGATCAAACCCTCTGTTGACCCCTGTTCACAGTCAATGAGCTACAGACTCCACAAGGACACTTAATTTTAATGTGCCCTTAAACAGCCAATAGTTAAGATACAGGCACAAACATAGAGACACCCACACTCACCACCTACACCTCTTGGCCTTTGGTCCCTGTCCTGGCCCCTTGGTCCCTGCCCTGGGCAGGTCAGCGCTTTGACCCACCCGGTTGTTGCCTCATTACTCACCGTGCTAAGAGATCCCCAAGGGAGAGTAATTCTATCTGCAGCCTGTGGCTTGGTTGACTTTTGCTACCAGGATGCTCCATGCTTCACTGATTGATTTGTCAAGGATCAAGTCAAGTTACCAAATTTTCGAAAGGTCTTCAAGAGCGTCTTAAGGGACACACCTGGATATGTGTGCTTGTACAGGGATTGGCAAAACAGGATTTTACATCGGCGAGAATTGCCTTTTGAAAAAGAGATTTTGTTTGTTTGATTAATACTAGAATCAGATGCCAACTAAACTCATAAACAAACATAAGTAACATGAACTGACAGGTAACTAATTTATTGGACAGTTTTGATGATCTGCCACATTACTACACATATTGCATGCCAACAGACACCTGGTAAGCAGCATCTGCACACTGTTGTTGTTGCTGACATATACGCTGGATTCCTTTCAGAATTTCCCCAGAATAAGAAAGTGTCACTGGAGCATTCCCAGCTCCACTGACATAAATTCCTGTGAAGAGGTGCCCAGGATGCTGCAAAATTATGTTGTGACAGTGTGGCCATGCCGTCATGTTTATTTCGGGGTGTCCTTATGGCCCAGCAGTCTAAGATGCATGTGACTGATTTGAAATCAGTCAGCAGCCTTCGTTGCAAGTCTCCCCGTGCTTTCTACAGTGAACTGTCAAACAAACTGTCCCCACGCACGCCTTTCTGGCTTGGAAATTGGGGTGGGGCTGCTTCCGACAGTTTTTCTGTAACTTTACGAAACCGACAATCCAACAAGCATGCCACCTTTACGCAGAGATTGGCCAGTTGTGTGGCGGTGAACAAGTATGCAGGATTTGAACTTCTCTCAAGCTTTCTTTTTTCATTCTACTGTCTGATGAGCAGTTTGCACCTTCCATCTTGGTATGAATGTGTGTGAATGGGGTGAATGTGATACGTAGTGTGAAGTGCTTTGAGTGGTTCGAAGACTAGAAAAGCGCTATACAAGTACAGTCCATTTTTTTATGCTGGCTTCGAGTGTGGCTGTTCTGAACAGCTATAAACATATTCAGATGACAAATTGACAGAGACCAATGTCTCTATGCAGTCTTAGTGTATTTGGTGTGCAACTTCATTTAAATGTCATCACACTTACGTGTTATAAAGTAAGTGAACTGAAGGAGTAAAACTCTACGGTTCAGGTTAAACAAACCAAACTGGAAAAAGGTATGAGAAAACCAAAGATATGGGCAGTTAGTCAGTATGTGTGTGAAGAATTGTTTGACAGTGTGTTTGTCCTTTTTAGTGTTATCAGTCAAGGTTAAGCCCATTAACTGACCACACTATGTCTGACATGATTATATCACCCCATAACCATACCAACTCCTGTGGAGACTAATAGCTAGCCTTGAACCTAAGTGTTATTGCTGCTCAGTAAAACCCCGTGATGCTAATTAACCAGCCAAAGTAAATGGCTTCCAATGGAGTTTTACAGCTTCTGCTACCAGGACTTATGTTTTATTAGTGACTCTAAGGGTAACGCGTAATACTGCCAGTAAGGTCTGTGTTAGGTGATATCATTTTACACTCCATCACTTAGTTTTGATCTGCCAGTGATAGCTTTTAAAGATAGAGTTGCAATGGTTTTAGAGGCAGTTACAGGATGTGCCAAGATTTGTGGGAGGGATGTGTGTCTGAAACGCTTTTGAGTGTGTGTGAGCTTTGTATGTATTCGTTTGTGCCTGCAAAAAGTAAGAAACTGTGTGTGTTTTTCGTCCAACCCCCCCTTATAAAATATTCAATCTCCAAGCTTGATATGACAGTTCTTCCAACAACTGTCAAAAAACCCAATTCTCCCTACAACTATCTTGTCATCCATATTCCATCCACAGATTGACCCATCTCTCTCCCTCCCTTTCATCTTCTCTACCCCATGAACTTCCCCTCCCTTCCCTCCATCCCATATGCCACCTACACCTCCGCCGTGCCAATTAACACTAGAGCACGGTCACTTTTTGCTGCCCTTTGACCCCCCCTCCCGCCTGTCGGAGCACACAGGACCCAAGGCCAGTATTAGTTTGTCACAGGGCCCTGTCGCGCAGGTCTGTGATAGATGGGCCCTGGTGAGCAGCTCTGACCCACCGTGCTGCAGCACTCACTTGGATGGTGTGAGGGAGCATTGATTATGATGCTGCTCGTGACAGGGGTGAATCAGGGCTGAGCTGATGGTGGCAGGGGAAGACAAAAAAGACCAAGGTAATGGATGGGGTGCTGTTAGTTAATGTGATGAGATTTGATTTGTGCTCTATCGATCATGGCATCTTGCAAGATTATTTTCATCTAGCATGATTTATAAGCACGTAGTGGACATACAGTGTAACAGTGAGTCACCTCATGTTACAACACAGAGGTCTTCATCGATGAGGTGTGAAATTAAAAATGTTATATATACAGAATTGCTTATAGCCATAATCAGACTTCTTTCCTTTTTAAGCAGTAAGAAATAGTTTGTCTTTTTTGTTTGAAATATTGTGGTGCCTAGCCTAAATGTATGCTGTTGGCAACTTGTATTGTAAATCTGTCATAAACTGAATTCTATCATAAGAAGATCCACTTGTTTAAGTCAGTGGTTCTCAACCTCAGGTTCGTACTCCCTAAAGGGCTTGCAATATATATGTGACTTGTAACAAGATGATGAATGGGATAGGAGAAAATATTTTTATTTTGTCAATTTCTTGTCTCCAATACAGTAATATACTTTTTCTTGTAAAACACTGGATAGTTTTACCCTAGAATGTATTCAAATGAAACAGTTTAAGAAGGAACAATGACTGGTTAAACATCTCACAACTCATAGACATGTTAAACTTGTGAGAAGGGGTTGTAAGTAGACATGTTAGCCGGACACAATCCAAAAAGGCAAGGAACCAATGGTTTAAGTATTTACAACGATCATGACAGCTGAATACGTAAGTCTGATGGTTACACTGTATAAGCTAAACATAAGATTAATTTAGAATTTATAACTGCAAGTCCTCCAAATGAAATGACAAAATACCTGCCTTCTAAAATTACACATTTTCTGATCTGACGCGCCTATAGACAGGATGACATAATTTGTCTGTAGCTTCCAAAAAAATGTTTTTATGATGTGACAACGCTATAGTTAAGGTTTGGTTAGGTTAAAGCATAAAAACGACTTGGTTAGGGAAAGATCATGGTTTGGGTTAACCAAACAAGTTATTTGTTACGGTTAGGGGACCTTCATTGTCATGGTTGCAGCAATAACTACGTGGTTAAGGTAATGGGACAATCATCTAGTTTGGTAAAAAGAAACCAACGTTCTGACCAGCAGTCCAATGTTTTGGTGACCCATCCGTCCATCCCGACCTTGTCCATACGTGGACTTTTTTGCTCTATAACAAATTCCCCTGACTTGCTCTTGTACTCCTGTCACAGTTCCATCAGCTGCTAGAGGGCTTTCTCACTTGCACTTGGCCACTTGCTGAAATGACTGATGCTGTCGTCACTCTTGGAAGGAGAGTGTCTTTTAACGTATTGTCATGTTTATTTTAAGATGACAATAATAAATGTCTTTTATTATAACATGGATGCCCATACATTGCCACACACAGTATAAGTACATACGCACACACGCAGTTGCCCTAAGCCTGCTGAACGCTGCAGGCAGGAGTTATTTTAGTTTCAGTCCCTTGGAATGCCTTAAAAGACAAAAGTGAACAGAGAGAACGCTTTCAACAAAAAAGCAGGTGTGAAAGAAAATAGACTGTATGGGAGCAAATCAGTGCGAGAAGAGGAGGTGGGTGGGGGGCCTGACACAGCAAAATCCACCTGTTTTCATCCCTCTTCCATCTTCCCCTCCTCTTCTCCTCCGCCCTCACTCCCAGCTCAAACTGCAGTAGTCGGCTAATTAAAAAACATGGCTGTCCTTAATTATTCAGCGGCTGGCTAATTGATATTCACAGTGGCGTTCACCTCGCCTAAACGATCCGTTTAATCTGACCACCACGGTCTCACTCTCAACCGCCTGTTACCCTCAGCCATTGTGCTACTGTACTTAATAAGAGACCAGGGGGAGATGGATATAGGAGGGGGAATGTAAAGGTTTGCTGCTGATGTTAATGTGGTTTCCTGGGCTACAAATTCCAGTGTGTGTCTGCGTCCTGTGGGAGGGAGGGTATTGTTTTGAATATTAGTATTTTTACTGGGCTATTTTTTGTGAATTAGCCAAAGTTAATTATATCATCCTTTGGACTTAAAGTTATGAAATTTCTCATAAAATCAGGAAAACTGTTTGATCATGAGAGTGATTGACAGTCATTTTTCAACTCCACAAAGAAATCATTGTCTGGGAGAATTCTGAATTTCAAAGCTTGAAAGTTGTAAGAGCTTCAGTTGTCCCCTTTTTTCCTGTTTCCTCCACTTAACTCGTCTCTTCCTTTCTGTACTCTGTGATCATTATCTCTCTTTAACTTCTTTGTAAAGTTATAAAGATGCGCTTGGCCCAGGCTCCCTGTCCCATCTAACAGCCCAGTTCTCCATTCTTGACACCTCCAATGATAAATCACCTTTTATTGTCCTCTTCCTCTCTGTTTCTTATCTCTCTGTTCTTTTCACCCTCAAGTTCGTTTCCATTTTCTTGTCTAATTCTGCCCTTCTCTTCGTCTTCCTCCCCCACTGCGTGACCGCCTCTTCATTAGGGTAACAAAGGGTGTATGGGCAGTGGTGAAGTCTGTCCCATTGTCTGGCCTTTAGTATGATTAGATTATCTTTAGAGTCGGCTGAATGGGGTTAATCAGTCGGAAGTAATCCTGACATAGTGTGTGCGTCTGGGCCTGTGTGTGTCTTTAAAGAGGAGGGCCAACCTGCTCGCATGAAAATTGAACCCCTGCACTGCTGCATGTACGCATAGACATATGTATAGGCACACACAAAAGTGAGCAAAAACCGAAAATCCCTAAGTACACATTTCTGTCACAACCTTTGCTCTTTTAATGACCCCTTTAGTCTCGCCTTCAGCACACATTTACCTCTCCTGCCGTTCTATGTGAGTACAGCTGCTCCGGCAGGTGTGCGCATGTGTGGATGTGCTGATGTGTGCGTTTCAGATCAGTGTCTGAGTCGTTGTTTGTGTCTCGGCGTCTGTGTGCATCTTTTGTCTTTCTCTCTTTCTCAAAGCTAAAGTCTTTAGTCGCCACCTATCAGCGTAACATTGACTTTGGACACACTTGTGACAGTACACAACCCCCTGCCAATCCTCTCCTCTGTGTTTCCCTCCATCCCATCATCCCTCTTCTCCTCTTAAATTGAGATGTTGGTGGGAGACAGTTTTTTGGCACCGCTGCCAACCTAATCCAGTCTCTCAAAAACTTTGCCAATCTATCGTAGAAGCCCTGATTGCATGCTTGGGATCGATAACACATTTAAAGGTCATAATAGTGCTACTCCTAGTGTACTTACAGCATACCTTTAAGGGTGTACTTCAGGGTGCATTCGCCCAGCACTATCTTTTAGGTTTAAGTTTAACTTGATTCCATCATGAAGTGCAGGCAGCCTTAGCTTTTGTATAACACTGACCACACAATAGCACTTCAGACTTGTAAGGGGACACAATGGAGACACTTGTCTGGCCGCAACAATAAGGCTGGTTAATGTTAAGTTGTGCTGAGGACGGCAGAGACAGCAGCAACCTGGTCATGGTGTTGCTTTACTGAGTGTTGTCAGAAATGTGATAAAGTGGTGCTGTGGAGGGTTTTTTTTCCTCTGGATCTGTATATGACATTGTGTGTGTGTGTGTGTGTGTGTGCATGTGTCTGCCTGTGTTGGTAGGTTTCTGTCTTGTGTGTAGTGGGTAAGCTTGGAGCATCCCCCTGACTTTGAAACTTCCCCCACTCATCTCTTGTGAGGACAGCTCCTCGGTGACACTCCTCACCACTCCTCATCACAATGCATAGAGCACGCAGCTCTGCCTGCAGTGCATTGAGTAGCCAAACACAGATGGTTATCAGTGTAGTAGAGATTGGATGGGGTAATGCAATTTCTTTTCTCCATACGTTGTATTTCCTTCATACTTGCTCTCCGTCTCCTTCAACATCCTATAGTGCTTAAAGATCAGGCTTCAAGGATTCTCTGCCTAACTGCTTTCCATAGGACAGTCCTCTGCAGTATAGATAGATAGAGAGCTGATGGTGGCAGGGGAAGACAAAAGAGACCAAGGTCAGCCCGGCAGTAACCGTCACTGCGTCCAGAGAATTCAGCTCAACTCCTTCTCCAATCACTGAGTCAACCTTTCTAACTAGCTTGTTAGCCCTCTCTCCCCGGCCCTGGCACACCTCTGCATAAAAGATCAAGATTATGCTGGCCACCATAGATTGGAACATCTGCAGCGCCTTGTTGCAGACGTTGAAGCCTCTTAACCTCCGCAGAAAGTAGAGCCATCTTTGGCCATTCTTGTATA
Source organism: Coreoperca whiteheadi (assembly GCA_011952105.1). Classification (NCBI taxonomy): domain Eukaryota; kingdom Metazoa; phylum Chordata; class Actinopteri; order Centrarchiformes; family Sinipercidae; genus Coreoperca; species Coreoperca whiteheadi. The sequence goes on from CM022484.1 coordinate 12,860,294, forward strand.
CGGCCCCTATGTCGTCCAAGTGCAGTCTGAGGTATTTATCGGAGTGAACCACCTCTGCTTCCTCCCCATGGATGGATACGGGGTGACAATCAGCTCCTTCGTCTTGCTTACGTTAAGCTGCAGATGATTCATTCTGCACCACCCAAGAAATTCATCCGCCAGGCCTCTGTATTCCTGCTCCTGTTGTCCACTGATACACCCTGGGGGTCCCCCCGTGTTGCTCATCAAAGTTCCTGTCATGCAGTTCCTCAGTATATGAACTGTGGCCTGCTGTTGAGGTAATCCTTAATCCAGGACACGAGTGGAGTGGTCACCTGCATGGCCCTGAGCTTTATGATGTTTAAAGCACTGGAGGAACCAAAGAAAGTGATCCTCACTGTGCTCCCAGCCATGTCCTGGTTGGAATAAGCCCAGCATAGCAGGTAAATGATGGCGTTATCCACTCAGTCATTAGTTATTGAAGGCTTTGGAGCGTCCATTCTTGGGTACCTTTTCCATTCTCAGGCTCAGTTTGGTTGACTATAGCCAGTGATGCTCCTAATGACTCTCCACACTTCCCGGGTGTTGTTCTGCTGCAGTGTGGCCTCCATATTTCTCCTGTAAATGTCCTTGCTCTACTTGATCTTGGTCCTAAGCTTTTATCGTTTTTATTTGGTTTCAAAAAGCACTATGTAACTTTGTTTTGAAAAGTGCTAAATAAAGTTATTATTATTATTATTATTATTAAGCTCTTTCTGAATAAGTTCGAGCTCCTCCCTGCCCCCTGCCCTGAAGGCTCTGTTTTTTCCACTCAGGAGGGCCTTGATCTCCCTGGGGATCCAGGGCTTTGTTGTTTGCGTTGCTGTCCAGGCTAGCACACACATACACACCACCGTATGTCTATGTGTGTCTTTTTAGTTTTAATGTATGTAGCTGTGCATGTGTGCATACAAAACTGGTTTACGGTTGTATACCATACATGTATTGTGTGTGAATGCACCGGTGTGTGTATATGCCAGTGATAGAGGAGATTGAGAGGATGAAGTGTGAGTATTCAAGCAGAACAGTGTGGTAGCCAGTCACCCCTAGCCTCGGAATACTAAACCTTTCCAAATGTCACTTTGAATAAGTTCATGGATGAATCAGTGCCTCTTTACACACTTTCTCTTTCTCTCTCTTGTTTTATTTCAATGCTCCCCTTATTCAGGAGATTGGACGGAAGGTAAGTCTAGAGGTCTTTACCTTCCCCTAGACTCTACAGTTCTGTCTCACTATTTCTGCATGATAAAGTCAAGGATATCTTTTCCCTTTCAGCTTTTTTGAAATGTTACATTTTTCTTTCCACCAGGAACTTCAGCGTCTCCATATTTTGATGATCCCTTTTTACAACTTTCTTGCTTCAAATGTTTTGTAAAATTATAGATGAGATGACGATTTCAGCTTGTTTCTTAATACTTATTAACATAAGGGAGCAGTAATACAAAATACTTTTGGTTGGGTCCTAAAGTTCACCATGGCTTTGAATAACAAAGTGTCTTGTTTAAAGCGTTTCCACTTCTTTTTGTATTCTTTTGATACACTTGTTTTTAGAATACCACAAATGTTTTTTTCCACTAATCCAAACCTAGTTTGCTTGATATAAGTCCCAATTCCACCAGTCTATAGAATCGGTTTTATCGTTGTCATCCATAACCATCAATATACCCATAGGCTAAGTAAGTGATGAGGAGTAATTCCATAATTAAAAACTGTGTTGTCCTGTCTGTAAAGAGAGTTAAACCTCGATTCACGATTAATACAATTTTTATTTCCATTTTGATTTGAGTCGTTGGCCCTCTATCCGAGTGTGAAGGTCTGATTTTTCCTCTCTGGGAGCTGATACATCCAGGTCTGTTCTGTTCTGTAAATCACCTGGAGAGTCAGACGTACGTTTACTGAAGGTCACAGTAGAGGGGAGGACAGTGGAGATTGGTAGCCAGGGTAAATACTTATGCCAGACCATGGTGCTCATTCACACTGAGAACTGATGTTATCCTCTTGGCCTGATAGAGGTTTGGCTGAAGATTGATCACAATAGGACAAAGAAGCACATACAATACATGCCAAGGCATCATCAGTGATCTGTTTTGTGATCTGTACTCCACTAAGCACATAAGTAATGGTGTTTCTTCTCTTCTGTGTTATGCACGTGTGTATGCTGCATGTGGTACATATATGATTGTGTGTGTGTGCGTGCGTGCGTGTTTTCAATTGTGTGCGTTTAGGCCAAGCAGCTTGAGGCCAGAGAAGCAGACCTAAAGAAGCAGGATGCTTTCTACAGAGAGCAGGTGGCCCGGCTGGAGGAGAGGGTAAGAAACTGTTTGCACCATATACCAACCTGAAAAATGCCTGTATGGACATCGGTTTCATTAATGTGTAACCCAACTCACAAAACTAGACTCTACCTTTACTGCAGAAATACAGTGATGACATGTGAATCATCTTTGGATAATGGTTTATTTTCATGGTGTCACTGTTAATCAGTACAGCTTTTATAGCCCTTCACTGAGCTCAATTCTCAGGCAAAGTTGGAGACACTTAATGGATCATTTTTAATCTTGTTTTTTTGCTCTGATTTCTCGAGTGATAAATCAGAAATGTGACAGGATGGTGATCTTAACATTGGGAATGCACATAGCAACACATTTTTAAAAGGCAGAAACCAACTGATTACATAGATAGGGCCGGCAAATGCACTGTACATACTCTATGTAGAGCTATACATACTGTACATGTATATTTAATTACATGCTTATGGAAGCTGGTTCATTGCACACTGCTGGAGACTAACTTGCTTTCAGCAAAACTGCTTCAAACGTTTTGTTTTTATGGTGCCCACCAAGCAAAACACTCACGATAAAACACAAGAGTTTTGTTCTACACATAACTAAGAATGATATAAAAAGTTAAATAGAATATAACCAAAGCACAACTAACGAATATCCAAGGTGGAGGATACAGTATCTGAAGGTGAAGCAAAAGATAACTTTCCATTTTACAACAGAAGACAACGTAAAAACTAAATGCTGCATTTTACAGTCACCAAGCCAGATGACATCATTGCTATTTTCAAGAACATACATCACACACTGCAGCTTTAGTTTTTGCCTGGGGAAAAGTTTTCATAACATGCCTCTATTAATGTATAATGCACTTATCGACACACACAGCAGTGTACACACAGATTCGTGCACACAATTTAATCAGCATGTGGGCTTGGTCACCACTGGGCTCAGCCAAAGTACAGTCACATATATTCTTTTTCTTCATCTTTCTGCCCCACTGTTTTTGTTATCATCCTTCAACTTGACTCTGCATGCTTTCCTCAGTGTGGTGTGCATCGCTCTCTCTTTTATGTCCTGTGCCTCTCCGTAATTGTCTCAATGCCGCTCTTTAGCTCTCTGGCTGACTTTTTTCCTTTAATTTCTACCTTCCATTCCTCCGTCTGAAGGATAAAGGGTTACATCTCATTCATCCCTGTATGTGTCCTCCTGTCCCTGAAAATGACACTACCCTGATGTTGATTGTCAAACCAGTGTCCTATGGAGGGGGACAAAGGTCAGCTGCCGTGCTTAACCGACTTCAATTGGCAGCTCCATGCTGGTCCCAGTGAGAGATGCCTGCAAGACAGGGAACCAGGGTCAAATGCCCTGCTAAAGTGTGTTAAAAAGGACGCCTTCATGCTGCTCTCAAATCACAAGTGTATCTTAGCAAGGATACGATGCCCTATTTAATGTGCTTAAAATGATGCCTTCATACTGGGAAGGAGTTTTCGCCCCCTTGGAAGGTGCAAAAAGTCAAATGCCCTCTATAGAGGAAGCTAAATCAAAATGTTTTCTTAGAAGAATAAGAAATATTCTTAGAGGCTCACGTGAATACAAGGATGGCAAAATATTACATACCCAGTGGGCACATTGTTCTCAAAATCACCTCAATGGCAAATAATTTTCTTGGTGAAAAGATAGTGTCTTATCTTGTGGATGCTTACCCGTGCATGTGCATACATCATTACTACAGAAATTGCTTTGAATATACTTTTCTTTTTTGCCCTCTCTTAACGTTTGTCTTAGCTGATTAAACAAGCAGTTCAATTGTAATAATTCACTGTAATTCACAAGACAATATTCCTTTTCGGGCAATAAGTCAAAATATTCCATCCTTCACTGAGGATGAATTCCTAAGCCAGTGGGTATTGAGTGGTAGTGGTTAGTAATTGGAAGTGCATTGGTCTGTACAATTCTGGTTGGGTAGCAGAGAGGGCGCCGCTTACTGACGTCAAGGGAACGTGTGAATCAATTGATTTATCATTTACAAACAGAACAACTATAACTTTTTCTTTACCGACTTTCTTCAGCAGATTGATGGCTTGGCAAAAGACCTAAATGTTCTGTTGTTGCGCTGAGCTTCTCTCATTCAATTCCTCAGCTCGAGTTGCATTATTTCATCTTTGGACAGTGTAGCTCTACTGCATCACTCTGTATAGGAGCAAATTTGAGTGCAAATGATGAGTCCCAACTAACACATGCATTATTGACTTCAGGCACTGGCTATCCATCAGCCTTGTTGACCTCTGGTCAATATCCCTTAAATCAAAGTGTCAACAAATCACCTTCACACAGAAGAGAGAGACAGAAGATTGAGAGAGAGGAGAGAGAGATGGATGCACAGAGAATGAAGAAAGGGATACTGTAGTGAAGATAGAAGCTAAAGGAAAAAATAGAAACTAGAGATTCAACACACGAAAAGACAAAAGACAGGACAGTTGGAGAAGCACTGGAATTAAAGAGATTCTCCCTGAGAAGGTATCACAACAAATTATGATAGTGACTTTTATAAGTGAGTGATAGAGGATGGGAACAAGAAAAAGACGAAAGTAAAAGAAAGAGACAGCAGAGTGGTAAAAAGATAAAATGCCACTGACTGATAAAGAACAAGAGCATACGGTAAAGAAAAGGTTGTAAGAGCACTACATCGGCGAATAGTAAAAAAAAAATAGAAGGTGAGTTTGAGAAACAGGGAACGTTAAATGCAGGATGGATCTGTGAAAATGAACAGTGTGCAAACTGATTTATTTATTGATTTATGAACAAGAATTAAATGATAAATTAATTATATTTCCTAAGCAGTTGCACACAAACACCCCACCATTTCAATTTGCAAATTGAAGATTTATGGCCTGTGGCGACAAAACACAACGGAAGTGGCAACCATGTGTGCGTTTTGTGTGATGGTGTGTGATCCTGTGTGTATCTGAGGATCAATGGTCAGCATATTGCATGTCGTCTTACTGTGCAGCAAGCGGCTTGGGACTCCATAGGGGGTGCAGTTTGTTTGGACTGTGTTAATAGCGCTCCTTTTTCTTGTTCTGGCCACAGTGCCCCATTTGGCACTCAGTCCAGCCTCTCTTCACTCCCCGTTCTCTACACCCAACGTCAGCCCCGCAGTATACCAAACAAAATCATTTTTGGCATGTTCTGTTCCTGTGTACTCACTGTAACTCCCGCTTGATTAATAGTGCCCACTCCAGATGAAGGAGCTCAATATAAATGGACAGTACAGGGAACACATTTCCAGGAAGATACAAATACAGACACAGAGCTGAACAAAGATAAGCAATGAACGTATGGCTTACATCCAGGCAAGTGTGTATGAAAGTAGATATAAAACAGCTGGACAACAAGCATACAGTATCCAGGTCACATTGGTGCTGTTTACTGTATATCATGGGGTTTGGTGTGGTTGTTCCTGTGCTATGCAAACAGTGAAAGAGTGCATGACCATGTAAAGAACACTAAATACTGTATGGAAAAGTTCATCTATATACAAAGGAGGTTTATATGCATCTGTTGATGGGGAGTATGTGGGGGAAAAAATACCAAACTTTTCTCTGGTTCCAGCTGCTCAAATGTGAGAATTTGCTGCTTTTGTAGGTTTAAATCTATTGAAACTGAATATCTTTGGGATGCAGACTGTTGGTTGGACAAAATAAGACATTTGAAGATGCTACTTCAGGCTCTGAAAAATTGTCATGGGCATTTCCCCATATTTTTTGACATCGACTTTTCAAATAGTCAATCACTGGAAAATAATCAACAGATTAATTGATTATGAAAATCGGTAGCTGCAGCCCTGTTATGCACATGCTCTTGCACCACGTCTATATTACACTATAATATGCGTGAGTTAGTGCACAGGATTTATTTTGAGACGTCGCGTAGGCTGATGAGTGATGCCGTGTGAGAAGAAACCGTCTAGCACGGTGCTCTGTAGCACCTATCAGACAAGGGGGAATTGAAATAAGGTATGGCCCTATGGGAAACTCTTCTGAACAAACATAAGAACACAAGAAAATTCATTCAAGGCAGAAAAGGAAAAATATGTGGCCCAGAATCATTCACATGACATTGTTGATCAGTCATGGTGTGTGGGTGGGCTGTAGTTCCTCTGACCAGTTTGCGCACACTGTAGCTATCAAAGCCCAACGCTGTGCTTCTTTTTGGTTGCAAACCCTCCATTTTGCCAGTAAGAACGCACTAAATTTGATTTCAGTTGGAGTATGCTGCTAGCTTAATATTATCTCCCATCACGTTCTTCACCCTCCCTCCATCTGCCCTCCGTTACTCCCTTTACCTCAGGATTCCCACAGCATCTTGCCTACCAGCAGAAAGAGGCACCAAAAGAGAGAGAGAGGGAGAGAGAATATAAGTCTGATATATATTACATGTCTGTTCCAATCCAACATGGCCATTCATCAGAGGGGCTTCAAGTGACAGGCCATCACCAGGCTCCCAGGCAGCTCAGCCTGCTGCCTCTGCTGCTGCCGCTCATTGGGGCCACAGCTACCAAATAGTCCCTGAAAACAATATCTATATATTTATTACATTTTCACTCAATACCTGCCTCGCTGTAAAACAATCTCATATTTAACAATCAACTTGCCCATTTTATTTTTTTTTCTACCATGTCTCTTTCCAGCCCCCTCCCTCCCCCCCACGTCTGTCTCTCTCTATATTTCTTCTTTTTTAGTTTTTCTTTTTTTTTTTTTTTTGAGTGGTGTTTTTTTTCTTCATGCCTCAATTTCTTTTTTTTTTTCCATACTGGATTTTTCTTTCTTTTTCTTTTTTCTATCTTTCTTTTCGCCTTGTATATCGATGAAATTGGATTTTTCTGCTCTCCCATGGAGGACAATCACTGCAGCAATTGCCGTCTCATAGCAAAGTTCCACAGCACTGTGAAAGGAAGAAATACAGAGGAAAGAGCATTAAAAAAACAGTAATAGCTTCTATCTCTCTGTGTCTGACTTACTATCTTCATCTCTCCCTCGGTCTGTCATTTCTCTATCCCTCTCCCACTCAGTCTTTTGCCCTCTATTTCTCTTTCTGTAGACTAGAGCTAAGATTTTAAGTATATTTTGCCTGTGTATAAAAAATTTAAATTTAAAATGCGAAAATTAGCTCAATCAGTTTTTTCTTGCTTTTTGTGTTACTGTATTGTAGCAGGAAATATGTTTTACAATTTCTCTTTCACCATGAAGCGATCAATGTAGTCTCTATGGCTCTGCTAGTTGTATATCAGGAGACACAGTAATCCGGAGTGAAGACAGTGTGCTGCAGTGTTAAATTATTGTGTTTGCTGTTACAGCCGCGTGATGGGATTCATAGGGATTTAACAGGAAGTCTTTTCAAGGAATGGTGATTTCACAACAACAGAGCAGCACATTTGTTTATGTTGAAAAACAAATTCTACAGCAGTAATGCTTCACGTGCCAGAATAATAGTGCTTTTGAAATGTCAGCTTATAGGGCTCAGTTTTTGTTAAAACTAAGTCACAGAGATTGTTGATTCAACTAATGGTACATTTCTAGGCCATGAGTGGTATTGTATTGGACTGCATTTCATTGAAGGGCATTTATTTTTCTGTTCTCATCACATATGAAAATGAGGGTGGAACCCATTTCACATAGTCATATAATTAGCTAGTTTTGCATTGCCTAAATGTTTGATATATGTAACATCTAGTGGATTGCAAGTAAAATTAAAACTTGAAGTTGCTTGTATAAACCTAAGCAGTAGTTAGACATTTTGAGATACGTGCTTTTTGCCGAGAGATACATAAGAAGATTGATTCCTTTCTCATGTCTGTACGGTAAATATGCAGCCGCTAAGCTTAGCTTAGCACAAAGACTGGAAACGGGGAAACTTAGTTCAAAGGTAACAAAGTATGTGAGGTTGCCAGGCAACCAGACTTCAGGAAGTGACTGAGCCTGGCCAAGAAATAGTCTGGCACATTACCCCCGTAAAGCCATTATGTGTTCTTTTTACACTTTCGCCTCAGATTTGATGGCCGGACATTTGTGTGTATTCTCCCAAAACAGCCAATGCACTGACTGCAATGGCGTTAGCTGTAAGCTAACTAGCAATGGACGCGCCGACCATCTGTTTGGGAGTGTGCCTGTGTGACTTTGTGTTTTCTGACTTGATCTCAGAACTCACCAGAAACTCCAGTTCTTTCTGTTATTTTCCTCCAGTCTCTCACCTGTGTATGTTTATGAAGTATAAAGCCCTGGGATAAGTGCACAGTTTTTGCTCAAATGGAAACAATTTCAGCCTGTGGAGTCTTTGTGTCAGGTCGTGCCGCCCCGGGTGAATTTGTGTCTGATCAAGTCTTTCCATGGTGATGGTAGGCGGCTTTAGCTACCTTTTGGCTAAAAAATAAATCCTTGTATGAACAACATGTTCATGGCAAAGATGGACAGTTCTGGTTGTCTCTTCTGGTTTGTCATCTCCACCCCAGGATGTTGTCTTCCCCTTTCAGGTAAATCTTGAAATGCTAAGTCAATTCTGTGTATGTAGTATAGGCGCAATAACAGTTTACCAGACTCTTTGCTCTCCTTATGAGAAAGTTGCACTGAGTCACACAGCAGATGTGTCATTTTCTCTAGCTCTGCAGAACTGTAATGGTGGCCATGGAGGGGTTTCTCCCCATTCTGGCCCTCCTGCTCAGTAGCAGATAAGAGAAAGAAGCCATCAGTACAGGGAGCTATTTGTTTTATTCATTAAAAATTGGAGGCCTTTTCTCTAAATTGAGCTGGAGCCTGTGTTGGGGTGCAGCTTCTATCTTCTCCATATAGCTGCAGTGCATTAGCAGTAATGACTTAATTTGTCTATGACACCCTCCCACCAGCGATTTGCTTGGCTCCAGGTGAGCTAAAAACCTCGTGGAAAGCAAATACAACAAATAAATAAATGAAAATAAACAGAAACACAGTTTTAGAGGTAGATACTTCATTGGGGTATACGCAGTACCAGGTTCTTGTGGATAAACAATTCTGTTTGACAAACAATTGCTCGACCGCAATCACAAAAACACATCTTTCTTTGAGTTTTAAAACAAGGTTGTGTTTTGCAGATTCTGGATTTTATTTTGGTTCAGGGAGGAATGTTTTCAACCAAACTGAGCGTGGTCTCTCTTCTGTGGGCTAACAAAAGGTCAGGGCTACTCTCTAAATCAGTTGGGGCAACAGCTGGAAATCACAATTTGAGACCACTCAGTAATCACACAAATTGCTCTCTTCTCTGTCTGGTGGTGAGTGACTGAGGGGTTTTTTTTTTTTTGGTGCGCCACTGTTGATATCTAGCCACTAGGGTATGTGCAGATGCTTTTGGCAGCATGTCCACACATATACCTATGCTGTGTGTGTTAGTACCTTGTGCATGTAGGTGTTAGCATGAATGCACGTGCATTGTTTGTGTACGTGTATTGTAAGTGGTCCTGCAATCATTGTCACACATGGCCTTTTGTCCTCCCAGGCGGATTAGTGCGCTGATTAGTGCCAGCTCTGCCATTTAGGCAGGTATTATTACCTACTACTTAGTATTCTAGACAGAGACCCAAATCCAGCTCTTTCAGACTCTCTCTTTCTCTTCCAATGGCTCAATCTCCGCACCCAGGAGAAGTCTTATTCTTGCCTCTTTAGCAGCCCCAAAAATCTCTTTTTAGTCTTTTTATCTGTGAATAAGCTTCTCTTTTAAATCCTTTTCCTTAGCTCTTGACAGTTTCTTTGTCTATGTTGAAAACCACTTGATTCTACGCCAAGAGGGCACAGATACAGCATGAGCTTACAAGTTAACTCTTAAACTTTGGGCATACTTCTTTATTGTGTTTTACATACAAACTAATGTCTGCCTAAAAGGACAACTGCAGTGGGTTGGTAAAATATTCAGACCCCTTCGTTTTTTCCACATTTTGTTGTTTTATACATTTAATTCATTTTATAAACATGTGAAAGGATTAAAAATAATTCTCTCTACCATTCACTTACACCCTTCTGCAAATGTATTCCTGAACATGTCTATATCTTGGACATGTAAGGAGGGTTTCTTGGAGTTCATGACTTTTCTCATGAGACATGGATCCCTACATGGACATAAATCATTTCCAATCAATTAAGTTTGACACACTTGGACTGGAGACAGATCAAGAAAGATCAAAGGAAACAAAATGCATCTTAAATTGGAAGTGTCATAGCAAAATCTCTGAATATGTGTTTCAGTTCAGTACATGTACTATTCACAGATAATTGTTTGTGAAAGGACTCTGAATCTATTGCAAACCCTCAGTGTAAGTGTCCAAACAAATGAAGAGGAGTCAAATCTGTATCAGACCTTTTGTCAGCGTTGTCTTGTCCCATCTTCTTTTAGCTCTACAACACATGACTATTGATCTTTTCAGCAGCACAGTTCATTCCTATTGATCTTTTCTGAACTATGATGAATGTCCTCCCTGCCTGGAGGTTAAGTTAGGGCAGATGGGACCAAGAGGCTTACATTTTTCACATTTCTAGTGTATCTGTAATTTATGCAAGTGTTTGCTTTCCAGTGAATCTAATGTTAGCGGGTTAGCTGGTCACTGATTCTGTGTGCTTTTTGCACGACAAATTCTTAGCCTAAGGTTTTTGTCAGGCCTTGGCTTAGACAAATGCGGCTCAAGGATACCTGTTTTTCTTTTAACAAAAATTACATTGTGAACCCTGTGTGATTTTGAATAATTACAGTCTGAAAGATCTTTTACCCAGCACAACATTTTATTATGTAGCGCAACAATAACCCTACAGGTAATGGCACAAAATGTCTAATCTGTCCGTTGTGTGATGAAAATACTTTTATGCCTTTGTAAACTATGCTTTTTTTAGTGAAAGTATTAGTTTAAGTATTACTATTATTAAAGTGGCGTCCTTCACAGGAAGACATTGGCATTGGTAGACATTGCCTAGTTTTGCCACTGGATCAAACCTCAGACGACTCTCAATCAACCCATCCGTGACACTTTACAACCTCTCACTGTTTGATCATAAACATGCAGAGCAGCCGCTGAGGGCTGACAAAACCGATCTTCCTCGAGTAGTAAAAAAAGGTGTAGGAGCTAGGTTATATGGCCGTGTTTGAGGAGGTAATTCAGGTTGAGGGGTCCTGCTGTGGGTTCATTTGCCATGGGTCACCGGGGGATTATGATCGGTGGTCTGTACGTTGTTGACTAGCGACCCTCTCACCTTATAGGATTGCTGCCTGTTATTACAGCAGTCGTTTGTGAGAGGATAAGCACAAACGCACACATACAACAAAATAGAAAACTTCTCATTGTTGCAGACTTCATACCTACAAACATACTTTGCACTTACTGTACAACCTATATACTTTACAGGTCATAAGGATAGCTTCAATATTGTGGACAATAGGCCAAACTGGTAATAGACCTGTTCCCTTAATACCCCTGTCCATAAAGTTTTAATGGCGTTTGAGTGATGTTAGATGAGGCAGGGCTGTGTAGGCTCAGCTGCACTGTAGGTAGGACGATATCAGATCTGAACTGCTAAGGGGCGTTACTTTTCAGAAATGTTTCCTTTTGACTAAACAGCTTCAACCTAAAAGCAGGGAAGATGTGAATAAATTGGTTGGACTTCTTTATATACGAGATTGCAATCACATTTTCATGCATTTATCTCACTCGCTGGCTTTTCTCTCTGTCTCCCTGCAGAGTGCTCAGTTCTACAAGGTCACCACAGAGAACTACCATAAAGCTGCCGACCAAGTGAATGCCAAGTTCAAGTAAGTTGAGACACAGTCGATCAAAGGCTTTAAATCACCTACCGACCTATTCTTTAAAATTACCCCCAATTTGTTTTCCCTTTCTTGCTTCTTTTAAACGACTTTTAAAATTTAAAAAAAGCTTTTTAGTAGGCATACTATTATACAGTAAGTAGTTATTCATTTATTTTAATTATTTATTTATCATTTATTGAAGATTAGAAGTCCATGTGGACCAGTGAACACAGTATTGAATTATGCTAACCACATTCTAACCCTACGTCTTTCAATCAGAACTACATTAGCTGATGTTGATGATGTGGTTCACTGATAAGCCTGATAGCATGTCGACGATAGCTGGAAGGGCTTTTCGTTTCTGCGTTTTTCATGTGCTTTATTTATTTATTTATTAATTATAATTTTTCGGTGTCAGAAGAATATAATTTATTCTGTAAAACTTTATCTTCAACCAGACCTGGTTCAAAAAGGATTATCAAATCATCTGTAGCAGTTTTATAACGTGGGTAGTATTTCCCACATCAAGACACAAAGTATAAAATAGTCTCTGTGCTACAGAGCTGTGCTGTGCTCCTTTTCCCTCTCTTATATTGCAAACTGCAATATGAGACTGCTAACTATTAGTCTTGTTCTCCAAGTCTCCAAATCTTAACAATATTTTTATCCAAAGTGCATTGCAGCACCACAAGTGCACGTAAGGTCCTCCCTCCGATAGTGCAACACTGTGCTCTAAATAGAAGTTACAGACACACCTTGCACTATATAGGGTGGTTACTTTATTGAAGCTATTAACAGAGGAGACAAAATGAAGCATCCAAGCGGCCATGGATGTAGCACATATCCGACACACATATGTAACTGAAGAAGATGCAGAATCCCACCCTATCCGTGTTCCATCTGTCTTCTTAATAAGAGGCCATTAGGCTCCATAGTAATGTAGGGAAAGTGGATGAGGAGCCTGCGGGAGGCGGGGCAAGAATGGGCCCTGGCTCTAAGCACTCCTCCAGGGAGGCTAGGCTAATTGTGTTAGCTTGTCATTAGCCAGCGCTAACACTGGGATCATTGTCTCCCTCAGAAATGCTGGAAACTGATTAGCCTAGCCCACCGGGGGTTTAGCGCTAGACTTGTGGAAGCCGGAGCTGAGACTTCCCAAATCACATTAAAGAAAAAAAATCCACTGGAATAACATTACTGCCAAATGACAGTGCTAACTGCAAGCGAACGCTGGGCTAACGTGCGGGTAGTCATGTGACACAGGCCCTTGCGTGACGAGCAGTGATTGGCTGATTGGATTATAGAAGGTGCATTAGTATGGTTGTGTACAATTGTGGAAAGGTAGAGGAGGGGGGAGTGTCTGTGCGTGTATGTGTGTGTGTGCTAATGAAATGGCAGGAAGGTCTGGTGTTACAAGACAGGAGCAGGGATGTATTGAGGGGATCAGAGCAGAGGGTTAATTGGATTTAACCGGGCGCGTTTGGCCCATCCTTGTTTATGTGTGTGAGTTCATGCGAGATGGTGTACGTTTGTATGCGCTCATATGTTGAACATCTTTTGTGAACATAATGTGTGCGCCTTTCCTCAAAGCTCTCTCTCCTCTCTCTCTTGCTGCTAAGATGCTATCTGTGGCCTCTGTTGAATAATAACAGGAAATATGTTTTGTCTCACACAGGCTTTTGATTTCCTTAAAGTTGAAAATGTCCCCCAGAGATTAAAAACAAAAAAAGAAAAGCCGGGGCCTTATCCTTACTTGATAGAATTAACATTTGATATGTTAATGTGAGGATGTTATAAAGTGTGGGAGATGACATCTTTCTTATTAGAATGTCTTCATTTCCCCCCTCTAGCTCATGTCAGTGCCCCTGTGAAGAGCGTGAGAGTACTCCAGGGATTGATTAGCTGATATTAGGCTACGGTTTATTATAGTTGAGAAGAAGATGTGTGGGATCAGAGGAGGCTGTCTGTCAAGGTTTATATCATCTGTATGTGTGCTATTGGAAGGCTTAGGACTGTTGGTTGGTTCGCATTTACCATGTGCATATGACATCAGATCAGTTGGGGAGTTTTGGGATTTTCAAAGGGAGAAACTGTTTTTACTTTGTTACATTCAGATTGGAAGATAGAACAATCAGGTCTCAAGAGTGGATGGGATTTCGGAGGAATGTATGTGTTGCCACAGTTACTTTGGGAAAGTAATCTAATTGCTGATTACTCGTTTAAAAAGTAACGTACTTACTTTACAGATTACTTGATTTTAAAAGTAACTAAGTTAGAGTACAAGTTACTTTATTAGTTACATTGAGCCTCTGCCGACAAGCCCCCCGCCGCCTCAACATAAAAATGAAAACTGATTTTGCCAACACTCACTTTTATTGGAAGTGCACAATGTGTCTCCAAGCATTTTAAGTTGAACTTAAAAACTATTTCCTGAAAAAATACAAATAAAAAATAAAATAATGCCAGTCTTTCTTGAATTTAACACTTAACATAAATACTTGTGTCCAGCTTTTGTTGTTTGGTTGGTGGGGGGCCTTCTGCTCTCCGCCTCGCACCACCTGGTGGGACTCGCTCTGTAAGTCTGACCGTGAAGCGTTGCGACTCCTAATCTTTCTTTAAAGTTGATGCCGTGTTTTTGTAGCTAGATAACACTTTGTCGCCACCAGCGCAGAGTGTACAACGAACCTTAATATTGCCATCTTTAGCTGACACAAACTCAAAGTAGCGTCTGTATTTCCAGCTAGAAAACGCCCAGTGACTTGGATAAGTAACTTTAATCTGATTACTGGTTTTGAAATAGTAACGCGTTAGATTACTCGTTACTGAAAAAAGTGGTCGGATTAGAGTAACACGTTACTAAGTAATGCGTTACTGGCATCACTGGTTATAGGTGTATTCAGCACCTGTTCATGTGCAGGTTCTTTGGGTTGAAGCGCAGTAATAGTCAACACGGGAAATAATTACTCTGATTTGAAGCAGGATCTGGAGTACAAGTGATTGGATCGGGACAAGAGATACTTGGTAGCAAAAAACTATTTAGGTGAATTAGACTGACATGAAAATTTCACTCCTCTGTCACCCTCTTGATGTGTCTCTCTAGTATCAGTAATAGTCTTGCCTCATTTAGTTTCATTACAGTATGTGATATACACAAACTATCCATGTAATTTACAAATAGCTCGTACAAATAGGCTTCAGCAAGTAGCCAGTGTGCATATGTTCCATTCATTGCAGTGGTACAGCGTTGTCATTTTCCTTGGCGATGTTGAAAGAAATAATCAAAATTCTGAGAGGTAAATACTCAAGGGAGGGAAGGGTGTGGGTGTTTGTTTGTGATATGAAATTGTGTATGTTTGTAGTTGTTTGCGTACGTGTGCATTACAGCTGTTCCCTGCTGTTCTCCTGCAGTATTCCCACCAGAGTTTTCTGGGAATGATGCAGCTCTCCCAACCGGAACGCTACTGCATCACTGTGACCTCATTACGTCCACAACCCACAACACACACACACACACACACACACACATATGAAGAGACACATACACATCTACATTCTTTCACACTTACACAGCTATAATAATCGACATATAGCCACAGCAACACTAATACAAGAAAACAAAAAACAATCCCTTTCATTTTTTGGCATTTCTACGTCATGCTTCAAAAACTTGGTGCCATGACAAACTAAACATTTAAAAAAAAAAAAAAAAAGTGTTTTTTCCAACATTAACATTTATGGACTCACAAAGTGAGTGTGAACAAATACTGCTAAAACTGTAAAAAGACCCCTCTAGTGTCTTTTCCCATGAATCACAAACTGCAGGGTATATTACTCTCGAAGACCTAGACAAAAGACATTTGGTCCCCATATACATAAATATACACAACATGTAACGTGATAATGTAATAATACAGTATGTTAGACACACGTGCATACACATAGGGCCGACGCTTTTATTCACTTTCGCCGTGACACTGACTGTAGATAATAGTTTCCAGTTGCCTGTGGAAAGGAGGCTATCTCTCCCTGCGCCTGATTTATATCCTGCCACGTTCACCACTAGTTGTTTATCCATGTCTGATGCATTGTCACACTGTCCAGCGTTGAACAGGTGACCTTTACTGCACGACATATATGTAAGAGTGCATATGTGTGTGTGCTTTTGTATGTGATGATGAATATACGCCGCTTGCATGTGGATGACTGCTTTTCAGCGTGTGCGAGTGCAGTGTCTCGACTGGCTGAGGTGACCCAATGGGGCTTCAGTTTGAAATGCAAGCTGACAGGCATGGAGGAAAATGATAGATGTGAGATTATGCGAAAAGATGGAATGGGGAATGAAAGAACGGTGGCGTAGTCCTAAGCTTCCTGTCAGTGCTAACCTTTGGTGTGGCTTTGGGCTTCTTTGTTTAAGCTGGTCACTCTGTGTTTGTCCAGGGTCCCTGCAGAATTGAGATGGGACAGGGCCATCTCATATTGGTGAATGGGTGGGTCTGACAAGGCTGTGTAACACTGAAAGATTGAACCGAGCTAGCACCCTGTTTTTACATACTGTCTATGGTATAAACATAGCGCCGGTGGATCAGACTGCAGATAGAGCAGAATAAATTGTAATATCACTTTGTATGTGTTCACATGTTAATGCTTGCTGAACAGGTGTATTGATGAAGTAAAGCCTTTTACTCGCCGAGGTTTTATTGCATTTGCTTACAGTAACAAACGTAGTTCTTGTCAACTCAAGTAATCTCCACCGCGGCCTGTCAGATCTGACTGCGCTCTGTGTGTGTGTTTGTATGTGTGTGTGTGTCTGCGCTCAGTCCCGACACAGAGAGCAGGTGAGAGGCTGCAGCCTGATAATGAATTACACCAAGTTTGTTGACAGCAGGGCTTATTCAGTTTATTGATATGATTTCAACACATATTTGCTGTCCACAATGTAACATTGTCAGGGAAAAAATAGGGTGGGTCCCCTGGACGCGTCGATAGGGAGATTGCTGCGTCCTTTGGGATTTTACTGCATCAGCGACGCAGGGCGCGTACCGAGCAACATCACTGTTGAGACCATCATCTCTTATGGATCCATTCCCCTTCTCAGGTCTCAAAAACTTCCACTAAGATTTCAGCCTTGATGGTGACATTTGTGATAAGATCAGAAGAGGCAATGTATTTTCACGCTTTTGTGACTGAGACTGCATGTGAGTGTCTAAGCCAAGCATTTTTGCTTTCTCTCCTATACAGTCCGCCATAGAGAATAAAATCTCATTTTAGTCTGTCGCTTCACTGTCACTCCTCTTCCCTCAGGCTACACACTCACTCCCTGTGTCTGTTGTTGTTTTTTTTTAAATTTTTTTTTAGCTCTTTTGAATAAATCTTTTTTTAATTTAATCCAATTGACAATAACAGCAGCCGCAGTCCTTGCTTTGTCTCTCCGCACACACACGCAAAGGTGGAATGAGGAGGCGTGGAGCAGAACTTGTTGAATGTAAATGGCTCGTTGTTTTTCTTCATAACACTGGTGTGCTGTACTGCCTCGGTCAAGAGACAACACCTGACAGGCTGTCTTCTCCATACCGTGTGGGAGAAAGTAGAGCCCACTCATCCCTCTTACAGCCCCTTATAACCATAAACATTTTGCAATACACAACTTGAGCAACCCCTCATCTGCTTATTTATGTGTCTTCGTTAATACAATGCACTATATTACCAGCAAACTCTTCTGTTATTAAGTTGCTGCTTGTAAAGTTTTCAGTGCAGCATTTGTTTTAAAAAACAAGTCATTGTCACATTAATTGTGATACTTAGGTTTAATTACAATAAACAAAGACTATGGTCAAATTTATTGCAAGTAGTGTCACTTTTAGTGTCAAACCATCTTCGTGTGCTGAAATTTGTGGACACAGAGTCCGGAAATCCTGTGCAACCTAATGCAACACATAGCCCGGCAGCAAAGCATTGCAGGACTATTGCGTTGTGCATTTGTTTTATCCTTCACATTACTGAAGAGGATAAATATGCTGGGTAAAATCCAGCAGGTTTCCTACAAAATCCACCCTGCTGCTACAAAATGTAAATAGGGTGCAGAGGCAGGTAGAGGCTTTGCTGTTTGTTTAAGGGAATCATAGGGATGTCCCGAAATTAATGAAGTAATGATTTATTCATGTTCTAATTGCGCCAAGCAGTACTTTTAATTACTAAAAATGACAGGAATTCACTTAGCAGGCAAGTTATTGCAAAGTACTTCAGTTGTAGTCATAGAGGTGTTTTTCTCTGAAGTAGTCTTCGGCGAGGCAGGACAGACTGAGCAGCGCGTTGACCCTTCTGTCAGGTGAGGGTGAACCACAATTCGGTTGCTAGGCAACCCGGGTGAAGGGACAAGATGGTGGTCAGCTGAGGAGACAGAAGTCAATAACTGCTTTAAAAGCTCTTCTTTTGGCCTTAAGAGCTTCGCTGTGCTGGCTGTAAAAAGCATACACAATTCGAGGGACCTGCGTGGGCACACACATGGACACACAGTGCACATACACACCTTTTAGTGGCTGATTTAGTGACTTTGGTGCATTGAAAATGGTTGGGAAACCCACTCACAGCTTTTATTGCTTTTCTGTATTTGCTTTTTCATAAAGTGCAAAATAGTACAGTGACATGAATGATGGAACAGAAAAGAACTGACTTGTAGCATTTCTTGGATATGCAGAAAATGTGTACCGCATATTTACCCATCACAAAGCACTGCCACTCACTGTTTTTGGATGAACCTTGTAATTTCAAGGTGTCTCTCACAAATAAGGATCTCTGAATCAGTGAACATCTTTTGGCTGCATGCTTCTATCTATCTATCTATCTATCTATGTGTATACACACACACACAATAGAGTGCGTAAAGAGGGGTCGGAAAGGACAAACTCCCTTCCTTTTTCCTTTCACCCACTCATCCTTCTTTGTCTCCCTCACTGCTCACTTAGGAACAATGTTTTCTGTCTTATTTTAAATCTCTCTCACTCACTCGCTCTTTGTTATCATCTGCTTATGCCTCCCTCCCTGACTCACTTATACTCTTTCTTTCTCTCCGTTCGTTGGCAGTCTTTTTTCCCTCATGCTTTACTTGATTCCTTCTCTCTTTCTGTCCCTTCCTCCCTCTGTCTCTCTCTCTCATGCAATCTCTTATCCATGCTGATGGATTTCACTGCAGGGGGTCACTCAGGTCTGCTTTTAAAAAGCAGCGTGTGTCATTTTTCTCCTTAACTGGATCATTTGTATTTATTTACCTCCCTCTGTACTGACGCCTGCCTTAACTAGAGAGAACATAAGGGCTTTTTAAGGGGGAACCGGTACCCGCCCCTTAACCCTATTAACCCCTAAGTGGACCCAAATGATGATAAATAGACAATGTGGTGATTGGGAACTCAATCTGGTGGCAAGCGAGGGTAATCCATACTGCCGATGGTGCTACAGTATGCTTGTGTATGTGTGTGTTTTTTGTTTGTGCATGTCGGTGAAGGCACGAGTTAGAGATTGGGGGAGATACATGCTGGCAATATGTGTGAAATATGACCAAATTATACCATAAAAAGGCTTCTTCCTGTTCTTGGTCAAGTGCCTTTTTAATCAAAATGGAATGATAATCCATTAGTTAAGTCATGTGATGGACACCAAATGGCTGCTTCTAGCATAGGGTTGCTTGGCAAAAAAATTACTTTTACGTGCAGAACATTACTACAACAAGAGCAAAGCAGCAACACCCCAGAATCCGCTGCAACAACTTAAAAAATATTTGTTTATTGTTTTAAAAACCCTAAAATAAATGCGTTTTGACGTCTTTGTCAAAAGCTTAAGAAGTGTAGAGAAGGGTATTGAACCTTAATGTTTTTTTGGGACCTAAGAAACGCCAAGCATAAGACCAAGTATAAAGTCAAGCCAAGTTTTATTTATACAGCCCAATATCACAAATCACAAATTTGCCACAAGGGGCTTTACAATCTGTACAGCATAGACCCTCGATTTGGATAAAGACTGTACCAAAAGCTGGTGGCACATATCTGGTCAGACTGGTAAGCTTGGTTACTTATCCTTTGATCAAGTTGACAGTTTTAGAGACTGTTTCATTTGATGAAAAGTTCTAGCTTCTTACAATATGTTGAACATTTGAGGGCTTTGGGGTTTTTTGTTAAATGATCACCAGGAGCACTAAAGGGACACCAAACTGCTCCGGTTTTGACGAAACTGTAATGTTATGGTATTAAAATAAGTATGGTTTGGGTATTGGTACCTAACTTTATAGTATTGTTTTGGCACTAATATCGAAAGTTTTGAAATTACATTCATAGACAAACACACATTCTCCTACCCACCAATGATTGACTGATTAGCACCAACTTTTTTTAGTTTATTTTTTTTTAACATAGCTGGCTACAACATCATGTAGCTGGTCGTAGCCATTACGCACATATTTATCATTGCTCATCCACTGCTGGCAGTGTTAGTATCGTAGAGGAAGAAAGCAGTGCTCTTACTGCAGTTGGTGGGAAAACTTTTACAGCAATCCTCCGAAACCAGATTGTGCAATCAATAATTCTTTTTGCAGGGGACAGTTTAATGCTATCCAGTATGGGAATGGACAATGTCTGTTTTTCTGTACGCCTGCGTGTCCCTTTTGGCACTTGTGTGTGTATCTGCGCGGCTTCGTCTTTGTTCGGAGTTGTGTGGTATCTCAAATTATGACAGATGAACGTACATGCTTCCAGATGTGTCTCACACTTTGTTCAACTATTGAAGCATGTTGTATCCTTAACGGAGATCTATGAAAGGCATTTTAGTGCAAAGCTCAAACTGCATTGTTACAGCAGATGGTAGTCATGGTCAATATATGTTGGTTTGAAAAATGTACTGATACTGTTCTTCGCTCAGTCCATTGGCATAGCACATGCATATTATATGAAAAGCCCAACATCGATCTCAATACGTCCCCCAAATTGCAGTCAATATGTTCTTTCAAGAATGTAGCCATAGCCATAAACCTATTGGAATATGGCCCCTCCATGGAAATGTGCTGACTTGTGCAGCGGGAGGCTTGAAAGAAGGGATTGTATTAAATGATATAAAGACACCTTGAGGAGGGAGACAGACAGTGAGAGGGAGTGGTTATCTGTTCTGCTTTATTACATGTTAAATTGGACACATTCAACCACTCATATCATTTCAGCCCCCATCCCAAACTCGTTTTTTGTGTGTGGAGGGTCGTCCTTCCTCTGATTCAGCTACATCTTTTGTCTGCACTCTTTGTTCTATATAGACACCCCTCGTCTTCTCTTTCCTACGCTGTCTTTTCTGTCCTCTGTCTCACATTCTGTCTCAGTTTCTCTAGTAAAGCCTCTTTTCTCAATGGAGTGTCCCCCTCTCTCTATCACATCTTTCCCCCTCCTCTCTGTCCTTTTTCTATTCTCTCTTTCCTTCTCTCTGCTTTGTGATTTATGACGAAGAGCAGATAAACTGTAATGTAGATATTTAAACCATCCTAACTCCTCCCTTTCATTCCTATCAGTGGACAAGGCAATAGGGACTTGCTTGGTGTGTGTGTGTATGTCGGGGGTGGGGCATGGGGTTGATGAGGTGTTGTTATAGAGACCTTTACTGCTACTGATGGCATGAGGCAAGACCCCTATATGACTGTTTAGATTTACTGTCTCTGGGATACAGCGGTGCAACACACACGCGCACACGCACACACACACACACACATTATTGGCAGTGGATGCTTCTTTAACCTGTAGAATAATCTATCGATTTGTGTGTGTAGACATTTATACTATAGAATTATAATGTTTCAATTGTGGGTACTATGTGTGGTTAGCTGATGAGCAACTGTGTGTGTTTATCTGTCCATGTTGAGCGATGTGTGTATTATGGCTATACAAGCAGCAGTGTCACCAAAAGGGCACATTTCCGTAGATGGGGTCACAAGATGATTCGAAGGGGTCAGGAAATAAGACAAAAACTAAATTCTGCCAATTATATTTTTCAGATTTTTCTCTGTTCAATTCTGTACAATTTCACATCCTCAAGCTTCTAAAAAAATATTCAAATTGAAACAGACTGAGAAGGAAAAACACTATTCATTTGAAGTGCTCACAGCTCATGGACATGCACCCTTTAATGAGGGGTCATAAGTAGACATTGCTCCATTAGAAGGGGTCAAAATCAAAAGTGTTCAGGAACCACTGGTCAATACAAAGAGCACTGTGTCTCCTTCGACTGATAACAGACCTCAAACATCACAACCTGTTAACCAAAACTCAAATTCTTCTTTCAGACCAAACCGGGGCTGAATAAATGTCAAAACAGCCTCTGACCTTCACCACTTCTTTCATTTCCTGCAAATCATTTAAACATAGCTTTGAGAGAGGTTTTGCTTTGGGAATGCGATACAGTCTTGATGTTTATGAATGCCTTACTGCTCAGGTTACATGGGAACTGGATGATCCAAAGTTTGTTTTTGACTATATTTATAATTATACCCAATGATTCCCACAGTGGAAGAATCTACTGTGTATCCACTCTGTAGCGTTTTACTCCTGATACTTAGATCCATCTTGCTCTGAATTCAACGTGAACAACCTAATGTTTGTGTTGTTTTTTGCGGTATTTGATATAGCTATGTAGGGGGGGTATCGTTGGTGCCGATCTCCCCTAGCTTGCCTAAAGCTGAGTACAGTAACTATGTATTTCCATAACTAACCTGAAAGAATTTGGTAATTACCTGAGGCCGATAACTGACTTGAAAAACAAAAAGCTTCTCTTTTCAGATTGTATTGATCAGTTTTGAAATGACCACATTCGAGTGTGTTACATCAGTATATTTGCTTTGAAATATTGTATATTGTGACTTTATATTATTGAGCTAAAAATGTGGGTACATTTCATACATTAGAGGTAAAACAGGGTAATATTCCTGGTGGTTAAGATTTATAGCATATTCATGTTATGACATGTCTATCATTTTTGCATCTGCTCACCCTGCTGCATAGCACTACAGCAGTCATGCTATAGTAAATGACACGAGGGCACTTAATGTAAAACTGAGGAGGAGGGAGGGTTGTAGTATTTCCCCACCAGCTCTGTGTGGTTGGTGGCAGGAACTTAATGTTAATTTTAATGATAGATGATAGAGGGTGCAGTGTGCCTCCACAGAGTGTGTGTGACAGTGTTATTTTCTCCATGATTAACTCAACCACTGTCTCAGTCCCTTCCCCACAGAGAGAGCCAGAGAGCAAGCAAAAATAGAAGTACCACTGTCTAGTTCCTCATCAAGAAATGCTCTTCATCCCCCCCCCCTCTTTCTATGATTCACCTCCTCTGTTCTCCTTTCTCTCTCTCAGTGGCCATTACTGGTGATAAACACTGTGGTTTGTATCAGCAGGATGCACCTGGCATTAACGCGAACGCTTAAGAAAGTAATTAGTGGGTGTATGTGGCTCTCCTCGTCCCTGTAGATGCCTATAGGCGGTGTAATAAATGAGCGCCAGGATCCATAGGAATAGGATGGCAGCGATTTCTGCTAGCACTGCTGTCATCGTTCAATACCCTGACGCAGAGCAATGGCCTTGTCATGCTTTGTAGCAAATGAATTTCTCCCCAATGGATCCACAAATGCAGAACCTTCTCTACACCCAACATCCTAATGCTTCAGTCTGTGCTCAAAGTAGTAAGACCTGCTGTGGAATCAACCAAAATGAAAATAAATAGTTCCACATTTGGAGAAGTATACTTATTCACTTCCTTGAGTTAGATGAGAAGATGGATAGCAGTAAATATAGAAGGTACAGCCAGCAACCAGTTAGGTTAGCATATCAACAAGACTGGAAACAGGGGGGACCATCTAGCCTGGCTCTGTCCAAAGGGGACAAAATCCACCTAACAGCACCTATAAAGCTCACTAATTAACACACTATATCTTGTTTGTTTAATTCCTAACTAAAATTAAGGTGTAAAAATGACAAGTTGTGGTCTCGTGGTTCACATTGAATCGGCCAAGAAATGGTCGTGCTTCCAGTCTCTGGCTAAGCTAAGATAACTCTCTCTCTTGTGGATGTAGCTTCATATTTATCGCACGGACACGAGCGTGATATCGATCTTCTCATCTAACTCTTGGCAAGAAAGCGGATAAGCATGTTTACCAAAAAACTTAAAAGTATCCAAAATTTGTATTCTTTGAAGTAGTCCACACTACCTTCAGATAGTATATTTCTTACCGTTTGGCCTCTGAGCACCGTATTGGATGGTGATTGATTAACTGTATTGATTCATCACACTACTGTTGAAGTTGTTGAAGGTGTGGAGGGAGCACCTCTCATGTTGTCACAAATTGTCACTGACCTGCGCTTACAAGGACTATAGATTTTTCTGTCCTCTCTAACAAATAGGACCATGTTGTGATGCACATATGTATACATCTCCACTGCACCAGCTTCCTGCTGAATTTCACCGTGGGCAATGACCCATGCGAACCAGTCCCCTGCTTTGTATCAAACGGGCGGTAATTTCTCACTCCAGGGGGCAAATCAAACATCTGATTCTGAGTACAGGGGCTCGGCTTCATCCCCAATATTCCTTTGAGATCTCCAGAGTTGCTGATGGGCAAAATCTCTTTCTCTTTCACACCCATGAAAGGCATTTAGTGAGGCAGATGGAGTGTCCTGAGCACTGGTGTGAACAAAACGATGACACCACCATTAGCGTAATAGCCCTAGCATGTGCATGTGTCATCATTATGCGTTTTTATGGGGTGTGTGAAGAGACAGACAAAAGCAGTTAACATTGGGCATGGCACCAGGACTGGTGGTACATCCCACTACTTAGATTGGCTAAAGGATCCAACACTTTCATACATCTAACGTAAGAGTCCCATTTAAATGCACTGAAGTTTAGCATCTACCATTAGAAGTTCTAGCACCAGCAGGATGGAAGATGTAGCAGGACAGACTTGAGCGTGCAAAGCCTGTGATGTGTACCCTGTAACCAGACATATTAGCATTCACAGTCTACAACAACCCTCTCTTGGATGCTTAAAGATTTAATTTTCTATTTAGACCAGTCCAAGGTGACAGCTACCCAGTATTTAATGATTGACACTCTCAGGGAGCCTTCCTGCATCAATGGATGGATTCACTGGTGCCCAGAAGAGTGATCGATGCTCTCTTCACTGAGGCCTTTTTAAAGGGTTTTTAGGGGTAAGACATAAGAATTAGGACTAATTTAGCAGCAAGGTATACTTAGCTTGCAGGTAATTTGAACCTCATTATCATTATCACATTGTAACAAGTAAGTGTTATTGCTTGTCTACGTTAAACCAATGCCATTTTCTCGTTTTCTCTGCATTACATATTGATTTGCTGAGTTTGCTTCTCTTCCATACAGTCCCATAGTGCTGATGAATCTCCCTTTTGAGGGGATGAAGCCATTGTTGGAAGCTTTATTTGACACATCTAATTGTCTGTTTTTAGAAAGCCCTCCGGCCTCTCTGATATGTTGTAATGCAAACATCGGTATGGTTGTGGAGGCTGTATTGACCTTTGGTCTTAATTCCTTCCACTCATTTTGTCAATTCCTCTGCATTGCCCTTCTTTTATGCATTCTTCATTTTCTGTCCACCTTTGACTCTTTCTCTCTCACACATTTATCACTTAGTCCTTTTTTTTTTTTTTTACACTTGTATCCCTTTCCCTTAACTCTCATCCCCCACGCTGTTCCTCCTGCCCCATCCTCCCCTCCTCTTTTACACCATATTTTCCCCCGTTTTCACACTATTTCTCCCCCCTTCTCACCCCCGCAGGCGCTATGAGATGTATCCTGTGTGTGCAGACCTGCAGGGCCAGATCCTTGCGTGCTACAGAGAGAACGTTGGAAAAACCCTTCACTGCTCCAACATAGCAGCCCTTTACCTAGAGTGTGTCAACAACAATAAACAGGTGTGTATTTACAAAACTAAGCTATGAGTCTTTTTATCACTTTTCACATCTCATTTGGACATAATTTGCCACACTTGCTAGCATCTTTTGTATATGAATATTATGTATATGTGTATTGCATGCTTCTTAAGTGAAATGAATGAGCATTTCGTTGTGTGTAATTGTACTCTTTGTACGTGAGGAAAATGCTTAAAACTTGAACCCTTAAAAATCTTCAAAAATAACCCATTTTTCCCCTCTGAAAAGACTGACAAGCATGTGCATGCATCCTCTTGGACAGATGATATGTAAGTTGTAGCGCCTCCTAATTCTGTAGTGTAGCTTTCAGTTGAATTGATGTGTGTATTACAAAGGTCATTACAATACGTCATTGGGCTCATAGAAGTGTACGGTAGTTACAGCTGAGAAGCCCGTTCCCTTTTTAAATGTCTAGATGAATTAATATAATACACACACACACACACACACACTAGCATCCATTTACATGCGCTGGCTCCTTGCTTTTAGACAGGAGAATATAATTTCCACTGGGCTACTGGCGCCTGAATAAAGCTCACTCTAAATAGCCAGTTTAAACCTAACGATCTATTTCCATAATACCTGCTGACACAGGCGTTCCCCCGACTGTCTTCTGTGTGTGTTTTAATGTAATAAGACCAAGGGAGTTGGATACCATTGTTCTCTCTGGAGCTCTCTCCTTTCATTGCCAAGTGCAAATGTTTTTCCACCCTCTGTCTCCCACGGTCACTCACTGTATGGTAATAGTAATGTCACTCAGGTTGGTATTAACTTGATTCCCCCTCTCTCACTTTGCAGTATGTAACATCCATTGGCCCCAACAAGGCTCAATTTACATTCATGGAGCCTTTCTATTAGATTTTTTTTACAATTGCATTGTTTTTGCCGGAAATGAGGAAAACTGAGTTTTGTGTCCCTCGCTCACTCTCGTGGGTATTGGTATTAGATCTAAAAGTCAGATGCTGGCAGATTTTTAAGCTATACATCATGTAAATTGCACAATGTTTTATTCATTGTGTGTGTGTGTGTGTGTGTGTGTGTGTGTGCATTTAAGAAAGGTACCTGTAGCCTTGTCGAGATTCAGCAAGGGTACTTTTGCAGTCCGGATGCTGTTATGATGTTGTAAATTGTTTGGAAGCAAGCATGAGACGATATGGTAATCCGCTTGTGTTTATCACCCCCCGGCAATCACAACACACTCCTGTTCGTCTGTGCTTATCTGTCTAAGACTTGCTTTTAAAGTCATTAGGTGCAAAAAAAAAAACCAACAAAAAAAAAACTGTTATGTGATAAGGCTTTAAAGGAATAATGTGCAGAATTACACAGCCGACAAAATAGGGGGAAGGAATGAAGCAGGATTGATATGAGCTGATGCAACTTCATGATTAGGTTGTTTACACAGCTTTATCAGAGCCAAGCAAGAAGCTGCACCGAGAACAAATGTCAAAGGACATGACTTTGACCTCTGGAGGTCAGAAGATCCAAACGTGTCCTCTAACAGCCGTCTCTCATCTCCTTGCCCCATTCTGTCAAAGACACGTGATAGCATAGCTCAGACACTTTTCAAACAGTAAAATCTCTTTACCCTTCTTCGTCCTTCCCCTTCAAATCTTAAATGCCACTAAAAACTTCGGCCGCGTAGGTTTAGATAGGGATGTCCAAGATGCCATCTCACTGAGGATAAAAACCAAATCCCCCAAATCTCAGTTTTACAATATTGACCCCTCAACTGGAGTCAGCCAAGACAGAGCCGTTGTCAGCAGCCCGGCTTTTGTCACTGATAATTAGCGTTCTTATCGCCGGTCAGTGATAACATTTAGACCCACTTTCGCTGTCTTTTGTGGCCTCTGTGCCCTGCCACCATTCCTCCTTCACTCCCTCCATCCCACTGTCCGTTCATCCCCTGTCACGTTTCTAATGCATTCAGCACTTAACAGGTCCAGATAGCAAACTGTGAGGAAGAGGCAGTCGAAGGACAGATAAAGTCTCTTTCTCTCTCCCTCTATGAAAAAGAGTTTATCATGGAGGACGATCTCGCCATCCACTGCTTGCCTCCTCATTCCATATTCTCGCCGCATGACCGCCTCTTGCTCCATATCTTTTCCTTCTCCACTTCATTTTTTAGACTGACCCTTCCATCTCACTTTTAGTCTCAAAGGGCCAAGCCAGATCCCTGTTTGTGGTTTCAGCGGGTGTTATGTTTGCAAGGATCGAAATAAAACAGGAGCTGGCGCACATAACTGCTTCAACATCATCTTTTACTATTGACATTTCAATCAAAATTTCTCTTGATAAAGTATATTTTAATGATTTAATTTGTCCTTTCAATATTTTTTAGACATCAGTAAATCTTGTCTCAGTAGTGTTGCTTTTGATTTCAGAGATGTGTTTTGGCCGTCTCCCCTTCTGTGATTACATTGAAGTTTAAGAGATGTGAGAACACATTGATATTGCAATAAGAAACGCAAGCAGTTAGACAGCCATCAAGGCTTTAAACAAACCCCCAGGTTAGCCGCACTTATCTGACAGAGAAAGCAAATGTCAAGCGCACGATTAAATGTCTGAAGAAAACAAAGAAAAGTTTAGTTGCAGCCTGTAGTGATTTTACAGTTCATAGATGGTCAAGTTCAAATTCAAGTTTGATGAACACATTGGTTCCTTTGCGTTAAAGTAATGTTGTGTTCATTAATAATAGCCTAATTGCTTCGTTTTTGTTTCTAATAATCAGTTTTAGTTATAAACAAGCCCATATTTAATGCATGTTTCTTTTCCCACTAAAATCTCAATCTGCCCTGTTTGCGCCTCTTTTTCAGAAATTACGTATATTGTTTTTTTATTATTTGGGAAGAAAAGAATCAACATACGAACACACAACAATCACAGGGTGACATGCTCAAAGTAGTCTTTGACCCAATGATTGTAAGAGGTTCAAAGGTTCAAGGTTCAAAATCAAATTCAAAGACCTCAGAAAAACATTTAAAAATAGATTCCCAGAAATCCGAAAGTTTAGGGCATGACCAGAATTGGTGAAATCTTGTGGCTGGTTCCAGTTTACAGCGAGGGCAGGTAAGGTTAGTATTTGGGACAAATGGTCTTCTTGATAAAAGCACGTGTTTGGGGCAGAATGCGTCACATCTCAGTAAATCCGGCCCTCGGTGACATTCATTCAGTCACAGTGGGCCCTCCATTCGCTACAGCAATCTCTGGCTTTGCATAGAAATGACTCCAATGAGCAGTGGGGTACACAGATTTTAAATTTGGGATGTAACCCATATCTGCAGATAACCTGAGCTGAGGTATCAGAATCAGTATTGAGAGAGAAAAAGTTCTGTGGATGCAATCCTTAAAGACATGAGATGATGAGACATGTTGTAAACAAGTCAACAGTTTAGCCAGTTTATCCAACCCACATTATTTGGTGGTAAAAACCAAAAGTGAGGACATCTGACATGTCAATAATAATCTCCCAATGAGTATATGTGTGTTTCGGCAAGTACGGCAGGTCAAATTTTAACCAGTGAAATCACTAATGTTTGTTACCCTGTCGGAATTCATCGTTGTGATGTTGCCATGTTCCCAGATCTCGGCAGCTACAAAAGTAACAATGTTATCATAACCAACAGCGCACAAAATAAGCTCAGATTCCTTTGCAGAAATGAAATAGTACTTACATGGATTTATCTCTTTCACAACACCATTATTAGGGTTGGGCATCGAGAACCGGTTCCAACTTGGAACCGTTTAAAAAAATAACGATGCCATTGGAATTGTTTAGAAAATTTGTTTTCGTTTCCGCTCATCGGTTCCAAATGCGCAAGTTATGGTTTCCATAGTAACCACCGGATTTCCAGAAGTGTTTGCCACGCCCACTTGTTCTGTTGCAACCATGGAGCACGGTAAGCGGCGTTCAAAAGTGTGGCTTTATTTTACTTTAAAAAAACCTGGGTCAGCACAGTGCAACACATGTAACAAACTTATTTCTTGCATGGGAGGATGCACTACAAATATGACCAAATACCAACGCCTGCATGGTGTACAAATTAAGGAGTGTGGCGTATTTGACGTTCTGCGCACGTCCACTGTCTCATCCTCCTCGGGCAACCCTGCGCTAACCAACATTGTTAACGTTACCTCAACACAAACAGCTAAGTGATTGTAGTGTAATAACAAAGCCCTTGACCAAATTGCTAGCTGTGGTGAACAACGTTACTGAAATAATTTTTTTCCCCTCGTAGATGAATGTAGCGTTACGCAAATTGCCCCCTCAAAGAATTGGAATCGCGAAGCGAAAACAACCGAAATCGAAAGTAAGAATCGGAATCAGAATCGTTCAAATCGAAACGATGCCAAACCCTAACCATTATTAAGTTGGTGAGCGAGGAAGAAGATGTTTTTCTTTCTTTCTTCCTTACCTAATTCCCTTCCTTATGTCCCTTGTTTCTTCTCCTTCTTTTCTTTCACTCTTCTTCTCTCTGGCAGTTTTCATCCAGTGGCCTCAGCTGCATTGGCCGGTTCAAATGGTTATTGACAGGTAGTGCTGGGGATTTGTGGTCGCACTTATCGCTAACATGGAATCCACTGCCCTCGGGTCTTTTCTCTATTTCTCCAGCTCACTCCATTTTCTTCCCTTTTATTGTAGTCAAGCCTTCCTCTCTCTGTCTTGTCTCTCCTGTGTTTCTCTTCTGCTTGTTTGTCCATTTTTTTTAATTTTATCCCCGTCGCTCTAATGCCCTTTTCTCTCTGTTTTTGTCTGCAGAACAAGTTGAGGGCCGGGAGTTAAGGAAGAGAGAGAAAGAAGAAGGGAGCAATGAAGAGTTTATGGTGTGGGATTACTTATTATCGACCGACTGACAGACAGTGGAGGAAGTGAGGAATGAGTCAGCACCAAGACACCCACCCTCAAAACCCTGTGGTGAACCGAACCGAACCAGACTAGAGGCACCGAACACAGCAGCCTGAGAGAGAAATAGACACGTTTTCCCCTTGATTCTTATCTACTTCCCCACCTCTCTTACCTTTTGTCTTTCTCTCCTGTGAGTATGTAGGGAGGCAGTGTCGCTGTCTGCCGTTTTGGAGAGACAGCAGGGATCAACAGGACCCAGCAGGCCTGATCTTGACCCACTAGAAGGACAGTAAAAATGAACCAGAACAACCACAAGAAAGCAAGCCACCTCTGTCACAGGCCACTTGGACCCATCCCCTCTCACTACAGCACCGTTAGGGAAATAAAAGTCTATTTTTACAAATAAAAGTCACTCCTATTTTGTTGTCCATAATTCACTGTTTTCCTGCTCCTAATGCACTATCCTGTACACAAATACACATGTATCTGCTTCTTCTTTGCATCTGTTCCTGCGAGTTTGTGTTATGTTAATAATGTAACGATCTGCGTGTTGAGTATTCACCCAGACCAACACTTGTGACAATGTCTGATCAGAGGAAATAAAAGACGAAACGATGCAGGAACTGTTGTTGAACTTCTCTCCATAAATATTCAGTGGGCTCCGTCTCTCAAGTGTGTGTGTGTGTGTGTGTGCGCGTGTGTTTTATGCTAATTACAGCAAGCATTGTACATCTTTAATGGATACGCGGCCCTCGTGTTGTCACGACGACATTTTGCCAAATGGAGTGAATGAGCCCAAGAGAGGGGGACTGGAGCATGGGGAAAGAAATTCGTCCCAGATGTTCTGGTTTATAATCTATCTTTCTCTCAGTTTCTCCATCTGTCCGCTTTCTTTTCTTTATATAGCTCTGTTGTACGAATCCTAAGTGCACTGTAGCTATTCAGTGACAGAGCCGGGAGCTCTACCTCTTCTTTATCCCCTCATAGTCCCTCTGTCCTTTTACTTTTTTACTTCCTTCTGTCTTTCTCTCCCTCTCGTTTTCCTTTCTGGAGTGTGTTTCTTCTCTGCTCAGTCTCCCAGGCTAATGTTGCCTTGGAGGAGACGGCTTCTCTACGCTGTCTGCACTCTGCCAGACTCTCTGGGTTGGGCTTAACTGGTTAGACAGACAGTGTGTGTGTGTGTGTTTGACAGTGTGTGTGTGGGTGGGGTAGTAATGCAGCCATGCACACACTTTTTATGCTGTCTGTGTGTGTGGACGTCTGAGGGACACCGTCTGGGTTTGATGTGGAGGCAGGTGATCGCAGAGGAGACGTTATCTTAATTCTGCATCCGAAGAAGGAAGTGTGTGTGTGATGGACAGAGCGAGTGAGCTAGGGTTTGTGTGTGTGTGTGTGTGTGTGTGTGTGTGCGCGTGCAAGCATGTGATTCATTGTGACTAATCCCCCAATGTCTGTCAGTCAGCTGTCCTTTTGCTTTTTGACTTTTGGAGGCTCAAAGGGGTGAGGGGTTGACTTCTATTATACTGCGGGTGTGTGTGTGTGTGTGTATGCGTTGGAGGGGTTTTCTAAAGGTTGGGGATAATGGGTATTGGAGTTCATGGCAGGTGTTTCTCCACAGAGCAGGCTATTTTTTTCCCCCTCATTTTTCCGTCTGTGACTCCTCTATCTGACCCAGTACCTCCGGGCCAAGATAAGTGATTTAACGGTGTATCTGTCTGTAATGAGATTGTATCCCCGCTGATATAATTTAAGAATGATTAGAAAATCATGAGCTCCAAGCACGGGGCTTACCTATTCCTTTTAAAGGCCTCCACCACGACCTCAACAACCTTTTAAAGTTGCAACGCTTCTTTGAAAATTCTCCATCTCAACAATAGCTCGTACACGAAGAGTTGCTAGTTCTCTTTCCTCTTCTAAAGTGGCAAAGAAGAGGCATTTTGAGAGCATTTTTCTTCTTTAGTTCAGTATGTTAGGAAAGGACATAATGCAATTCAAAATGAATGTAGCGTTATATTAGCTGGAATTTATATACACACCTCCTGAAGCCACTTAAAATCTACCATTTAGATTAGGTGGTAGGAGTAATGAGATTTTGATGAAAGCTAAGATTGTATAAATAAGGGAATAAGTGTTCATATTAACAGAGTGAGCTGAACAGACAAAATAAACTTTATATATTTCTTTTCTTTTTTTTTACATCTGACTGCGACTAAGTGTAGCTGAGATGTCCTTGAGCACAGAGGTGCTCCTAAACGCTGAAGTGAAGCTGCGCAGTGGCAACAGGCGGTCTTCATATTGTGTCAGAGGTCTTGAGGGGGCGAGCTAATGGAGGCGGTGGAGAGTGAGGAGAACAAACTTTGAAATGCAGTAACAGGTATTCCATGTCAAGGTGAATCAAATTTCCATAGAAGGGACGCCAATAAAATAAAAAAAAACCAATCTCTTTTCAGGATATCGAGTTATCAACACTGTGTGACCTCTGAACAGCCATTGAAATGTTTCGCATGTTACTTGAGCAATGTGTATATTTATTCAGATTTTTAACATCAATCCAACATATCTTTATCCAAACACATTTAGCCGTAACATACCCAGTAACTTTAGAACAAAAAATTTGCTTCCAATGCTTGTTAAAGCATTTGCAAAGGCTATGGATGTTGAACCTCTGACTTTTCCTTTTTTTTTTTTTCTACATTTCAGTCTTGATTTTAATTGTTATATTTCTTGGCGTGTGCTAATACTTCAGGAAAATCTTTTAATATGGGGTTCAAAATTGTTGTGGCAAAGTGTTCTTCTCAGATTTATCTTTAGTCTGCCTGCCATGCCCAGCGCTATCATGACATGTACGTTTACCCACTAAAAAGGCTACATTATTTCCTCCCAACCTTCTCTTTCCACATCATGTGCGCTCAAGGCAATGCAAATTGTTCAGATAATTATTTTAGTTTGGTAGATAAGGGCATGTGTAGGAAGGCGTTTTGAGGTTCAGCACTGCTGCCACACATGGAGGTCAGGTCTGTCTCGTTATTAGCCACTGATTTGACACACCAGGGAGATGCCAAAATACAGAGAAATATCAGTCATGCACAATGTAGAAAGCAAATGTGTGGTCAATTCAGAGTGTTGGGAAAATCAGCGGTGATAAAACTACGTCCACTCAAAAGAAAGAGGAGTGTGGTCAAAATCCAGCCGACTAATCTCGTTAACACAATGGCATCAGCGTCAATCCCGACGGCTACAATGAGATAGAAAAGGTTTGTATATCGTCTCTTATTTGTGATTCTCTGTCCACCACAAGACCTTCCACAATGCTTTAACAAGGCATAAGAATTCATAACTCCGATAAATGCACAGAAGAAACACGCATACAAAACAAATGAGGGACCTTGGATATTTGCAACCAGCACTCAGACCAGTACAGAAATGTCAGACCATCCCAACATGGACAGAGACAAACGTATTATAGGCCATGCAATGGTGCAACGCTTCTAATCTCTCTGCACACCTTTTGTTTCTTATTTACTGACTGCCCTCACAATATTGTCACCCTCGGGCATGGTTTTAAAGTCCCTACATTGTCAATTCACACTTTTCACTTCACCCATTTTAAAGCCTCTGAAAATAAAGTATGTTCTTGTTCCGTGATGCTGTGAATAATACCATGCTATTCCTTCTGTTCATTATAAGTATCTTATATTGTAGGTACCCTTAATGTACAAGACCTTTCTCTACTGTATGCTGTTTTGATATATATACAGTGTGGGTATATTATGTATCAGCTTCTGTCAGTATGGCTTTCACTGTCTCTGTAAGTGCTCTGTACCATCTGTCTCTGTATGAACAGGGAAACTTTGTCACTGCCGCTAACACCAGTTCCTGCATTGGACTGTATAAAGTGATTAGGATAAAGCTACAATTTCATTTCAGTGCTTTTATGATATTTCAGTCCTACAGTGCCTCTGCTCTCTAAAGAAGCTGATTTGGAAAAAAAAGAACACCAGAATGCACTCAACTCTGCTATACAAAAGACAACATCCTCCACCATGATGACTAATCACATTTGATTTAATGACCTTCTCTGAGGAAAAAATAGCTTTTCCCTTTAAAGTTTCCCCCACACTCTCTCTCCGTCTCTTATCCGTCTGCGCGTCTCTCTTTGCCTTTTAGTGTCTCTGCGCACAGTCTATCCTCATTCTTGTGTTTGCATTTATCCTCCTTTTTTGTTCTTTTGTTCTGCCTCACTCTCATGCTCTTTTTCTTACTTTTTTTCCACTTCTTTCATTCTCTCACTCTCTTAACTCATCAAGAATACTGAGGAATAGGCTGGCAGCCTGAGGGGCGGATTTGTTGGCGGTGATTGGCTCTCCTTGCTTGCCAATGAGGTGTTAAGCGTCTGCAACGCGGCTGTAACTCTTCTCTGAGGGCCACCCTCGCCTTCTTGCGTGTCCTCACACACACACACACACACGAAGTTTCGCACAATATGCTTCAAATAGATACAAGCGCATGACAAATGCATTCACCCGCTCAAATTAAAAACAAAAACAGAAGACAATACGAAAATGTGGTTAGGGTTCTGTCTAGGCAAGGACACCGCGTCCCGTTTGGACTTCAGAAAGAGTAAAGACACACACACACACACACACACACACAAAGAAATGTTCTTGGTTGCCAGCGATGCCAGTGGGGCCTGCAGCTGAGAGTAGACCGTCGTACACTCTATTCTAGTAATGGGCAGGCAGATGGCAGGCTGCTCTGTAGCCTCTGCTTAGGCTGATGGCTCTATTCATCAGGCTGCTCACCCTCCCTGCAGCCCTGCACTCCCCACTGCTATCCTCTCTTGCTGTTATTTATTTGCACTTTTTTGTTTTAGTCTGCACCTCTTGTCTTATTTTCTTCAGTTATTATTTGAGTCTGTGCTGGTGTCTGTCTGCTTGGCACCATAAAAGGCTGTTTCATTCCAGCTAGAAGTTCTGCGGCTGGGGGAGTGAGTTATTGGCTCTATGTTAGAAAGCACTGCTACCTTCCTGTGTTTTTTCTTTTTTTTTTGGCAGATTTAAGTTTCGGTCATGCAAACACTTTTTGGAGGCAGAGCTGCTTGGTGGCAGAGTGCAGTCTCATTGGACGGAATCAAACTTTAGCCCAGTGGTTATTCAGCCAAAGCCAGATATTTTGGGAAGAACGCTTATTGGTTTTCTTACCAAGAGTTATATAAGATAAGAGATTAGATCAATATCACGTTAATGTCTGATGATCAGTGCTCCTGTTTAATTGTGTATGACTATGGTGGCCTATGGATGGAAAGTCAGCTGTGAACAAAGCAGGAGTGGATAGCTATGAACTGCTGCTGCTAGTTTTTGGATGAAAGATTAGAAAAGGAGGGAAACGAAAAGCTATCTATCCCTCTGTAATGCATGCTGTCTGTTGTACTATTAGCAACTATGAACATATATCACTGAAAAAAACTCATCAGATTGTACAAGTAAGTTTAAGTGCTTCCCTTTTCTCTTTTAATTTTGACCCTGAAACAGCTTTTTTATTTGGTAACAGTTCTGTTATGAGGACAGCAAGTACACTATGTCAGTTAAATGAGCCTTAATTATGTATAAATCACAGGCTTGCTGTCCTGGTGTGGACAAGCTACAGAGATAAAGAGCTCTCTGTTAAATAAGTGACAGAATGCAAGCAAAGGAAATAAGATAAGCAAGAAAGATTTTGATGATGATGTGAGAAAAAGAGTGTAACAAACACATGGTGGATGTATATGATGAAAGCTGTTTAAAAGATTTGACATCAGCTATGGTGGCAGTGTGTGTGTGTGTGTGTGTGTGTGTGTGTGTGTGTGTATGGAGGGAGACAGAGGCAGTGAGTGAGAGCGTGGCCTCGACTCTCAGTTTCCCTCCAGAGATAAAGTGAGCGGTAATGAAGTCCTGAGCTGCTGCGCTGAGGAGACAGTAGGACCGCCAGGGGAGGAGGATGACCTTGAAGACCATGAACACACACACACTCACACACACTCACATCCACAAACTGAAAGCAATCAAACTATTTGTCACTGTAAAAGTTCACTGGAAGCTGACAGTTTGTTCCTGTGTGAAATCCTTTCACTTACAAAAAAAAAGTGCCATTGTGCTGTGATGTGTGGTAATGGATTTTAACCTCAAGGACCAGAAAAACAGAAATTATTTCCATTATAATCCATTTAAACAGGCTTGCAATCACTCATATTGTTTTGTAAAAATGAAAACAACCCTTTTGTGTTGAGACTTTCAGAGGAGTGTTGATTCAGCTTCATGAGCCGTTTTGAAGTCATGTTTTGTTTTGTGCTGTGCAGACAGTCCATTTACTATAATTCAGGTTCAGGTTACCTGGTCAGTGGATGATATTTTCACTGTCACTGCAAGAGGGGAAATGACTTCCCAAAGGCACAATAAAAGCTTTACAGACTTTACGCAGTTTAGTGTGAGGAAAGTAACAGATTGCAGGTTTAAAGTGTGTTTGCGTTCTTTAAGAGTGACAATACTCACCATATTGCAACAAAGCTTTCTCTTGCTCTTTTCTGGGCTGCACAACTAAAAAACTGGCTTGCTGGAAGGCTGAAGTCAGAAAACCAATAAGACAGAAGTTGGGTAATGAGAAAAAACTCCATCACTGACGAGCAAAACTTTGTGTTTGTTGTGGTTTGACATTTCATACTTTGGAACAAATGGAATTTTTTCCATTTTTTTCTCTGGTACATTTTCAAGTTGATTTTCAGGTTTTTACATTGCGATGCCTTTTTGACTACAAAAAGTAATTGGAGCCCATTGTTTGGATTTTCCTGTTTGAGCCGCACAGTTAATAAATCATGTTTAAATGTTCTTGTACTATTTCCCCATGAAAATTGTGCAGCTGTGTAATAGTAGTCAGTCGGCTAATTGTATTTTGTTGCAGTACGTTGCTTCATGATGCTACAATGTCATTGAACCTGATTTAATATTACTGTACTGAGGGGCATGGTAATGTGGTCCCTACTTAGTACACCACCATGCACTGCTATACCATGAAAGAACAGTGGCCTGGTAAACTGGTCACTACCATGATGGTACGGGACCGTGGTGCTGGAAGCTTCGGGGACCTTCGTTGTGATGGTGAGAATAATAAACGCTTAAGGTTAAGGTTCAGGAAAGATGATACAGACTGAATGGACTATAGGCCTAACAAAGATGTCCAGAAGACATAAGTTCCTCACATGTGAAGGTTAGCTACTCCCTACATGTTAGAGAAGCATATGACTATGCCATAAGCCAGTGGCTACTAAACCTGTTACATGGCCCTGCATAAGCCTATCCATCCGTGACCTGCGAGAAGCCAGTTTAGACTAATCCCCACAACTGTAAATAATGTTTTCTCATCCTCCAGAAGAGGATTTAAATTACTTTACACTTACAACTTGTGCTGTGGCTTGCCTGCGACGTGGTGTGAAGCTGGCGCCTGGAGCATTTCTGTTGTTAATTTTGTCCACAAGCCCAATACACTATATAGAGTGTGACTCCCTTCTGAGACCTACACATGCACACTCTGAAATGTGCTTTATAGTAGCCTTTTTATTGTCTTGTGAGATGTTTTAGCACATAAACACATGCGGATGAGGTTAAACACACACACACACACAGAGCTGAACACCTGTTCACACAAATACAAGTACAGACAGAAGGTGAATACAGGAACACACATTGTTATTTATTGCACTCTCATATTGTAAGAAAAGGGCTGGAGGGTAAACAGGAGATATTGCACATTAAAACACACATATATACAGGCTTCAATGTACCCAACGGTTGTGTAAGGTGCCTCGTGGCATCTACAACACAGACACACACTCAAACATGGTTATCTCCATTTGATGCCTGTGATTGGGTCATTTTGGGACAGGTGACTTCATGGAGTCATCATCAGCTGTGCACACCCACACACAGTCACACAAACATCTATGTATAACCCATGGGACACTAACACGTGGTCACCACTCAATCCATCTGAGTGATTTGAAGTATTGTAATTTGGCATTGAGCTTTGATGCTGTATTGATTGTTGTGTGTGTCTGTGTATCTGGAACACCACGATGGCAGCTTGTTTGTATAGCTTGTGTATACACACAAGCTGTCTGGTTTGGTCTCTTTTCTAAGATACTGTATACCATGGTTATTCACCCGTTTTTGGCTATCTTTCCTTTATCAGGGTTGCCTGTCACACCCTGGCTCAAAGCTGGACATAGGAGGGTAGACCACAGAAGAGTTTTAATTAAAAATATTTTTATTTTACATAACTTAAAAAGTAAATCAACTTAAAGACAAACTAAATGGAACAAAACCAAGCAGGGGTGGAAGCCAGAGGAGAGAGACTGGAGACTGTCACCACTTTATATAGTCTTGCTATTCGACCAGGTGAGCTGAATCTCCCTGGGTGTTGTGGGAGGGGGTGAAGGTTTGCATATGGATGGTATGGGACATGATCCTACCAATATTCGAGCTAACTTGTTCGCATGATCTTTGGATTGAAGTCATATTACATGATTCCGATGTGCCCTCCCAGAGGCAAAGTGAAATTATTGGTGCTTCTCCGTGCAGGTTAAGAAACCAAACTAAGTGACGTGTTCTGTCTGTCTGTCTGTTGGTCTGTCATCTCCTCCGCTCCGTTTCAGTGCTATGGACAGCATCACACTCACCCCCTAATTTAGCCAGACTCATTTCAACATTTCATAGCACAGACGCCTACTTGCTTAGCTGTGGGGCTTACAGTAATCATATGCCAGAGTGACACCAAGAGCAGTAAACCAATTGCCAGCATGCAGTGCATCTACCGGTATATATTTGGGGCTTGCAGATTGTGATTGTGACAAAGTAAGTGCTGGATCTGGCACATGTTAAGCCAGTGATTTTTTTTAAATGAAAAAAATGGCACCCTCACAGCTCAGTCACTCCTGTGCAAGGCTGTAGAAAAACATTCACACTTATAGGCAATCTAGAGTTTCCACTTCACCTGACCTGCATGACTTTGGACTGTAAGAGGAAATTTAAAAACTCTACATAAAGATACCAACTCCACACAGAGGAGTCTGGAGCCAAGATTTGATCTGTGAACCTTCATGCTGTGTGGTGACGGTGCCAACCACTGAGCCCTGTGATGTCCACAGACTAACATCTGTTAATTTGATGGTAAATAGGGTCTGAGCTCACTGTGCAAAGCAATTTGGCAGGTATTTTGAGGTATGACATTTTCCCCTGCTGCATCATACATGAGTGGGTCTTAGGGTTCCTCCACTTCCCAAAACTATATGTAGTCCCTGTGTATAATAATAATGTGTTGCTATGTGGAGATTGCAATTGTAGCTGTTCCTTCCACATTGATACTTTTGATATATATATATATATATATATATACTGCTCAAAAGAATAAAGGAAACACTTGGAGTTACATTGTGTTGTTTAAGTGTTCCCTTTATTTTTTTGAGCAGTAAGTTGGAAAAGCAATGTGGTATTTTTTATTTCCATTTTCTATTGTCTGTCTATTTTAGTATTTTCCTTTAACTTATGAAGAATTTACTCCAGTAGTACAACTGTTTATTTCAACCTTTTTTCCTTATTTTCCCAACTTATTTCCATCATAATGATTGATAACATTCAAAATGTTTTCATGTTTTTGACTGTATGCTTTAACATCTTCTCGGGGTTTCAGGGATCATGGCAGGGCCAATGCAAAGTAATGCATGCCAGTGACCATCTGGTCTAACCAAAACAATGATTAATAATTAAAATACACCCTTTCAAAACAATATCACCCAAGATGAAATAGCAGCTAACTATAGCACTCCATTTCCTGATGATCTATGGGTGGAAACGTGCGTATATTCTGCCAGAAAATGTGTGTGTTTTTTTAATTCAGATGAGGCTGTTTGCAAGGTTGACCATTCAGATCAATTTCATAATTTGACTTTGCTATGTGATCCACATTTAGTCTGCTATTAGTAAAGACAAACAAACAAAATACACCACCCTCTCTTCCCCCAGCCCACACACACCCTCTCCTCAATCCCCCCATCAGGTCTTCAGTAGAGTGAGGTGTCCTGAGAGTTGACTAATCAAAGGCCCTTTCGCCAGGCAAAGACTGATGGCTTAATTAGGACTGCTAATGTTAATCACACTTAAATATTTATAAGGAGGAATTCTTTTGTTTAGCCTTGACCTTTCTCTGGAGCTCATTAACATGCTTATTATTGCTGCTGGTGTTGTGCTATTGCTCTTAAACATGGCCGCAACACTCGCCCCAGGCCCGTTATTGATTTTGATGGAGCAGACATGGTGCTGCGTTAACGCTTTGTGTGAGTGACTTAGGCGTTTGGAGGAGTTTAACCCTGGAGGTGTCTCTGTGTGTGTGTGTGTGTGTGTGTGTGTGTGTGTGTGTGTGTGTGTGTGTGTGTGTGTGTGTGTGTGTGTGCATACGTGTAACCTGTGGGTGTGTGCGTGTGTGTGTTTGGGCAGCCCGAGGGGACAGTGGGTAATATCTTATCAATGTGGTGAGCTCATTGTGTTTAATTGGCAGTGAAGGTAATAGGAGTAAGTCCATAAACACTAACGGATGTTCGTTGGCTTGTCGGCTCAGCACTTTGACTGAATATCGTTATAGAAATTGAATTATTTGTAACACACACACACACACACACACTAAGCTGACCATTATTTTATGACTTAAATTGTTTCTTACCCATACTCACAGAGCCAGAGGCAGAATGTTTCATTACTATAGGATATACCGAGGATAGCACAGCACTTGTTGCACTTATGGAATCATTGTAGAGGACACAAAGGATAACAGCTTCTCCTTCAATGCCGAGGTGCACCAGTACTATCTGTAGCATCAGTATCAGCACAGATACAGCTCCTTATTACTTGTGTTCAGCATCACCAAATTAATTTCTCTGTTTAAGATACCAGAACCTTATACTAATGACGTGCTCTTGGGTAATAAACATCTTGTGCTCTGAGGAAAAATTATTGTGG
This sequence comes from Coreoperca whiteheadi, assembly GCA_011952105.1. NCBI lineage: Eukaryota > Metazoa > Chordata > Actinopteri > Centrarchiformes > Sinipercidae > Coreoperca > Coreoperca whiteheadi. The sequence goes on from CM022484.1 coordinate 12,902,268, forward strand.
TGTGGTGCTTTAATGAAAACCATTAATCAGTCAATGTTATTCTCTCAGTTTTAATTTAATATGTTCAGAGAGTGTGTTCCTGCATGAACTTTTATTCCTCTTAAATGACCTCCCCCAGGCTCCCCAACCCCCAATTTTTACCAACACAGGTACACTGCCCAAGGTACTTTTTCACTGTTTTCATCCAATCAAATTTTTTAATTTGGATAGGAATAGCCTCTTGTTCACTATTTATTATGAATGCATTATGTTATTATAAGTATTAGAATTTCTACATAATCCATTTTGTTGCCCTCCTTGAAAATAGAATACAAATGTGTGTCATGCTCAAATTCACATGACAGAAATGAATAATGCACACAGCCGTGTACAGTACGTTTGATTTTATGCTACTAATAATGACATGAATGGGTAATTTTAACCTCTTGACGCAGGGAGTACTTGGATTTGTTCTAAAAAAATTATATTGACAAATAATTTTCTCTCCTGTTACCGAGCTGCTCCATATAGTTCGCTTCTTGTTCCATTTGACTTGCTGATGTTTTATGGGTGAACGATCTATATAAGAGCATTTCTTCCTCCCCACAGAATTAAATATTCTATTGCAACGCACAAACTCACTTTATAGATTGTCTCCTGGAGCTTTTCTTTGCAAGAATGCACTTTTAACTCTTTCCCATTTTTCTACATTTCCTGGCACAGAAATAATGAAAAGTGTAACTAAAATGTAGGTTATATTTGAACTACAGTACATATTTTCCTGCCATAGCTAATACAGCAAGCCTAGAGGAAGTCACCATGACAACATACTGAATGAATACAACACATCCCATTTTATGGTCTGTACTGGATACTGAGAATGATGATCACTATATCTTGTGCGCGTTTATGAATTGAATTAGGATGATGATGAGGTCTGTTGAGTTTTGAACACTCCTACTGGCGATTGATTCATCATTGCAAAGCCATCCCTGTCACAAAGTGCACATTTCTGTCTCTCCAGGTATGAGATTGTTGCAGAGAGATGAAAATGAGAAAGTGTGTAGTTGCGTGACTGTAAAAGACAAGGAGAGGTTGACACCACAATGCAGGGTTTTGATTAGCATAGCAGGCTGCCATAAGCGATGTATTATGCATGTGACTGTGTGAAAAAAACAAAACAGATTCAATATCAAATCTCATCCCACTGAAAAACCAACAGGACATAGGGTTTGTGCTGTTTGTTTGTGCGCGCGAGAGAGTCACAATTGTTCAATATACGTGTTCTTAGATGTGTGCGTGGGTGAGAGAGAACGAAATAAAAAATGAGGTGGACTTATTGAATAACCACGCTACCTGATTGAAAGCAGCCACTCTATCTTGTAATCACTAAATGCCGTTTGGGAAGTGACCGTAGGCACTTCAAACCACCTACGTGTTTCACAATCAGACCAATGAATAAAAGATTCGCGTTTTAAGTGCCTACATTTGGAATTTAAAATAAGTGGAGATGTGGGACTGTGGAACAAAGCCAAAAAGGACCAAATAGAGTGTGAAGCCATTCCTGCAGCCCCTCCTTATACTTCTTACCACTTGCAAAGGCAGAATTGAAAAGCTGCTGTCAGTGTATTGTTCATTGTCTCTGTCTTTAAGAGCGAGACTGGGAAGCAGGTGCAAAAGGTATTGCAAAAGTTGTCTTTTTCATGTTTTAGTCATTGCTTCAGAGGTCTGTGTGCAACAGTTTTTTCTTCCTTCTATCCCACAACCGCCCGCTGGCCCCTCACCCCTGGCTGCAACATGGTTTTCTGTTTCCCACAGAGAAAATAACACACAGGTAGCCCTTTCCGATTTCTGTAATCTAGAGAAATGCAAATACGGTTCCTCAGCTGTTTAATAAGCCATCTTTTGAAGATGTGAGCTGGAAATATTCAACGCCTTTAAAAGAAAAAAAGAAACAACCTCAGGGCTGAAAATGGATTAAAACATTATGGATCTTGCTCTGTTTTTTCTGATTTACATTTATGTCCTTTTCCATAACAACAGATGCAAAACCAGATGCAGCCATGTCAGACTTCCTAGTGCCATTGTTTACAGATCAGGTTATATTAGGGATGGCGGTCATTAATGTCACTGACGATTAAATGAAATGTACTTTACAGACTACACAACCTGTTTAAAAAGAGTACACTAAAGAGAAAGACTGCAAGTTGGCCAACAAGAGAAACAAATTAAACTCAGCAGTTTATGGAAAGACAGGCTGGGGAAGACTACGTATTTACATGCATATTTAAGCCCAGTGAGCCCTTTCATATATTTTTACATAATACATTTCCTGCACTCATCGAGCAATGATGCTTCTGACTGCCTGTGCCTGCACTCATTAGAGAAAATATGTCTCGTACCTGCAGCATTTGGGTTGGGTCCCACCTGTTGCAGAAGTCTACATTACTTTCCATCTGCCTCTGAGGTCATGCGTTTAAACATTTTTTAGGGGAATTTTAGCAACCTGCATGGAACGCTTGGTACTGTACATACTTCAAAGGCTGATTGCAGTCATTGTTCAAATTTTAGGCCGAATAACTAAATAAAATATTCAGTATTTCTTCTTTCCAGGATTGTGTTTGTGGAGTCTTTCAAACACGATCTTTATGTTGGGAAATTAAATTACTTCTGAAATGGAGAGACTTATAGGAAGACAGACCCAGGATGGAGAAAGAGAGAAAAAAAGATGAAACATTGGAAGACACAGAGATAAGATTTTGTTTGTTTGTGTGTGCAGTCGGCCATGTGCTGTAAGTGTTCTTTGTATGCACTCTGACCTGCAGCTGAATGCTCATTACACACAGACACAGAGCGATAGACCCTACAAGATGTGAACGTAGCTGGCCTTAAAAATTGTTATCTCATTTATCTTTTTTTCACGAGCAATTGAGTGTGAATTTTCTGTAGCCAGCAGCTGGACAGGTGTTGAGTGGGACACCTCTTCATCCCTAATAACCACAGCAGGGGATACACACATACATGCAGACACACACAGCAGAAAGACACACTGCCATGCCAGAACAGCAGGTGGCTTCCGCTAACAGTTTCACTGTTCTTGTTCAATGTTCCGCCAACACAGGAACTCAGCTGTGGATGTATAACTGACATGAGATACATTTTCACTTTTTCCTCCCTTTTTTATCTCTCATTTTCGTTAGTTTTCTCATTGTAACTCGATATTTGTTAGCTCTTTTTGAAAATTGAGAAAAAAATCAGGAAGGAGAGTAAGGCAGCAGGTACAGAAGAGACGGTAGGTTTGATCACAGGCCAGCAGGGGTCCATATGGTTACAAAAGCGTTTGGATTAAATGCTACTCGATATCTGGCAACCTCAATCCCTCCTCTCTTGTCTCCCATTTTGTTCTTTCATTTCCCTTCTACCTTCAACCACTAATCTCTCAGATATTTCTTCTATCTTTTATCATGTCCATGTGGGCAAGATTAACATTTCCTAAAGCAATAGCCACCTGTGAAGGTACATGAAGGAAACGGTAAAGGAGAGGTAGCTTTATTGCTTCTACATTCGAATGAAAGACCCTGAAGCTCCGTATATATGCTGTATGTACAGTAAAAGGCACATTACTCCCTGTATTGACACTAAACGTTGGCATTGGACCTAAATCGGACCTAATTGTCCAATATAAACACAATGGGGATGGTTGAAAATATTTGATTTAATATTTATTTAGAGATGACAATGTGTAATTTTAATATCCTTGAATATTTTGGGTGATTTAAACTATATTTGAGTCTTTTAATCCTTCTGTTCCTGTAGATTTGTCATATTTTATTTTTATTATATAATTTGTGGCTAAAGATGTAAATACAGCCTTATCCACTTAGTAGTTTAACATTTAGGGAAATACGCCTATCTGCTTTCTTGCCAAGAGTTAGATGAGAAGAATGATAAATCTCATGTCTGTACAGTAAATACTAAGCTTGACTTAGCACAAAGACTGGAAACAGGGGGATACAGCTAGCCTGACTCTGTCGAAAGGTAACAAACCAGGACCCCTGAGGCTCACTAATTAACATGCTATATCTCATTTGTGTAGTCCATCCAAAAAGAGACATATAAAAATGATACGTTGTGGTTTTTACTTGGCCGTACTATTTCTTTGCCAGGAGCAGTAACTTCCTGGAGTCTCTGCTGGTTGCCTGATAACCTCACTGTGCCAACCTGACTCCAGGAAGATACTGTGCCCGACAAAGAAAGGCTCTGTAAAACTCCAACGTGTCAGTTTTATACTTCGGTTTAAACAAATAAAATTTGTAAACAAATGAGATATAATGCATTAATCAGTGCGAGGTGTAGCAGTTGGAGTTGCTACTTATATAAATGCAGAAAATAACATTTTAAAGAAACTTTGACTTCATTGAGTCACTCTCAAAAGTGTATCGCATTCATGTTTGTTTTTTTTTTAGTATTTTATTGTGTGGTGTAAGTAGCTGTTTTTACTCATATGTGTGTGTCTGTGCATAAAAACTACCTTTGCATGGGTCTGCACGGTCCTGTGCGTGACCTTGCAGCAGGTTCTATATCTTAGCTGGGGACATGGAAGGGTTTGAAAGGAAAGAGGATTGAGCAAAAGAGGAAGAGAGAGAGTAGGTGAGAGAGATGAGGGAGATTAGGGATCGATTATCGATTGCTGTGGAGTTGTCAAGAGGCTGAGGAAAGATGGAGGTGCACAGCCTATTTTCCTTTTGTTTTGTGCTTTTTTCCCCACTGTCTCGTTCAGCGATAGGGAGGGTGATTGGTGATTCATGTCATTTCTCCTTTATTTACCCTCACTCTTTTCACTGTCTGTAGTTTCTAGTGGTCATATTATGCTTTTTGGCTTTCTTCATTGTGTTATATATCTTTTTTTGTACATGTAATAGGTTTGCAAAGTGAAAAGGCCTAAAATCCACCCCAAAGGGAGTTACCCTCTCCCACAGAAAACGCTGCTCCTGAACTGAAAGAAAACTGCGCGTTTGTTGTCCAGCCTTTACTTTCGGGTAGGTTATTACATCACATTGTAACATAAGAAGAGTTCAGTTTGTGTTATCAGTGTAATCACAGTCAGTGGTTAAACTTTATTTTTAACACTGTTCCACAGGACTAATCTGGAGATTCAGAATCACAACCTATAAACCTGCTTTTTAGTTGTGGATTCTATTTAAAATAAACCAAGGCAATGTAACTTTACCAAGTGTTCAAGTATGGAGTTGTGAGTTGTAGCTAACCCAGCGAAAGCTGTAACATTAACGTTGTACCAGGTGTTAAAGCTAGTTTGCTGACATTCAAATGGTTTAGCTTATCACCTGTAGGTCCATATTTACCTGAAATTGTGTTGAAATATTAAATAATAAATTCCGCCTGTGTTCCGGGATCAGACTCAGGATCGAACATAATGGCCAAACCGAAGCCATAGTTACAAACTTCGTTTTGGATCACACTAGATGCTAGTCAGGACCCACCCTTCTCTTCTTCTGATTGGCTACTAGCCCTTACCTAGGTACTGTGCATGTGCAACCCCCAACAAAGATCGAATACAAGTCATATGCCTCACTTGGTAGCTAAACCAGATCGTTCAGTACACAGGGTGAAAAGAGGTGCTTCAGCAATTTGCAGTGTGAGAAGAATATGGTGTTTTTTGAAAATTAAACCATGTAAACCTATTCTGGTACAACCCCAAAATAAAATTATGAACCTGAAAATGGGCACAATAAGATTGTATTTTCTTCTTTGTGTTTAAAAATATTGAATAAAGTATGAAAAAGGAAACAACACACGGCAGTAGGATGAAAAAGAAGGAAAAAGGAATTGTTAAAAGAAAGGAAAAACACACACATAAACAGTATTTACCTTATTACTAAACAGAGCAAATCAGTGTGGAGAAAAGACCTTCCAGTTTCCAATTCCCAAATCAAACAAGCGCTCATTAAACCTTGTTGTCCCCAGTCGTCTCACAAATCACTTCCACAAATTCCATTTCATGGAAACACATACATTTCACCCCAAGACTCTAACCAAATATAATCAAGTGCTTCATTTCCATTCAAATAACATAAATCCATGGGATGCTTATCAATGATCTCAGTGAAAGTAGTCCAAAGGTTTCTCCGTTCATCAGCATTTATCAGTGTGAGCATGTGTGTGTGTTTCGTTTTACATGCATGCCTATGTCAATAGACTCAATTATTCCATTAAGGAGACAGTGCACAGTAGCATGCAGTGACTAAATCAACAGCCTCTCTCACACACAAGTCTGCTTTAAACACTGCACAGTCAATAAGCCATTTCCTGTTAAGTGTGTGTTCTTTAGTGTGTGTGTGTGTGTGTGTGTGTGTGTGTGTGTTTGTGTCATTCTGAACAATGGGTGTTCGTATTCTTTGGTTGAATTTGTCCCTTTTCCTGAGGCTTGTCTCCTTGAGCAGTGGGGAACATAAATCCATGCCAGCCTTTGTAGGTTTCGTGTGTGCCTCGGTCAGTGTGATTGGATGTCTGTACTTGGGTGTGTGAGAGAATGTGAGTGAGAGGCAAAAAAACCTGTCCATGTTTTTTGTAACTGTGATTTGGATGTGTATGTCTCTCCTACCACACACACACACGCACACACACACGCACGCACGCACGCACGCACGCACGCACGCACGCACGCGCACACGGATTCCTGTGTGTGACTGGCATGCTGAGTGCAGACTGCAACACAGTGTCCTGCTCTCCTTATTCTTTTACGGAAGGACTTCACACTTAATGAGTTGTCCTGGGACTTGAGGCACACACACACACACACACACACACACACACACACACACACACACACACACACACACACACACACATCTTTGTACTTCTATACTTGTGAGGACTCTCAGTGGCATAATAAATTCCCTATAGCCTCCAATCTTAACCTAAACAATCCCAACTACAAACTGAAACCCAACCCGTATCCTAACTTAATTAACATTAAACTTAGTCAATAAAGTCCCTCAAAGAGCCCTTTTAAGAAGTGAATGCCACAAACATACACCCACTTTCCAAAGATGTCTTTTTTTTCCTTTTTTTTACGGTCTGAAGCTCAGAATGGCCTTTGGGTGACATTGAGTGCACTGCAGCTGTTTATTTACTTTTATTCATTTATTTTGTCATGTACCATAAGTAGAATAAAGTTCGCCTGTGATGCAAGACAATTTTCCACCAAAATCTGACAATAAACTGAAGCCAATCCAATGTGTTTTACTGATAACACACTCAATAGCACATAGGTGACCATACACTCTGGCAAAGAGTGGAGCGGAGAGCCCGGGATTAATTCTGCAGGAGGTTGCTGATTGGAGTCCATGGTGTGTGGGTGCATAGGCGCAGGATCTTGATGAATGGATGATTTGCAGGTGTGCAGGAGTGAGCCGGCCTGCCATGCCCAGGCGTGTGTGTATACATTTACATTTACATTTAGTCATTTAGCAGACGCTTTTATCCAAAGCGACTTAGATATAAGGAAGACAATGGAAGCAATTATAGCAACACAAGGTAACAAAAAGCATAAGTGCATACAAAAAAACTGATCTGATAAAGCCCAGCACAGTATACAAAGCTAAGGATAAGAAGGGTTTTTTTTTACACACACACACACACACACACGCACGCAGACATACAGATGTCTAGCCTTCCCATAGACATTATCAGCACCCCCAAAAAATCTCAAATATACTTGACACAAGCACATTAATAATCAAAAGTGAGAAAAAATAGTCCAACCCTATCTCTTCGCCCCCTATACACGCACACACACGTATCCTGATATGTAACTATTGTAGGGCTGGGTTTCCAGCAGCAGGTGATAAACACGAGTTAAAGGAGCCATATCCCCAGTGTGTGAAACTGTCCCCTAAATGTCACCTTGTGGAAATGCTGCACCGACCCTGTCTGACAAGCGCTGCTGTACGCAAACACACACACACACAGAAAAAGCTGTATAGGGCTGATACTATGTACTGTAAGGAATACTTAGGAGAACACAAAAATCACAAGCTCCCTATTCTTCATCATTGCTTTTTTTCACATCCTGTGGTTTATGTTGTTGCACAAATACACACACTTTTTGAATCGCTCGCTCTCCCTGTCAAACACACATAAAGTCAATATTTCCTTGAACTCTAGAGTAAATCAAAATTCCAGTTCATCTAATGAGAACACAGCCATCCCTCACAACCGTTTCTTGAATTTAGGGTAAATTGATGCAGAGCCAACACAAACCTGACCAAACAAAAGTCCTTTCAAATAACACACAGAAGTCAACAAAAAACTATTCCAAGTCAAATATGTACCCTGATATGACAAATATATTTTGTCCCCCAAACAGTAACTTAACAAATGGAGGGGGAGGATGATATCTTCAGTCCAATTAACAATTTAAAGACTCTCTTCAGGATGATTTTAAATTTCCTTTTTGATATTTATTTCCTTCCCCTCTGTTCTTACAGTAGGATGCTCCAGTTACTGCCAGTAAAGAGCAACCTCTAGACAGGAATGTACATATTCCAGCGTTGGCACTTTGTAAATATGTGTACAATATGTAGAGGAAGAGCGTGAGGATGAAAATGAGAGAGATCGCTCACACCATCTCTCCTCTTTCAATCAATAACCCTGTGATTCTAATAGACATTGATTGCATCTGAATCCCAGATCCCAAGTCACAAATGTGATTATAAAATGGCCACTCTTGACACTTTATTGAAAACAATGAGGCTGGAAAGAGAAACGGGAGGAGGGAAGGAGTGGGAGTGACTGGCTGGGAAAGATGGATTAATCTTCTGCTTGTCAGCTTGCTGAAGTCTTCTCCTTCATCCACTTCTTCGTTTGTGTGTTTGTGTGCATGTGTGTGTTCACGTGCAAGCAAATGTGCACGCTCTTTGCAAGATGTCACAACTGGTGTGTGTACTGTGGACTGTTGAACTACTGAAATAACAATATTGAAGAGTCACAAAAACAGTATTTCCATTCCAGCGGGGCTGTAATGTCAACATTACCTTTTCTCAGCTACTCTATTGTGGGCCTGTGAGGGCCATGACGGCTGGATAGATGAACCTATCAGTCTATATGTATCCATCTCAAAACACAATCTCAAAGCCAAAGACCAATTTATATTTTGTTTATCATGGAATATAACCTAACAACATAATGGGCTAATGTGGAATTATGTTGTTAAAACGTAAAGCCCAAATATAGTCACATGAACCCTGTCTCCTAGAAATTACATTTACATACTACTAACTTGTTTTCCCAATCACATCCTGTTGGGAAATTAACAAAGTGCTGCAAGTGCATAAACATGACCATAACATTTTTTAATATTGCTGTAGTTGATAATGCATTGCAAGATCTCATATTTGGTGTTGTCAGTGAACGGTTTAGTGATACGTTCAGTAGAAACATTTTGTGACTTGGCTAAATATGTGAATTAACAACATTTCCTCATTATGTTGATACCAAAAATGTAATTTGGGAGGCATTACATTGCCTCCAAAATGTATTTGCTGTTGCAGATTAGTAGTATATAAATGTGGAGACATGGCTGTCACAAAAATAAATGAAGAGTTTGACTTATAGATGAAAGACCAGCATTTTGTGTGCTTTCTTAACTGATCATAAACTGAAACTACTGGCCGAATCTACTGCCATGTTTACAGTAATTACTGATGTAAACAACTCTTTAACAGCATCAGAAAATATAAATAATTTAAATATAGTTCTTGTGACACATTAGTCCCTGAATTAAAAGATGTGTCAATCATTTTGGGAGCTGCAGTTTGCAGTCTTGTGTTTTGAATTTTGCTGGTGAGGCTACCCTTTTGTTTACGTTTGGATTACAGATTGTTCTTTTAAAAACGTCTGCCAAAGCAATAATTCATCTAGCTAAGAGTATAGTGTTCTCACTAAGTGCAGTTTTTACTTAAAACAACACTAAAAAAATCTAAAAAACAACCCTCGCACGATGGCTGATAGCTTGTTTTACTTCCTGTGCAACGCTAGTGGGAGGTGGGTTGACGGTTGCTCTGTGTTGACCGGATACAGTGGAAGCAAAGCGAACAATCATAGAATTTTTAAAAGAAAGAGAGGTAAACCAGTTTGAGTGCTCGAACAGGTGTATAGTATGTGTAAATACTCAGGAAGCGTTGCTGTAATGCTATTTCAGAATTTGAGAGATGGTTTAACAATGTTTGCATGCATTTACCCTTCACAACAGCCCTGTATTGCAGTGGATGTCCTTTATGTGTGACTGCTTTCCTTTGTATATTGATGACATTTCCATTGGGTACCGAGGATTTGTACGCGTGTCCATGTGTTTGTATGCATGTCTCTTGTCTGTGTAGGTGTATCAAATATGGGCCTGTATTTTTGTTGAATGTGCTGCCAGTATCATCAGATGCCCATGACTAAATTGCTGTGTGGCGTGGATGGTTCTGGCAGGTATTTTGTACTAGTTTACATAATTCCATCTGCAATGAAAGCTGTGATGAAGCTATTTTCTAACCCCTTATTTGTGACACAAATGTAGACTGAAATATGAGTTTCACCGTCTATTGCCGCACATCTTCTCTACCTGAAAGTGAAAATGCTAAGAAACATCAGGTTTCTTTTGAGCTGTTGGAATTGAAAAGGAATGGCTGGGGAATGCAGGGAAGGCTCAGCCTTTATGTCACAATATACTCATTTGTTTCTACTCTTTAATCAAAGGCTTACACACTGTTTGAACAGTTTGTTCCTACTGCAATGTCATTGTGTAATGATCGGAATGGATTTTCCCCCTGACCTTAATTTAGACACAGAAGCTTGTACATATATAGTATACTGTTTTGGTTTGTGTGCTTGGTACTTTTTCATGCATTTATTTATTCGATTTATTTTATCGTAGAAACATCACAAGCAATGTAGAGTGGGATTATAAAGTATTACTACAACTACAGTGCCTACAAACGATTCAGTGAAGGATTATCAAAGGCACAGTAGATCCAGGACGCACGCATTAAAAGGGATTTCTTCAGTGACTGTGACTGCACGTGCAAACAACAAGTGCTGCATCTTGGGCATTCCATGAAATGTTTTAATAAAGATACCCTCCTGCACATTGTTTGACAAAGAGGCCTGGATGTGTTGTTTGGTGCTCTCACTAAGCTTTTGTAAATCAAAGATGTGTTTTGCCTGCATAGTGTATTTGTCTTCTTGTTATTCAGTGCTGACAGATTATAGCAATATGATGTTTTGTTTTGTCTTCATTCATATATTCGTAGCTTTAGTGCAAAATACTGTCAAAGCAACATTGTAGTGTTTTGTCTACATGCCAGAGCATTCCCAGTTATTGTTTATTAACAAAGTGCTGCAGTCCCTCTGTCAAAACCTGCATGGAAAATGAATATGATATAGTCTGTCACTCATTGCTTATGGAAACACATACAGCACTTTCTGGCATAGTGCAATGACACTGCGTATTTATGACATGTATTCATGCATGCATAATTACATCATTTACAGCTCTTCTGTCAGACTTGGAAGACAATGATCAATTTAAAATGTAAATGTGTTCCCTCCGTGTTCAATCAATTAACAGCGAAAATAACATTTGTGGTAATTTAATGTTTTCCCTTCCTGTTCCTCCCTCCTCATCTTATTACTGGTGCTCATTAAATATCATCATGTATGGGCTGAATCAAAATTAATGCCATGGACATATGCATGGAAATGCATATATTTTAAACTATATTCACTTCAGGTATCCTTGACATACATGCCATTTTTCAGCAACACCATGATCAGTGGAGAAGGCCCAAGGATGGAGGAATTTTGGGAAGGGAGGATTAATCATTTCATTTCTCCATCCATGTGTTTCAAGCAGCAAACCTGCCTACATGTGGGTCTGTGATTTGCTTGTGCTGTCATGTCCTTAAGCAACGTTCCAGTCTTTGATTATTTAACATGATGTATTTAGACACATGTCAGGCTGATTTTAAGTGACACATGTTTGTGTATGCAGAAAGTAGTTTGCTTCAGAAGGCTATATTATCTGCTTTTTGAAGATGGTTTTACTGCAGGTCACAGAACCCAAAATAAACTCGTTACATGCATGAAAACATCCTTAGAAATACTCATTCCGTTAAGCCAAGAATACCGGGACAGATAAAAATCACATGAAGACATGGGCATAAAAAATGAAGCTATTACGGATAGAGAATATGAACACACACCTAAATTTGGCCAATGGATGCATTCCAAAGGGGAAATGGAAAGCGGAATAGTGGTAGTGGGTACTGTGGATCTGTGCCAGTCGATATTGTGCTGAAAGCTCCTGGTCAAGTTGGTGAAAGATGCTGTCGATAGATTATTTCCACAAACCACAGCAATGGATTCCCAGCACCCTCAGTGTGTTTGTGTGTGTTTGCAGGTGTGTGACAAAAAGAGAGAGCATAGATGAGTGAAATACACGTGCCCTCACACACTGGACAATCTGGCTTGGTCCTTATCAGTCTACCTTGCCTTGTGAAAGAGACACTGTTATCATTTTGTTGGTGGCAAAAAGGACTCGGGGCCATGACACCCAGAGCCAATTGTAGGCTGCCTGGCGCCACCATCACTGAGCATCTGTGGCTGACCATCGCCTGTAGTTTTTGCGGTTTTTCTGCTACCATTGGCTTTAGTCAGCTCTCATCAGCAGCTGTTTGGACATTTGAGCATGTTGAATTTCCGGTGGAGGCAACTAGAGAGAGAGGAAGCTCTCTGACTGGCTGTTCAGCCTATCATATTAATGATTGCGCACATTTAGCACAGTTTCCCCTTAATTTTTTCCATCACCTCTTGTCTTCTTTTTCCACATGCAAAAGACCACCACTGTGACCACACCAGCACTAAGCAAAGCACAGCAAAAATATTAAAGAGCTGGTTGATCCATTTTGTTAGAAGATGTACAATGTGCTTCCTTTCAGCCTGATTCCATTTTATCACTTTATTTTTGGTTGTCTTAGCTCTTTGCATGTATAATATGTGTCCCCAGTTTCCAACCCCCTGACCATCTGCACTGCCCATCCCAACGGAAGAGTTTAATTCTGGGGGGACAGAAAGAGGCACGGTGGGGGTAGCTTGGTTTGGATCTCTATGGACATGAGCTTGGATCTCTGGAGAAATGGCTGGCAAAACATTAACTCACCTGGCCCCGGAGTGCGTTGGTACAGACACACACACACACACACACACACACACACACACACACAGCTATATGGACAGACAGACAGGCAGCTGCTAGCCTGATGGGGAGGCTGATGGAGATGATACATGGATGAATAAACACACACATGACATGATGGAATAAAAACTGAAACACACATTTACACAAAAATCAGTAAGTCATCAATATGCAAACTAACTAATTATATGACTGAGTGACATGTTCACCATCCACCCTCACACTCCCGCCCATGCTCACTCAAGATATACAGAAATGTCAGCTTCAATATAATTTACTATCCAGTAGCTCACAAAACAGATAGAAAATTGAAAACCTATTTACAATCCAAATCAATGGGATATCAGAGTGTCATTCATTGCGTCCATACAGCACATAAAACTTCATTAGCTCACCGACACGCTAATAGATTTTCTACGAAAATGAGATATCATGGATGAGGCTGACATATCCAGTGTTTCAGTGTGATTTAAACCAGGAGGAAATAAGCCGTTGAGAGAGTGAAGGGAATGGGCAGAGACTTTTATGAAGATGGACACACTAAATCCAGCATCACCATTGGCAGCTCATAAATATTATCATCCCAGGGATAGAAATGACTTGTAAATTGACCATAAAGAGGACATATACACACTTTGTATGCGTGATTTAGCAGCCTGCTGCATTGAGGGATATACAGTGACAGATGTGTGATGAATGTCTATTATGTGGGTGATACAGTGTGTGTGTTTGGGCTTGCAGTAGTAAAGGGAAAGACCCCCGGGACCAGTGTACCACTGTGGGGTGATCTCTGTATCCCCACAGGCTTAAGATAAACCATGTACAGCTGTGTTTAAAGGGGTTCACCAAGTTAATTCAAAAGATGTCAGAGATGCCATGCAGGCTTATGTGTAGCCGTACACACACGCATGCACACACACACACACACACACACACACACACACACACACACACACTTTCGGCAAGATGAGGAGAGCTGCTGAAATAACACTGTGCCAGCTGGCAACAGGATCCACACAGATACGCACGCGCACCTCCCTCCAACCCACTTGACTGCATTGAAAAGGAGGCTTCATCAAAGCTATTCATGTTGCCTCTATAAGTCATCATCTCATTTGCAAGACAAATGGGGAAGTCAGATTGGTCAGTGCATTTTAATAAAGAGCCAAACACCGAGCTAGCATCCTCCTCTACTCCTCTGTCCTCACAGACAAATGCTTTCACACAGCAGAACCAGAGTTACTGAACTCTTAATATACCAACATTCAAATACATACTTAAATACCTGTATAACAATAACCTGGCAGGTCCTGTTGCCATTTCTCACTATACTTTTAATTTGGTAAAATGAACAAATGTTATCAAAAACTCCTGAAGTGGGTACAGTATATATATATATATATATATATATATAAAAAAAACATCAGCAATAACTTAAATTAACTAAAATCTGAACTTTAAGCGAAGATAACAAGGACAAAATGCTCAGACAAATTGAAATGTCCATGACAAATGGACAAACGTCATCTGCTGAGGTTGATCTTGTGATACTAATAAAAGCTCCAAAACAGCCACTAGTGGACGTTGTGGTCAATTGTTTTTCCAACTATCGTTTCCAGGATAAAGAATAAACTCATGAGCTCAACGTTTAAGCCAACGTGGCCTAGACGTCTTTAAAGTGCTCCGAAAAATGGAAATCTTTACATCTAGAAAACAACTGTGAAACTCATCTGCTGAGGAAAATCGCGCCATGTGACTGAAAGCTCCAGAACAGCTACTGATGGACCTTGTAGTTAGATTGTTTTGCCAACATCTACTAAACCTTCCTTATATAAACTCACAGTTCTTTTAACTGGTATTGGACTAGAGGACGGTAAGGAAACATTGTTGAACACAAATTCTAGAGCAAACGAAACATTGTTTGGAGATTCATCGCCAAGCAATAAATAAATGTGAACTACTTTTTTTACTTGCGCACTATAAAGTAAAACAAAATCTTGTGTGTTTAAGCGTCCAAGACAAACCTGCGTGTCCTTGGATTTAATTAATTTATGCTCATGCAGCACACAGATAGGATGGAACGCCAGTGATAAAACATAATTATACAGACCCATTATCATTTGGTCCAAGCATGTTTGATCTAAACATGGACCGGTGACCTTAACATTAATTTCATAAGGTCATGGGATCCTGACCCTTCATGGAATGACTATTGTCACTGTAGATTGCAGCACTATTGATTTGCTGTGCTTTGAAGGCTATCTGATATTGAGATCCATAGACTGTTGATTTGGATCTGCGCTTGTGTTAGATAATTATATAAAGCCAATAGGTTTGTTGATATCTATGCATTTTCATCCTTGAAATGACTCCGAGAGATACTCTCAGAGTCTGTCACAAGGACCAAAGTATAATAAATGAACACACGTCTGACACATACCAAAGTCAATGGCCTGTCAAATAGATTTGGTCAAATAGCAACCACCCCCAAACATACAGCTATTGTTGATTTATTGTGTGAATTGATTTACAAGAGTTCAGCCTTCCTCAGCGATGACATTGGATTGTTAGATCTAGAAACCTTTTTGTTCGTTTTCATGTGTTTATTTGTTTACAAAAAGCCCTCTTAGTCCATTCTTTGTATTGCTTTTGTAAAAGCTACCAAGTGTTTCCCTGTCAAGAAGCACGGCCAAGCATTTCAAACCCACTGAACTTTATTTTGAATTCTGGCCCCAAACGTTTCCAAAGATGCCAAATAATACTTTTTTGGGGAACTGTGTATACAAAGATACACAAGACTTAATATTTCTATTTGATGTTAACGCTGAAGCCATTAATAGCCATAACAGCTTCCATGAAGAGGTCGAACAGGCAGATACAGTATCCAATATGTAATACTGCATACAGTGTGGAAAAAAAGTGAACAATTAAAGAAACCTAAGGGCAAAGTAAAACTGTCAAAGTTATGTCTGCATTTATACATTTTTATCAGGCATATACGTATAAAACGTTCTTCCACAAATCAGTAGGCTACATGATTGAGCTATAGCCCAGCAAAGTATTCTTTCAACGTGTATTCATTTTTCAGTGTCGTCACAGTAGCAAAGAATATTACGCAGGTGTGCGAGATTACAGTCACGTGCCTGCAAACTGCCGTTAATTAGTGTAGCTCTAGGACACTGCCTCTTTGTTTACAATCAT
This sequence comes from Coreoperca whiteheadi, assembly GCA_011952105.1. NCBI lineage: Eukaryota > Metazoa > Chordata > Actinopteri > Centrarchiformes > Sinipercidae > Coreoperca > Coreoperca whiteheadi. Next base: position 12,918,709 of record CM022484.1, read on the forward strand.
TAAAGTTGATTATTAATTTACTTTTAACGCTTTGACTCGAGTTTAAATCAGTGCTGGAGATGCATTTTAACGCTGGAGTTTACTTACGTGGCGGGCGGCTGTGGAAAATATTCGAGGTAAGTAAGGTATTTAAAACATTTAAAACGTTACGATTCTTAACATGGGTATTATACTTTGCACGGTTGCTTCAGCGCAGTTTCGGCCGTGGCTAGCGTACATGCACGTTAAATTAGCTGTGCTAATGCCAGTGTTAGCGGTGTGGCTGTTTTTTTCGACTTTAAAAGAAGTAGTAGCACACATGTTGAAACTCCACTTTCCAGGCTTTTTGTCCTCCTTGCCCACCTTAGAGACCAGTGGCCATACACAATATAGCATGACCCAATAGTGGTAAAATATTCTGCGGGCGCTTCTGTTTTTATTTTACTTTTTAATAGTAGGTCGCCATCATGTTTCTTTTCTTTTCTTTTAGGCCTAATATTACTAGCATGGATACTCCAATGAGGCAGCACATCATTGTGAGTTGATGTAGCACTTAGCTGGCTTGTCTTTTGTGCGATGTTGGTATAGCATTTGTATCACGTCAGGGCTTTTACTAGTTGCCCTTGCACGGTTAAAATCCGAGAAAGGGTTACATTGAATTCTGGTCATAAATGGTTACAGAGCACTGCAGAGCCAGTGATGCATCTTGCCTCGGTTTTAATTTCTCAGTGTCAGTGGCTGTAAAGTTTCTATGGCCTGTAGGTGGGGCTCTGGTGCAGTGTTTCAAAGCGAGGCGCCCCTCTGGAAGTGAGAGCAGGGAGGGAGGGAGGGAATGAGAGAGAGAGAGAGAAGGAGGGAAAGGGGGACAGGGGGACGAAGAGAGGGAGAGGATGCTGCAGAAGGCATGGATGCCCCCTCCCAAAAGCACCCCCCCGCAGAGCGCACATTGTCAGGGGGATAAACGTTCATGGGGCACATGGTCGTTTTTTATGAAGTTTTATTTTTTTCCCCAGTTAGTTGTTTTTATTGAGCCTATTGCCAAATCCTCAAACACTCTATCCAGCCATTGACTGTTTGCAAAATTACAAGCCGGCAGTGCTTCATTTGGAAGTTATCTCATGATGGAAGTAAAAGAAACCTCAGCATTGACTCAATATTGTGCGCAATATTTAGTCGATGTTGATGGATTTGTTTTGAATTCTTTCTATGAAGATAAGGAGTAGGCTTAAGAGGCTTTTTTTTTTTTTTATAAAAAAGGGGCATTATTCTGGTACCCCCACACCGCTTATTTCGTTAAAGACATGATTACATAATTAGGCCTTTAGAATATTAATTGCTTAAAATGTATGGGGGGAGGATACACTCCTGAAGCATGTTAAAAGATCATCAAAGAACAAAAATGCAGATTCTAATCCCCTACAACTATGCAAGTGTCGTAATTATGTTGCTGTGTTGCCTAATCTCTATCTTTAAATGATCCTGCGATTAGATATTCAAATCCGATGATCTGATCATTTCACCCCGGTATTGTATCGTATTTGTGTAAATTCCCCTTTGGCGTTGCCAAATCCCATTCTCAACGGGATGGATGCGTTACATAAACCTCTATTTTAACAAAGCATAAGATCTATTTAATCTCATATCCTCAGTCATATTCTGATTTTCGTCTGTGAAAAATATCCGTCAAAAAGGTTGAACTGTTAAACCTGAAAATCAACTTTTTTAATTCTTCTTTTTTAATTTTTTAAAGATGCGGACATTAAAAATCAACGTGCAACTGCATTGGACACTAGTGGAATTGTCCAGTCTGTAATCTGGCACTTTTTCGCTGTCTTTAAAATAAATTTGATCATAAATGTGATTATGAAAAGAAATGGTTTGTGTGGTGCTCAGGGTAGTTGCCAGTGACTTGAAAATGTAACCCAAACGCAGCCCCCTCCAGACCTGAGATGTTACTGCGGGCGAGTAAGGATCCCTGGTTAAAAACAGTCGCCTTTTGCATCGGGCGAAGCGCCATCTACTCAGTTCCTCCCGAGCCTCAAGCTCCGCGGCGAACTCCGAGGCGGCACGCCACTCTCTCTCTCTCCGTCCCTCCTGCACTCCCTCTCTTCCTTTCGGACTGCGCTGCAGCACGCTCAGCACCTCAGTTGAGCAGGAGCACCGCACTGAGTCACATCTATAGCTACACACACGCTCTCTACACGCACACACACACACACACACACACATACACGCACACACAAGCACAGCCTCCTGCGGTATCCCATACGGCGCAGCGGCTTTTCCAACGGCATACCAAGTGCGTCCTCGCCGGGGGATGGGAAGTGCAGCTCGCGGGTCTCAGAGCGCTCAGAGCGGCACATAGGGTCCTGCAGATCGGGGATTCTGCTGGAAGTCTGCTGCTGTTTCTTTTTCCCGTGCAGGAGTCGCCTTCTAACTACACATCTACCGGGGATTTAAGGTGGACACGCCGTTTGATCAGGATATAACATTATTCTAAGCATTTGTCATTTTTGGGGGGAGTAAAAGGAGTTGGGGATTGCTCTGGACGTGCCTCTTATCCGCAGTGTCGCTGCGGCTCTGAAGTGATATCTGCATAGATTACAGGTAAGGAAAGAGGCTTGTCGCGGCGTTAGTTCCCACAACCAGGAATGGTTTTAGTGTGCTTTGGTGCCATTCTAGCCAGGTTTTGGGTGTGAGGTTGCCACTGCACCAGCCAGGTGACGGAGGCGTGTTGCACCTGTTCTAGCTGCGCCATGCCCGCCTTGCGCACAAGGGCGATCGGGGGGGTTTAATTTCGAACCTGTCCATTTGGATCGTATAAATAGCCCCGGAGAGAATTGCAGAACATTTGAATGACCTGCCATTTCTCTCAACGTGGCTATATTGACTGGATTCCCTCCGTTTGGCGCTACATATTATTCATGCCCTTCATCCACTGTAAGCCAGAGAGAGCTGCATGCCCAAATTGTGCTTGTTCCTCTTGCAGCGTTAAACTCTGAAGGTTAAAAACTGAAAGATTTTGTCGGGGATTTCGTTTAGGATTTACGCATTGCCTTCGGGGATAAACCCATACATAGCATTTAGTGGGGTGTAGACTCCTGGACTGCAATTAGGATTTCAGTCATGGCTTTAAATCATGAAATGGATAAAACTATCCGATATTCTATAGGCTCCGCATGGTTTTGTCAGGATGCTTAGCCACTTTAATTGTAATGTACCATGTTATAATTAAAAGGTTGATGGGAAAACATTGTTAGAATTGTTAAAGAGAAACACAGCGTGGATAAGTTCTTTAATCCATGTAGTTTGGAGCACGTCCCGCATCTGCAGGGATCCACGTTGGAATGATTTTATGTAGCCTGAAACTATTCACGAATGGTACTAATTCACAATCCTTATGAATTATTTTCTCGTAGTTCTGCCTTTTTAAACATCTTGTAGACAGAGTATGGTTATATTTTTAGAACTCGCCGTGTATCCACACATTTATCATTTTAACAGCTGTGTCAACTGTATCTTGTAATTCGCCGAAAAACGCACGCTGCCTTATGCTAAATGAACTTTAACAGGCGCATTTCTCCCCGTGTCCAGGATCGCTAAGATATGCCAGTCTCCTCTCAAACCTTTTAACTTGAAGAAGGGCTGGACTTTAGTGGTACTCAAGTGAAAAGAATACATTGTTGGCCACTGTAATATATCCAAAAGGACTTACTCTCTCTGGTGTGCAGGCTACTGAGTTTAATGTGAATTTATCTAAGTCAAGGAATGTTATTACTTATGGTATTACTAGTATCCGTTAGGGTCACATGCTGTCTAATTGAAGGTTAAACGTCTTCTTTTTACAGATTATTGACAGCATTATCTGTAGGATGTATGCTTTGATACAATAGTAGAGCCAAATGTGTGTGATTGCACCAGTGCAGGCACATTATTCACTGTTTCCATAAATGTCATTCAAGTCCTTCTGTACTGAGCCGATTATAAACCTGGTTGTGGTGCACTCTAAATTGTTTTCAGAATATTGTGTGAGATACTGAGAGCACTTTTAAACAATTAACTCATTTGGCTATATTTTTATTGCACTGCCAAATTACCTTTAAGCAAATTTGGTGACTTTGATTTACTGAGGCAATTTTTGAGGTGTTTAGATAGACAACATTCACACCGATCTCCTTCCTCTTGATTGCTCCACAGCTTTCTCTGTGTTGGAGTCATGCCACATTGAGTAAGCCAAGAGACTTGATGATGAGTCATTTTTCCTCAATGCTGAATGTTTAGGATAGTCCCAGGGTCAACAATTTCTTAAAACAGTGCATTTGTTCGGTATGGAGTATTTTACTTTATTAACACGTTTGGTTTTGCTTACATTCTAGTTGTACACTAGGTTAATCATCTCCTTTGGCACAGCGTATTTGTGTGTCATTTCCTGGCATCAGTGTCATCAATACTTTAATGGGAAGGTTTGTTGGAGCTTCAGCTGATTCCTAGACATTTAAGCAAGGGAAGTAACAGTGCAGGCTCTTCAGCACACTCTGTAGTCTTAACCATGTAGTGTGATGTAGGTCCCTGGCTCCAAATGTGTCTCTCTCCTGCTCCATTGCTCTCTCCTTCCTCATCTCCCTTCCTCCCACCCTCTCTTACACCTCATGCACAAAAAGCAGCTGCTACAACCTATGCAAAATGCAGATCCCTAGTACAGCAGTCACACTGAGTACTCTGAGCCCTTCTGCCGGTTTCTCCCTCCCTTTATCCACCTGCACTCCAGACTCAATGCATTAATTCAGTGTTGCTCCTCCAAACACTGTTTGATATAACTCCATACTTATTGTACACCACTGTGTTATTGTTATTGCACAGATATCTTGCAAGCACTGTGACGATACATTTGGAGTGGTGTGGGTTATTTTTTATTTTTTTGTCTAACAATCCCAACAAAAGGCTTACATACTTGTGTTTAGTGCACACTCAAACGAGCATGGCTGAAGGGACAAGGCTATATCCTGGAAAAACCGTGAGGGGCAGTGTGGCTTCACAGTCTGGTGCAGTGGATAGATTGATCCCATATATTAAGCTTTTGTTAACATCAATTTTGATTTTGTTTCAACGGCACAGTACAATTGAGTGGCGTGTTAAATGGATAATTAATCGAAAGATCCCTATGTTTATTAACATGTATAACACATTTTAGGTAGGAAATTGTAAAAGCTTCTTTCCAGAGAAGATGTTTTATAGCTTTTACATATGTTTTGATGTGCTTTGGGGAGGTGGGGAAAATCATTGTGATATTACTGGATAACATGTTTCTTTTCACTCTGAAGTTCACTCTAGTTGATGTGTGGCTTTTTTAGTTGCTGTTTAACTGTGTGTAGCTTGCATTTGTGAGGTACAGTAAAGGAGAGTGGCAAACTTACAGGGCAAAGTGTTATTTACTGAAGGCTGAAGTTCCTCTGCTTGTCTGTGTCAGTGTGACTGTGGATGACAGGCTAGCTCGACTGTGTGCATTTGTGTGTGTGTGTCTGTTTAATGTGTATCTCAACTCATTCCTGCAGTTTCAAATTTGCTTGTGCTCTTAGAGGATGTGTATGTGTGTTCTGCTGCTGTCAAGGTCTCAAGGGAAAAACATTTAGTCTCTGGAGCAGTTTGATAATCCTATCTCATCTGTGGCTTGCCTCCTTGTCCTTTCCCCAAATTCCAGCTCAGTCTTAAACTCTTAAAGGCTGTAAGAGCACTTGGCACTACTCATTCCCCCTCCCTCCCTCTCTTCCTGTGTGCTGTCCATCAAGGCCTGCCTATAGGAATTGGAACAGCAGCCTTTATCGGCCTGTAAGCACCTCAGATTGACATACTACCCCCGTCTGTCGGCCAATGTTATGGCTACAAGGCTGGAGTTTGGACCCGGAAAGCACTGCCCTGTCAATATTATGGCTTGCTAATGGATAAACTCTCAGTCCAACCTTGGCAGTAAAGACATTCATTACATTTTGGGGGTGGTGCATTTACAAGAAGATGGTCCATAAAAAATATTTTCAATGTGTTCACATCAATGGTCAAGGGGAAAACTGTGAATGAGTATGAATGGGGAATCTTGGAAAGATTCTCCGTAGTGATAAATGCCTGGTAGCAATGTAGGCAAGACTCAGCAGAAGTGCGTTTGTGTCTGTGTGTGGGTGTGAATGATGCATCTGTGACTGGCCTGGCGAGGCCCTATACGAATACTCTGGTCACAGAGATGTATCGTCATGTCCGACTGAATGATGTGTCTGTGGATTGGACCTGAATGGAGCTCTCTGTTTGTTCTCATTCTCTTTATGTTGCGCTCTTTCTTACTTGATGTCTCTCTCTCTTTCTCTCTCTCACTCACTCACACACACTTACAGCCCTCTGGGCTGTGACAGGACTACCAGACGCAGGCTAGTGTCCAATTAGACCCCCCCTCCTCTCCCATGCCACCAAAAACGACAGACGATTGCAGATGCATTTCCGTGTCACCAGCTGTTCTTCCCACCATAATCTGTCTCCCATTTTTTAGGACCGTTAGTTGGACACATGATTCTTTAACAGTGCTGCAGGTCTACTATAATATTGGCTGTATAATTTATTTCAGGTTGCTTCTCCTCTTCATTTTTTAGCTGCCACAATTAAATGTAGAGTGTGTTCGTTTGTTGGGAAAGTCCTAACATTCTTTTGTTTTAAGATGAGCGCTTTAACGATTTATAGTATAACTGGAGTTAAATTTTGAATTATTCATTCAATTACAGTTGTCTTAGACCTTTACTTGCCACATAAAACCTCTGTCCTTTTTATATTGTCTGTATGGACTTGACCTTAGAGTAGACTTCAGATTTGGTGTGTGATATAATATTCAAAGTCTTACGTTTTAGTTGACACTTCATTAGAAAGATGGTATCATAGAGAGTAATTGCTTACAAGTATGTAATTAACTCTTTGGTAATGCACCACACAGCTGCATATTGGGGTTTGCCACAGCAATGACAGCAGAGATCTGAAATGAGGATCTCCAAAACAATAGGCTTTGTGAATTAAATGGGGAGAAATCAATACACGCTAAAGTGTCCAATTTAATGAGAACCTTTGTTTTTCTGAGTAGTTTACTCAGCATTATGTGTGACGCCTACAGAGAAGATGTATATGTGTGGATGTGCGCACATATCCTGCTGTCTAGAACTTCTTTTTCATCTTGCCAGCCAGTCCTATTAAGCTGTCACGTGCCTTTTTATAATGGGGCCCAATACATGTACATGCTACTATATCACAGTCACACCAATTTTATTTTCTCCCTCCAGCCTTCTCTCATGCTTCCTTTTCATCTTTTTTCTCAATCCTCTCTCACTGACTGTTTCTGCCTCCAGCTCTCTCATCCCATATCTTTCTGCCTCACTCTAAGCTGCCAAGCACATAACTTTATCTGTGTGTGTTTGTGTTGGGTTTGGCAAAAAAAAATCCCGACTGTTGTGACATTGGAATGACCTATGAGGCAGGGTATAAAGTAAGGAAACCTGGGATGTTGCTGTTTTCGATGGGAATCAGGGAGACATGGAAAGGCACCAAGATATCAGTGGTTTGCCAGACTGCTCGTTTTGATAAGACCATATTAAGCGTTTCTCCCAGGTCTCTATGATTCATATGGCGCTGTGAGTCTGATATATAAACAGCTTTCTTTGATGCAGCGACAGGTGACACACTGTGCATATTGGCTCTTATGTTTATGTGTGCCAAGCCGAGCATGACAAGCAGTAAATTAGTTTTGTTTCAGATGCATGAAAAGATGAGAAAATTGCAGACAGTCTTAGGGCATTTTTTCCCCCTCTCGCTCTCTCTCATTTGCTCCCGCGCCAACGCCTTAAGTCCACGCAAGGATTAGGCCTCTAATTCTGTTTTCATCCTGTCTGTTGCAAAGAAGCATGGGCATGCATGCCTAAGTATGCATGCATGTGTGCACACACGTTTTATTAATCCATATCAGACAATACCTCCGAGCTCATATGAACTATATTTTTTATGGCTTGTAATTTATCCCACAGAGACTCTGTTCACACGGACCTTTGGGCTTTTTTCACAACTCCATTCTTTCAATAGCAAGGTTTTTTTTTTAAGGGAGACTGCAGGATCAAACCATGTTTTGATAGTATGGTGCTTAAGCATGCAATTCTAATGTGTACTACTATATCATTATGACACGTCAACTAGTTGAGCATTAGGGCCTGCAGTCAACATGGTAATAATAGAGGTTAATTTCTGTTTATTGACAGTAGTATGTACGCTCCTGACACTCCACCCTGGTCCAGGCCTGCTTTACTGGTTGTAGGAGCTCTGGAATAACATTGATGAACACCATATTTCAGAACAGTTGAACTTGTTTCAACTTGAAAAAAGGATTAGTGCTAATGCTGCTAGGTGCTAAAAGAGGTCAGTGACAGATTTTTTAGTTGTGAGTACTCAAAGCACCACTTCTCCTTTAGGAAAAATAACAAAACAACACCAGCGTTACTTTTAAAAGGTTTTGGTAGATGCATGCGCAAAGGTTTTTTTAGGCTGTCTACAAGTTTAGCTGTGTAAAAAAGAAAAAGAAAAAAAGACTGTGGCAATACTAAAATTCTTACAAAATGACTATTATTGCTGTTATTTAAAAAAGTTTTTTCCTTACTGCAGTGTAGAGCTGCTATTGACGTGAAGTGTTTTCAGACCCCTGTAGGAATAGCCCTATTGAGAAGTGCTGACAGTAAAATATACTGAGAAGGTGATTACTGTTTTATTACAGTATACCTTTTTTCATAGCAGGAGGCATCCTTTGTTGGGATGACCAGAAGATTTAAAGTTAATGATATGGCTCGCCACTCTGTTCCACTCTTTCTTGCCCCCACTCTCTCACTTCCTGTCTGCTCAGTGTCAGTAGTGTCAGGGGGCATCAGTATGCAGTGTTACCACAGTAATTGTGAAACAGCGGGCTCAGGGAGGACCCCTGCTGTGTTATAGCCAGAAGGCGGTTGGGTGGGGGGAGGATCTGTTTTGCTGTAATACCCTCCCTGCATCACCCCACCTTCTCCTGTTTCCCCCCTCCCCTCAGGATGTATCATAGTCTAGCAGCATAATGTTGGGGATGTTACGGAGAGATTTAACAAGGCTTACACTGGGTTTTCGTGTTATTCTTCTCTCTGTGTGCTACTCCCTTTTGAGTTTGGGATTTTGCCTTTCTTGAGTATTTTATTTTTTTTCTTCTGTTGATGGGATTTGGAATGGCTTGTGTCTGTGCGAATGCAGTGATTGACTCTTAGCCAGGGCCCAACTCTCGCCAAGTGCTGGGGAGAAGTTTGTTCCTCTCCTGGAATAAAAACATGTTTCATTTGTTATTCTGGTAAAGCCTTGGACTTTCATCACTGACCGGTATTGATTTTTGATTGCTGTGATTAAACTTGCCAGGAAAAGGGTGACTGCTCTGGAACGTGAAAGTTTTGCCATGCACCCCAGCAAATCTCTCTGTCTCTCCACAAACTGGTGAATCATCAACCTGGTTAATCTGCAGGATGTGTTCACTCACATGATATCATCTCTCAGTTCTGACACATATGTTTTATTTGTTTTATCCTTTCTCACGCTCTCTTCTGTTGTGAAAATTGTTAGGACTGAGAATTATATAAACTGAACACTGAAAACTTACTGCCTTTTCAAGCTTACATTCCTGCTCAACGTAGGGAGAACCTCTAAAATCTTTCCACTATAGTGTCACACACCATCCTTACCTGCCACCCACACAACTAACAGTGTTCCTATGGCAACATGATTTGTCAACTGAGAACCCCTCCACGGAAATTGTCCTCACGGCTGTGCTTGCCTTGAAAAATAGCAGGAGGCAGGGGTGGGCAGTTCGATCCCCTAGCCATGCGTTTAAGTATCCTAGAGCAAGATACTGAACCCCAAAATGCTCCCGAAGCTGTGTCTTGGGTTTGTGAATGTTCTCATATGTCTGCTAAATGACTAAATGTAGGCACTAAAGAGACATGATGGGTTGATACTGTGATGGACAGGTGACCTTTCATATGACAGTAACTGGACTTAGAAGATTCATTATTAACAATTTTATCATCACTGAGAGAAAGGGACTTGTTGAAATTCTCAGCACTGATTACCATGACTGTTTGCCTGGATTTTGAGGTGCTCGGCTACCACACTGGGTGCATGTGGGTTCGAATTCCGGACCAGACCAAAGTCATACGATCTCTCTGGGTGGAGTCTGCATGTCCTCCTTGTGTTACCGTGGGTTCTCTCCGGGTTCTCCGGCTTCCTCTCACCGTCTAAAGACATGCATGTAGGCTAATTGATAACTCTAAAATTGCCCTAGTGGATGAACGTGAGAGTGACTATGTGTCACTGTCCAGGGTGTACCCTGCCTAAGGCCCAAAGTCACTGGGATAGGCTCCAGTCACCCGCAACCCCTAACGGGAACAAGCGGTAGAAAATGACTGACTGGCTACCACACTGCAAGTCACTGTTTTTTTCAAAACAGTGACTGATGGCGAGTTTGTAGTTTGGTGCTTATTTGGAGCTCATACTACCCTGAGCAACATAAAGCTGCAACTACGAATTATTGTCATTATCGATTCATCCGTCAGTTATTTTTCTGATTCATTTAGTTAATAAAGGTTGATTTTTAAAAAGTGAAAAATCCCAAAGATATGAAATGATATATACACTACGTAGCATAGGAGATCAGTAAATACTAAAGTCCTACATTTGAGAATCTGGAACCAGGAAATGCACTTTTGCTTTTTAAATGTAGTTTTAGATGTTGATAGTTAATAGTTGATGATAATATAAAAAGGTGTTAATTGTTATGTTGATCAACAACTTTAATGAACTAATTATTTCAGCATTAATGCACCACAAATGGGAAAGACAGCAGAGTGGAGATTGCTTTAAAAAAAAAATTCTAATTAAAAACTTTGCAGCAACAGGATGTCCGGTAGTATCTATATGGATACAGTCTGTGGCTGTTATAACCAAGCCTTACTGTACTGCGCACAAATCTCCTTCTGCCACCTCCCACACAGAGCATTGGGAGTTGCTTTACACATCAGCACTACTCCAATTCCCAGATGACCGACTAAGAGAAAAGGTGAGCCACTTTGTTGTATTTCATCAAGTATCCTCCTTCTGACTTTTTTCTCTGTTGACTCACAAAAATACCATCATCTCTCTCTCTGAGTCTACAAATGTAACTATGGAGAAAGCACAAGTTCTGACAGAGGTTTTCATCCCTCCCGCCACCCTCCCCTTTCTTTGTGTCCATCCGCTCTGCATTGTCAAGGCAGGCCTTCCAGCTGAGCTTTGATTGGGTTGTTCTGGGCCCACCGGCAAATCTGGCAACCAGATAGTTATTTGGTGTGTGTTTGTGTTTGTCCATGTGTAAGTCGGTGTGTGTAAGAGGTTTTTCTCCGTGTCTCTGGGAAAAGCAATGCGATGAGGTAAAGCTTGCAGAAAATCAAAGTATAAAAACGTCCATGACCAACTGTGGGGGAGACGAAAGCAGGGGAGGAAGAGTGAGAGGAGGGGTAAAACGCTGGATAACAATTTGCATCCTCTCACTTGCAACTGTGAAGGACGGATGGCTAGGAAGCTTGTCTGATGTGTTTATGCCATAGGCTTTGAGGGATGGAGTTAAAGGGAGAGGGAAAGTTTGAAGGGAGACTAACAGTGGGGCGGGAGGGAGGGAGGCGCTGTGGAAAGGCATGTAATGGTGTGTAAACCTCCTGAACTCAGTTTACCCACCTCTCAGTTTGTGAAATGGCGCGCACACATTTTTCAGCTGCTGTGCAAGAATTTTTTTCTTGTAAATTCAGAGTTCATATTATAGTGTTTATGTCAAACTGTGAGTTGCATTGCATTTTTTTTGGCAAACTAAATCTCCTATTTATTAAAATTGTAACAATGACATTCAATAATGAGATTCTACAAAATCATCTCCATTACTATAAAATATTCTCAGACGCCTAGAATATGTATGCACCCTTTTAGGGCTGGGCGATACATCAGATATATTCGATATATTAAAATATAAATTAATGTGCTATATAGCAGATGACCATATTGCCATCTGCTGGTTGCAGCTGAGGGGTAGTTACATTACTTTAGGAAGTCATAAAGTGTATAGGTTAGATAAACTCAGGTTGCACTATAATAGTGAAAGGATGTGTGTTGTTTGCTAGCACAGAAAATAAATAAAAAGTAGTAGTAACGTTCAGGGCTTGACACTAGCACCCGCCAAATGCGGGTAGAATTCGGCAGTGACGTATAACAGTCACTCTTACTAGCCACTTTGGCAGTGGCATTCTAGGGCTTCCCCCTAAAAGTCCGAAAACCGAGTCTGAAAAAGGCCACAAACCACAAAACTAACTGATTGAAACGGAGGGCAGCATAATGCCGGACAGTGTGTGGTAGGGCTGCGCGACTCCAGTCTGGTTGTTCTGACGCTTTCTGCTGCAGTGGTGACTGTCAGTGAAGTCGCTAAACCACTTTTGAACCAGACGCTGGTACAACCTCTTCTACTGCCGTCCACTGACTAACTCTTCGGCTAACAGCGCTGTCAGCAGCTCGGCAGGAGCGAAGCTCTGGGTGCACTGGGATATTATAACTGAACTATGAGGAGGACGCACACATTTATTTTCTCTGGCTGTGTGGAAATCTGATGTTTTCACATCACAGATGGTGAAAAAGGCATTAAAAGATGAGTTTTGCAGGTATGCTTGAAACATATTTAGGTTGATATTATTTGGCAGGTGGTCTGGAAAAAAAAAGGGAACGAATACTCGAATCTTTGAATTGAACAGCCACTATACTACATATATCATTTATATATTGGTGTAATGAGCAATATATAGACCTAGTGGCTAGTAACTTTGGAAAACCACTTGCCACAGTGGCTGTTGAGTAAAGTTAATGTCAAGACCTACATTACATAAACAAGGTCATTTTATTTATTCTCTGTGGCAGCAAACACAACACAGAACCATCCAGTAACTATCATACTGCAACCTGAGCTCAGCTACACACTTTATCGCTGACTAAAGTAATGTAAGGAATAGGCTCACTTTCACAACACCGCTGGTTAACCAATCCACATGGCTCCTTTTAAAGGGGAAGGCTTGGCCTATAACTCAGGTGCCTGGTATGCACTTTGTTTTGTATGACTGAAAGGCCTTCCCTGAAATACCCAGCGACTAGGATCTTTTGTCCACATCCTAAAATTGACATGTTTTTTGAATAGTTAACTAGTGTCACAACATGCTTGCATTCTGAGTGATGGTTGAGTATTGTCTAATGATCAGCCCAGGGGTAACGTAAGGACCAGTGGCCATACCCTAATTTCCACTGGCTTTTTGATACACAAAAAGCCGTACCTTGAGTGAAGAGGATGCAGAGGACAGGGTTAGATGGAGGCGCATGATTCGCTGTGGCGACCCCTGAAAGGGAGCAGTCGAAAGGAAAAGAAGAAGAAAAAGGCGTACCTCTGCAGAACAATTCAGCTGTGGTCACATCTGAGTTTAAAAGCTCAAAAGCTGTCTAGCAACACTACTCAAGTTTCTAATGTGGAGTCTGTAGATTTCCACTTCTTGTAGCAAACAAGTAATGCCATGTTTCTGTAGTGGGCAGTATTATGTTAGTATACAAGGCCAAAGGTGTAGCAGTGGGGACTGTGTGTCTGTTATGCTGTACAATGCCTGTGGTTTGTAATCTGTGTGCATGGGTGTAAGTGATTAAAAAGTGTGAATGAGTCTGTAGCTTCTTCCAGAATGATGACAGAGTGGATTTATGAGTATGTGAATCATTTAATCATGGCCCTCTCCCACTAGACCTCTCTTTCCTCCTCCTCTAAGATGCCTCTTTGTGCCCCAGGACATCACATACTGAGTATGACGCCGACATTAGGCTTGTGGTGCAGATTTATAACTGAATAGACTGCAATTCTCTTTGCACACATGTACATACCCTCATCTTTAATAATTTTTTGAATATAATTAGTTTCCACAAAAATATAACTGACTTAAACAGCGCAAATTGTTTTAAATGTTTGTTTTGTGTTAAGTGCACTTTCATTATGCAACCCAAACCTCTTCAAAATCACACAGTATTTGTGTAAAGTATGGTATAGAATAAATGTATAATAATGGAGGATACGCTTAAGACCTTATCTTAAACTCACTTATGGACTCGATTATCTGGATATTTTGCAATAATTCTTTATGAAGATTCCATCATGTTTTTCAGATCATGCTTCTGTATTTATACTGCTTAGATGCTTTCATCAGTTCAAGGGCATCACCTCCACTGACCTGCCAGTTTACATTATGACTATTTAGCTGCATTTGAGCTCTGGCCCTTTCCTTTGCAGTCAAGCACAGCAGGGGGTGCAGGAGAAATATACTGCTCAAAAAAATAAAGGGAACACTTAAACAACACAATGTTGAGCAGTGTATATCTAGGCACATAGACTGTGTGGTAGTGTGTGCATTACCCTCAGCCACACCACCATCCTCTCCAATGTGTAGGCTGCAGAATCTCTATGAATGTGTTTATTTAGGGCTGCTTCCCAAACTTAACACATTCCATTTATTTCGAAACTAATGTGCACACATTTGCAAAAACATTTCTCCCCTTTTATGTCATTCTTCTACTGTCTAATGAGGAATGTATGTATCTATATAAACAACTAAAACTAATATTGGCATGATGCCATAATAGGTAGTAATTGCCTGTAATTACCAATAATTGTCAATAATTATAATGAAGAGTCCCCTTTGGGCTTGTTATGAAAATGCTGACAATGTTAATATTTAATTTATGAGTCAAATGATGCACCATGGTAGTTGTTAATGCAGCAGATGTGTGGCAAACTCATATCCATTAAGGTGACTTTAAACTAACTATCACATTATTTAAACATCACCATTTCTTATGGTAATGACATTAGTGTTTTTTCACTTTGTCAGCACTATGCGAAAGCATTGCCTCATGACTTTCACGTTTTTTACTTTGAACTTTTTAGGGAAATGACACATCCACTTTTGCTCATTTGTCATGCCAGCTGTTTCTTCTCTCTCTGTGTCTTTGTCTCTGTCTTTGCTCTTTCTCAGGCAGTAGTTATAATACAGCACCATTTGCTGAATGTGTTTTTAAAAATGGGATATCTCAGCTGCTGGAAGGGCACTTTTGACACATCCTGTCAAACTGCTCATTTTTCAGTTTTCTGAGACCATTACCACAGGGCTGCAAGTCTCTGCAGGTGTAGACATTCTGTCTTCACTAGCATGTCCCACATTCTCAATCTATCCCACATACTTATGTAATTTACACTGGGTGGGCAAGTGAACAAGATGACAAAGTATGACTTTTTCTAAAAGGAGAGTTGGAAGTAAGGTCATTCTTCTTTCTAATTTAGGAAGCTGCAAAGGGCAAGACAGAGTCAGAGGTACATGAGAGATGAGACTTGCTTGTTTTGTGCATCAACATTTCACTGGACTCTAGCACTGTGACTGAACTGTTAGTAGCTGCATTTACTGGGTGTGAACACAATAGAGTACGATGAACACCAGTAAAATACAATGCTGTGTTCACTTTTCTGTTATAGTCTCAAATGATGGGTTGATTCAACTCTGTGGTAATTTGTGCGGCTGTAGTTTGTGCTGTTGTATTGGATGACATCAAAATGTAAATTCTAGTGATGTCGGTGGCGAACGAGCCAGCTCCTTTAAGTGAACGATGGGAGCATGCTCCCGTCTGAGAGACGAATTACAGAAACAAAGGAAATGATTTAAAAGGGCACAACAGGCCAGTCGACTGACCTCATTCCAGCTGTGATTATTATTAAACCAGGAGATCTTTAAGACTCTCCTTCATCACCACTATGGATTATAAGGGAAAGCTGTGATCCATGCGCATTGAGCAAACCAAATCAACCGCTGCACTGATGAGGCTCACAGATGTGCATGGTGCTCCTCTATATAGTGTGTGTGTGGGTGTGTGAGAGACTGATTGTGTAATGGAATGGGATAAAATAGGATGGATTAATAGGACTGTTTTTGTCCAATTGTTTGTCCTTTGTACTGAGCTTAGCATAGCATGTATAAACATTGTTTACACACTTGCACACCTCACATACTGTGTGAATCTACGCAGAGCGGCACATACCTGAAAGACACTTAAAAAAACAAAAAAAACAAAGAGGGATCAGAGAAAAATTAAAGCAGCAGTTTAACGGTTTATTATAATCACCACAAAGCCTTCTAAATTATCAAGCTTTCATGTCTTAGAAGTTAATCTCAGAGGTCAAGTCTGCTTTAGCTCTGTTCAGCAACAGTAAGAGAGGGAGACAGAGAAAGCAGCAGATACAGACAGGTCACTGAAAAAGGATTTAGAGGGAGAACAGACAAATATAGATAGATATAGAGAATGAATAAAAATAATCGGTGAAACTGCCTGTGTGGTCTATGGTCGGTGATTATTAGCTTCATTTGTCATGACGAAACATCTGAACTGGGCTAGGTCCGATCCTGTTTACAGCGATTCAGCCAGAAAACCTGATTTAGCCAATGGGTGAGTTCAGAAGAAGTTATTTTGGCATGTGGAGAAATTGTTTTTTTTTTTCTTTTTTTCCTGGCGCCACACAAGCTGTAACTGGTTGGAAATGAATACCGTTTAGACAGTGTTATCAATGTCTTGATGTCTGAGAGTAGCGTGCATGATTAAGTATTACTGGATGTTACTGACAGCAATGGTTATTTGGCAAAACTGAGTGTGACTCATACAAGTTAATACAATGGTCGATTTACATGGCAAATTGAAAGGTTGGAAATTTTAATATCAAATCTTAAAAAAAGGGATTACTTTGAGGAGATGCCAAGTCAATGGCATGGAGACTACAGCTGCCTTGAAATATTGTGAAAGTAAGTTTTAGTCAAACAATAGAAATATATCTGTTGTGCAAGACAGTGACACTGATGTAGTTGTTGGGGCATTTGACAGTTCTGTGGGCTCCTTTGTACTGTCTGTGTGGCCACATTTAAATACAGCCATGCACATGTTTTTCATATGAATATGACACCAATGTTTTAGATCTGAGGGTATTCAAATGTTATGGTGACAATTTACATGTATTTCCCTCAAGGCACCAGTAGTCTCTGGGCTTGTCTCAACCTGAACCACAGCTATCCAACTTTTCTGCACCCTTCCCTTAGACTCTGAGCTTTTGTGTGTGTGCGTGTATGTGTGTGTGTGAGGGGGGGTTTCGTGTCTGCCAGTATGTCTGCATGCAGTGCAGACAGCTAGGGATAACTATTACACCTTGCAAACAGCTCAGTGACAATGGTGACAAGCCTGATCGTTAATGCATTTGTGGTTTCCATTCTATTGTAGGCTCCTGATGATCACCAGTCCCATTTCATAGTAAAGTTATTTTAACATTCCTTGTAGCTCTGTGTTTGGCGGGCCACCCCAAATCTAAAATGAGGGTAGGTACCAAGGGAAGACTTATGACAGAGTTTTAGTTTTTACATTAATCATACAATCTCCTTTCTCTCTTCTAACTCTAACCCTAACCCTAACCCTTCTTGCTGCTTCCCTTCATCCTTGGTCAAGAGGCTTCACCAGTTCACTCCCACCATTCTCATAACCTCCAGTGTACAGTCTTAAATAAGCCGTTTATTATGATTGGAGTCCCAAAGTGTGCTGTGTGCAAAATGAAGTGTTATAATTACTGATTTATTACCTGCTTCAGTGGCACGGACATGCTTGGATCTTGCTGAGAGAAAGAGGCAGGGAAAAGGGGAGAGGGACAGGGAAGAGAGAGGAAGAGTGAAGAGCTAATGTGAAAGAAGAGCTTTAAGGATGTCACGTTTGCTGGAAATCAAGTCTTTCCACAGCTCAGTGAGCCTGACTGCATGAAGATTAAAACCTCAGAGGTCACACCATGCCTGTGTATGTGTGTGGATGCCTGTTTGGAAGAGTTGGTTTGTTATATTTGTGGTTGTTTTACTGTGTGTGTGTGTGTGTGGACAGTTGGACAACACTGGACAGTCAGTGTTGAGTGTATGTTTGCTATCCCGCTGTTGATTCAGATTGGTAACTGGATTGTTGAGGAAATGAACCTTCTTATCAGCCAACGTATATGTTGATATTGATATTTCTATGACGAAGCTAAAATTGGCCGGTAATATGGCCATGTGGATGTAACAGTCAGAATCTAATTCAGATAGACACAAGCACTTCCATAATGAGCACAGCACACTCCTGCCTTAAAGGTAACAGACAGCAAAGCCATTCTTTGACCAAAAAAGACTTCTCACACTGCAGGAAAACATCCAGAGTCATTCCAGCTTCAAGCAAAATACAACTCCATAATTAATGACTGTGTCAAGAGGAAAAGGGGATACTGGAAACCAGAGATGAGACCGAAAGAAAGGGGAAGACAGAAATTTTGCTCTCATGAAATAACAGAAGAGTTAAGGTAAAGCTGGAAGTAGAAGAGGTACAAGGAAGTAAGAATAGATGGAGAAAGGGAGGGAGGATGTGTTGGGACTTAAGATGGTGCCAGTCCGCAGCCGATGGAAGCGAGAGCTGATTTGTCTACACGGCTCTGCATTCCCGTCTGCCCGTTAGCGTGGGGAATAAGGGAATTGGGAGAGAGAGAGAGAGAGAGAAATGAAAAAGGAGAGAGCGCTAGAGGCTTTGAATTTGTTGTATGAAAGCAGCTGTCAGACAGTGCCTAGCAACACCATTTAAGAAGGATTCTTGGCCTCATTCATAGTAATTACAGCAAAATATCTCTGCCTTTTTGATTCCGAACAAGCTTATGTGGCAAAACATGGCTATAACTGGGGGGCAGTTCAGAAGGATGATCGAGAAGATATCTTCTTTGTTAACACAAAATATTTCGTGTGCTTCTTGTTAAATATAGATTACAGGGAAATATTAAAGCTCTGCTCCACTCGTCATCCTCACATTTTTCAGTTTTTTGAAAACGCTCCATCTTAGGCAATGATTGTTAATAGCATTACTTGTCAGAAGGTCGCAAAATTCGGTGTGCAGCAGTGGTCATCAGCTTATTCTGATTTTACACTTTCATTTGTTTTAAACTATATACTGGTTTGTTATTCTGCATTTTATACAGCTAATTAATAGGGGTGTAAACGGTACATGTATTGTCCCGAACTGTTTGGTACAGGACGTCCGGTTCGGTATGCGACTTCCTCGGATTAGTGTGCCGTATTTAGTCTACTCCCACCAGCGGAACACTAATTCTAGAGTGCGAGTTTTACCCGGAACGTTTTGACATCCCACCAGTTGTCTATCAGCTGTGGCATGCTAGTTGGTTTAGCCAGGTTAGTCAAGCTCATGTAGTGTCGCTGCCTCAGATTAGTAAACCCAATTGAGAGAGCAGGGCAGGACATCTGCAATGTCAGGGAGGCTCCTCCAGCGGTTCCCCGGTTTGTTAAGATGGGCAACTATGAGTGTCAACCTTTATGCCGACATTGTTCAATTGAAGTCAGGTTTGTCTGTGGAAACACTTAACACGTGTCATTTACGACAGCATCACCCGAAAGCCTTGATTAGCAGAATGAGAAAAAAACAGACTGGAAGGGGAGTCTTCTTCTCCCCACAGCGTTCAGGCAGCCTCTCACTGCAGATTCCGACCATAACAATAACTAATGCTACAGGAGTGTTTATCGCTGCAGATGTGCGACCATACCCGGTTGTAGAGAATACCAAATTTAAGATTATGGTCAATGTGCTTGAGCTCCACTACAATGTGGCTTCATGCAGCGTTTCAGTCTGTTGTGCCACTCTGTGTAAATCAGAGGAACCTGCAGCTGTTCAGGTATTATCAACAGTCTTATGATGGAGCATGACTGACTTATTTATTTATTTTTCTTAATGACAATATGACAGTATTGGAGTGCAATAACTGTTACAGTATGAATCCTGGCCAATGAACCACGGTTGAATGTTTACATTTCTCAAAATAAGTTACAAAAATATTTTTTTTTGTTTTCCCTGCTGTACCGAACCGTGAATTTTGTGTTCAGTTAAACCCCTGCTAATTAATAAATCAAACTCTTTCAATCGGAAATTTTTTTTTTTTACATAATTTGTGTCATTACAGTCCCTAGTGCTCACTGATGAGTTGCTTATATGTCTTTGTTGGAACTTAATTGAATCCAGAGCTTCATTAAGCTCAACCTGTAAATGGCCCTCTCCATTCACTGCTATGTGGTCTCTGTCAAATACAGAGACCCCTCCTATTCAGGAAGTCAGCCGCAGTCTAACCCAATCAGAGCGAGGCGATGATGGCTGGCCAGTGGGCTCTTCAACAGTCCTTCTAATGACATTAGAGCTCCTTGATCTGCACTGATGATAACACACTCCACCAATCTCAGCCTGCCTCAGCACCCACTGCACAAAGGCCCAGCCCAAGCCGTGTGTGTGTGTGTGTGACCTTACTTTGGAACCAAGGACTGTTTGAGTGCTGTACTTTTTCAAGGACTCATTCCCTATTCTCTTGCAGTGTAGTAATGCCACTAGTGATATTGTAATCAAAGACGCAATGCAGAGATTATTGTTTCTGTACAGAACACATTCTGGAGGAGCCTGACTCTGACCATGTGTTTAGAAAAATTTGTGTGTTTGAACCCCATCCTACTAAGGAGGATTAGTAAGTCTCAGATGTGAAAGAAGGTGGCAAAAAATGAAAGAGATGGGATGGGCAGATGTCAGCTATTTCTCTAAAATCCAGAGGGGTTGTCCAGTTGGATCTCAGCCTAGACCCCTTCTTTGAAATTCTCTGAATCACTTTAGGAGAGCGAAAAGGAGAGAAAGATAGACCGCAAGAAGACATGTGTGACACAGAAATTGTGTTTATGCTTGACATACTTATACTGGATCAGTGATTCACTATGCATGGCTATGCTTCTTTCATATAGTATCTTTTCAGGACACATACATTTTTTGCACCCAATCACCCCCCCCCCAGACACACACACACACACACACACACACACACGGAGTCACAAGGTGAGGAGGATGTAACACAGGCAAATGTTGGAAAAGAAAAAATCATGGATCATGATGGAAAGAAATATGATCTAGAAATGTTACCATTTAAAGTAATCTGGGGCTTTGCAGAGTCATCAATATCATTATTCTGTTTGGTGAATGCATTGCTTGAATTTGAAAGCCATTGTTTGCATGTAATTTAGTGACCTAAGTATGTATGAGCCAGGATCTGGTTAGACCAAAGGAAACACTTGAAGATGTGTAGTCCATTCATAGTTAGCACATATAGTTAGACATTGTTCCTCCTCAACGTGGTCAACGTGCTAACAGCTGCAATGAACAGAAAAATCTGTCCGGTGTAAACTCTGGTTTTCTTTAACAGACTGAACACGACGAGATTCCCTTAAATATTGTAGGTGCAGATTTTTAAACTAAATACTTCCTTTTAATAATTAAACATATAATGTATTATTTGCAATGTGTTGATGCTTGTAAACACTGGGTTGATTGCTAAATCTGTAGTACATAATGTCAGGGTCTCTGTCTGTTTTCTGTCATTCATATGATATTATATGTACCCAGTTGACAGTACAATCCCAAAGCTTTCTTTGTAATATCAACAGCTCTGTGGTGGATTAGACCTCCTAACCTCGATCTAGACAGGGTATCTGGTGACAGTAATCCATGCTGCTAATCCACGACTTGATGTAACAGAGGACACCCTGCCTTCTCTCACTAACCCTCTGTTCTTATTTTTCTTTTCTGCTTCCACCTTCCTAAAAGAGATGTGTGCCACCTGTTTTGTGTAGTAGGAGTTAGCTTAGCCTGATAGGCATGTTAGACCTGATCACTCCATCATTTCTTATGTTTGTGTCTATTTGTCTGTTCACAGGTTTGTTGGTGTGTGTTTGAGAGAGAATGAAAAGGCAGGACAATTATTCTTTATTTAACATCTCCATATTCTCTTACTGTGCTTAATAATAATGGAATTCAACCACACTGATGTGTTTTAAAGTTTATCATTCCCCTAAAAAGGGTTGTAGCTGCCCCCAAAAGCAATATATTCAATTATTGTGTCAGAATTAAAACAATTGTTAGCTGCTGCTAATACCCTTTTACAAATATGAAAATATATGTTAAGGAACAAAAGTGCAATTGTATATAATTTTCTGGAAAATGCAACAAATAATCATGATTTCAAGATTAAGCAAAATTATCATTTTAGCCATAAATGGTGCTGACCTATTAAATGCTACATTTGCATACATAACATTTTATTTAATGGTGTTTTTGTGTTTTAGCTTAGCCTGTGATAGCATTGAATTACACTCATGTAATGTATTACTTCATTTGTGTGAGGCTGTAAGTGTGTATGTTCAGGTTGTCAGAATGGTAATAATGAGTCATGAATTCCTCCCGTGCTCTCTCCCTTGCTAATTGTCTTATTCCAGGCTGTTATGTATGTGGTGTTGTTGGGGTTCTCTCTTAGCTACGGCTTCTCCTGAGCTGCATGCTTGGATGGTAAAGAACTGTGCTTTATTTCCCCCCAGCAAGCTGAAAAAGCCTCAGTTTAATTTGGTTTTTGCCAGTGTTGTAGTTAGTGGGGGTGGGGTAGATAATGTACTGTTGTTGGTGCCAAGGTATAATGCCAATTTGTTTTGTGTGTGTGTTGGGGGGCATTCCTGCTTTGTATGCTTGCTGTGTGTTTGTGTGTATTTTATGTGGAAGTGTGAAGTTGGTGTGTGTGTGTGTGTGTGTGTGTGTGATTATGCTGGGTGAGTGCAGGGACACTGTGTTTTCCTCCAGTCCCAGTGTGTGGCAGCAATGCAGAGTGACGCTTATTCCTCTGATCAGTGCCAGAGCTCAGCATGGGAGGCGGGTGGGTGGAGGTTTGGGGGGGGACTTTACTACTCCAGTCAGTACATCCACTGATCTGGGACACACATTTATGTCTGCTTGTTTTCTTTTTCTTCATCTGCCTCTGTGTCACTGTCTTTCTCTGGCTCCATCACACTTGTTTTTGCTCTCATTTCTAACTTTTCTAATGCAAGCCCATGGTGAGTCTCATATCAATACTAATACTTGCTGATCTATTATTAGTATTTCTACTACTAATACTACTCCTTCTCAAAAACCAAAATCTCGCCACCCAAAGCACCCAGGACTCCTATCCGAGACCAATGGCCTCTACAATTATTACAAAAAGCGTCTCAATAACTACGCCTCAACAATCCATAATTGGTGCTCCCACTGCTCATGTTCACCAGTGAGTTGACAAGCAGGCGGTTACGAGAGATGTAATCAAGCTGCGAAGCATACCTCATAGTAGCAGTTTCATAAGAGCAGGTGCATAGCCTGAAGCAGTGTTCATGAGAGCATTAAAAGTACTTCAACAGCAATCCACCACCCTGACCCTTACCAGTTAATATCACGTCAAGTAGAAAGACACTTGCCCATAACATACAGCAGTGGCTGACAGCACCATTCCCAGTGGGACAAAAGGGACCTACAGTAGATCCCATGAAAACCGTAAAAATAATAAACAAATAAGCATAAAAATGAATTTACAGAACATAACGTTTCTGTCCACTGTATAGGTAGCTGCTCTATTTACTCCTGAAACAATTCAGTCACTAACCAAATAAAACCAAACTGTAAATGTGAGTCAAGCTGCTATCTATGATTTATCAACTACTATAACCTGAGTACTTTTTAGATACTGGCAATGGAGTTATTTCAATCAACAAAATCTTGAAATAAATTCTACATATGACTGGCTGCAAGTGAGACTTTAGGATGGAAGAGGTGTGATCTCTTACAGTGAAAGTGCCAGCTACAACATTCTGCACAAGTATGAGAGGAGTCCTTTTTCTGACTACGACTAGACATACATCCATCTATGCATCCAGCCATCCTTCCGTCCATCTCCCCATTCTAAGCAAATGGACACGGCACTGAGTGACCTTTTTGTAGCTGGAGCAAGACATGCTCTTAACATCTCCATTACTTCTCTGAAACCTCACTGAACTTTCTTCCTTTTCACTTTGCATGGCCGGAGCCTATTAAACTTTACTTTTCTCCACATTCTTTTGTTCTTTCGCTTTTAAATCTTTGCAATCATTGTGCGTCTGTGATGCATTCAAGTGTGTTTAATTTTTATGCAGTTGTCTTAATTGTTGTCTGTGTGTGCTAGCTAGTCATTCATTCACCTCCTTTCACCCCGTGACAGATTACCTTAGATAAATGTGCAAAAATCAGTTTTTTTTTCTTTATTATTTTAAAGGATTATGTGTAATTACCCTACTTCTTACTCACTCATAATCTCCTAATCCCATTTGACTCGTATTGTTTTTATGAATGTGATAGTTATTTTTAAATGTTTCTACACTGTGAGAAGTTAAGATGTTTACCTAATACTTTGACGGTTTCATCATTTCCAAGTCATTTCTTCAACATTAATGCCTCCCCTCCGTCAGACTGTAAATAGCTGGAGATTATTTTGTCGAGGCTTGGTTTTTGTTGTCTCCTTCAATTGTCATGTCTGGCCTCGGTTCTCCATTACGCAATCATTGCCAAAGCAAAATGGCTCCTGACATATCCATTATAGCTTTGCCTAATACTGTTGTCCCTGAAAATAGCTTTGCAGCATCAAAATACTTAGTCTGAAACGGGGCAAATTGTACCTGTTGATATTTGAACCTAACTGAGTGTTTGTGTCTTGTCTGAAGTTTTTAGCAATATTTCTGACAGCCAGACTAAATGTATGTGTGAGAGACGGAACAGAAAAATTATTGTAAATTATCTGGTTTAGGATGGGGGAACACCATCTGCCAACACATTTCTGGTGGGTAGCCATGACGATGCTGCTTCACCTGATGGAGCTCAGACACATCCAGAGAAACTTTCTCTTTTCTTCTCTTCTGGCTGCGTGGAAACCACATTTGACTGTCTCCCCTGAAAACAGGATAATGCCCTTAATTGGTGAAGTCAAACATTTTATAATGGAACATGCGGTTTTTTAGGCTGTAGTTTTATAGTTTTCATGTGATTCCTCCTGGCTGGCAGCTGGCTAGTGTGTTGATAGAACACATTTTCACAACTAGATTAGAAACTATTTTGTTAATGTAATTAAGTTATTTTACCATCATACTGTTATTTAGACTTAAATAGTGCTTAAAAATCATCTTTCTATTCTGTTTACCAACAGTATCACACCTTATGCATGAGCAGGCGAAAGAAAAGGCATGTGCTAATGGCACGCAACTGGATAAAGATGAACTGTGTTAGAATAATCAGTCCCTGTGTGTGTGTGTGTGTGTGTGTGTGTGTGTGTGTGTGTGTGTGTGTGTGTGTGTGTGTGTGTGTGCGTGTGCGTGTGTCTGAAGTATAAATCCTCAGAACCAAAGCAAGCCTTAATTAATGGCGCTTGATGATCAGCAGGCAAAGGCAAACAGCAACTAAATGAGCTTGCCTCCCCCCGTCAGGGAGGATAATTGCATTTCACCAACATATTCATGTGGCAAACACACTACCATTGCAGGGTACCACTTCTGAGGATGTATTTTTATTTTTTTTTCCCCCTTTCAGAGTTTTTAGTGTTTTATGCTTGCAAACACCCATTTATTACTACTAGCAGCCTTTGTTTTGGATATCAGCTGTGTTTGAGTGCAGTACTGTTTATAGTCATGAGGCTAGGTGGATGTGATGGAAGTAGCAGCAGCAGCTTCGACTAGCTCCTTTCTCTAAACCTCTCTCTCTGCTGTCTCCCTCTCTTACACTTGCTTTCTCTTTAGTGGGTGGACACAATAACAGAAACACCTTTCAGTGCATTTGCCCTGCAGGACATACCAATTTGGTGAAACTGGTAATGTTAATTCCTTCAGACTTGCAAATGTGTTGATGACACTTACATTTTGCAACAGTGTTTTGGGGGATTTAGTTTATCTCTACAACATCTTTTTTGTATGTGACTGAATTGGTATTTAACACTAATTGGTATAAGTGTTTCTATTATTTTGTCTACAGCCCATGTTTCCTATGTTATCCCTTTCTCTCCCTTCACCCATGGTAATAAGTGCTCTTTGACTCACACTCATCCATGCACAAACACATACTGAACACACGTCACCTTTTCTATCCCTCTCATCATCCTCTCTGGTTCTCTTATCATTTGTTGAGAGGCTGTCTTCTCTTTTTCTCTCTCTCGCTCTCTCTGCCAGTAGATGGAGGAGCGATTGCAGTCAGGTTGCATTTGACACTACCACAACTTGGATATGAACCTGAGATGAAATCTGTGGTTGGATAATGTCAGGTAGCACCACCATTTATGGGTCCAAGCGTTCATAGTGATCCTGGTAAAAACTTCTAAAGAAATTTACTTACTTTTAGACTCAAAATGTATAAAGTTGTATGGAAAAATTATAATTGGAATGTTATGCAAAAATTATTGAAGTGAATTTTTCAGCTATGAGGAAAAAATCTTGTTCAATAAAACTGTCTATTTTGTTGATGGAGATTTACATGACAGACAAGCTCTCTCATACCTTTGAGTGAGACTTAAAGGTTTTTCACCCTTTTCCTCTCACAACAGCATGCACATTGTTATAAATTGAATTTGAAAAGAAAAGATGTTGGTATTGTACTATTTTTACATATTTCTAGAACATACTGTAAGCACTATGCAGAATATACCTGTTTTGGATCAAGTTAGTACCTTGATCACAGCTGCAAACCCCCCTTTTTTTAAATTTATTTTTCTTAGTTATTCTGTTGATGTTAGACTCCTATTTTGTTTTTGTTTTTCCGTAAAGGACAAATTGGTATATGAAAGAAAAATATCGAATTATTTTATTTTCACAGGACAATGACGGCATTTTGGTTTCAGTACGATGTAGGTTGACCATACCAGAATAATACCCTGGAGTTCCAGTGCAAGATGTGATTTGGATTAGTTTGCAGGACTTTTTATTTGTGTGTGTGTGTGTAAAACCAATACATGGATACTATGCAGGTGAACACCCCTCCTTATAATAACCAGCTTGCCACTGGAGAGACCTAATGAGCAGGCGACATACACAGGGGATGACCATATTTACAGGAAATGCTGTCATTTCCCCTTCATGATCTGGACTGTTGCGTTTCTATACTGTGTGCTGGGCTCTTTGACCGTATAGATATAACAGTTCTACCCACCACATGCAAAATGTTCAATAAATTGTTGTGTGTGTGTGCCTGTCTGCTATGGCTGTATGTGTAATGCTGAGACTTTGCAAATGACCTAAGGACTATAGGGAAGCTTATTTCTGCAACCACTTGCATTTCTTTCCTAATTGTTCCTCGTCTGCCCATAATCCTCCTGGTTTGTGTGTGTGTGTGTGTGTGTGTGTGGGTATGAGAGAAGGAAGGTCTTTTTCTCTCTGCTAGCAGTGTCAGCAGGTGAGCTGCCCTATTGGGAGAAAAGAGAGAAATCGCCAAAGCATGCAAATTGCTACTCCAAGGGGAGAATCAATTAGGTGCATAGCGACTGGAGCAGAAAGGCAAGGAGGGGCAGGGGTCCATGCAGAGAGATGGTGCAGAGCCATGCTGATCACCTCCTTTGAGACAATGCTTTACTCCTCCTCTTCTTTCGCCTTCCTCAATCCATGGACTGATCCAATTGGCTAAAGCTTTCTCTGCACACTGCCTTTTTAAACCTCTACTGTGCCTCAGCCTCATTCCTTTTTTTGTCTAGCCCATTTCTTTTCTAAGTATAGATTGTGCTTGAGTCTCAAGTGTGTGGCCTCTTCACCTGTTTTCCTCATTTTTCTTGGTGAAGATGCTCTGCTCTAATTTGGGTCAGATAAAATTAGAACATAGATTACATAATATAAACTTAATTTGAGTATTGTAAAGCTATCACTACCATGTGACAGGTGCCTTGAAGGGTTTGTAATTGATTGGTAATGTTTATGTTTGTGTTCATGTTGCTGGTTTTCACTGGGTTTTGTCTCTTCCCTCTTTAGGTACATAATGTCCTCCATTTCAAGAGAGGCTTGATCTTAATTGGCAGTACTGGACTGTGCCTCATTCGCTCTCCTCACCACTCCCAGCCTCAGCACAGCCATGACGTCCCTTACCAGGACACGGACCTGCTTTTTTGTATGCTGCTTCCTGTCTAGTCTGGCGCTTCCTGTAACGTCACAAACAGTGGTGCAAGCCCCACAGGCCCACAGTGCCGTCTCCCAGGTGATCACAGCATCCCTTCAGGAGTATGCATCATTTCGTGCTGAGAACCCTGAGTGGACATTCAACCATCTGGCAGTGGACTACCGCAATGGTAATGTTTATTTGGGAGCTGTCAATCGCATATACAAACTGTCCCCGAGCTTGGAGGTCCAGGTGTCCCATGAGACTGGCCCGGATGAAGACAACCGCAAGTGCTACCCACCACGTATCGTCCAGCCCTGCAGTGAGCCACTGACACTCACCAACAATGTCAACAAGATGCTTCTAATGGACTATCGGGAGAACAGGCTGCTGGCATGTGGCAGCCTCTACCAGGGGATCTGCAAACTCCTCCGCCTAGATGACCTCTTCAAACTAGGAGAGCCCTTCCACAAGAAGGAGCACTACCTCTCTGGTGTCAATGAGAGTGGCTCTGTGTTTGGCGTCATTGTGTCATATGGCAATGCCTCTCCGGACATGCTGTTTGTAGCCACAGCAGTGGATGGCAAGCCAGAGTACTTCCCTACCATTTCTAGCCGCAAGTTGGCCAGAAACTCGGAGGAGGATGGCATGTTTGCCTACGTCTTCCATGATGAGTTTGTGGCCTCTATGATTAAGATCCCTTCAGACACCTTCACTGTCATACCAGACTTTGACATATACTACATTTATGGCTTTGCCAGTGGGAACTTTGTCTACTTCCTGACTTTGCAGCCTGAAATGGGGGGTGGGCCAACCACTGGATCCTCCTCTGCTGGTCGGGAACAGGTCTACACCTCCAAGATAGTCCGCCTTTGCAAGGCAGACACTGCTTTCAACTCCTATGTGGAGGTGCCTATTGGATGCATTAGTGGCAACGTGGAGTACCGATTACTCGAGGCGGCATATCTGTCCAAAGCCGGTGCTATCCTGGCACGCTCACTAGATGTTGCACCAGATGATGATGTCCTATTCGCTGTATTCTCAAAAGGTCAAAAGAGGCGTCCACGACAGGCCTCTCAGGACTCTGCGCTATGTGTCTTTTCTCTGCGGAAGATCAATGAGAAAATCAAGGAGAGGCTGCAGTCGTGCTACAAGGGTGAGGGCACACTGGACCTGGCTTGGCTCAAAGTCAAAGATATTCCCTGCAGCAGTGCGGTGAGTACTACTAGAATACCCCCCGCCCACCCCACACACAGACACACACACACAAACACAGACATACACACATTCTGTGACTACTAGTGACATATACACAGACTTTGATGACACAGAAGTTTAGTGACCGTACAGAGAAAATGTGTACTATGTTGATAGATCTAGTTTTATACACACATTCTCTTCTGTAACATGTAGTACTGTCCTCCTAATATACCAGAACAGCAGGACTTGAACAGATCTGTTTAAGGTCGAATGTATCACACCCACTCATTTAGGAAAAGTGTATTTAATAAGACTGTATTAGGAAATATGAATCACTAATGATTTCTTATTGTTTTAATAATTTCTAACTGAGGGACACTACAGGTGAGTATCTCTAGAGGAAAATCAGTTGTGAAGGCTTTCCCACATGTTACTATAATGAGCTTGGTTGCACTGCGGGAGGCCTTTATGAACACTCTGTTCTTGGGTGGGTTCGTGCTCCATTAAATTACGATGAGATATTAACCATCCACTGCCTCTTTTAATCCGCTCACCCTTTAAACAATGCAGCTGAATGATCAGCCGAATTACCATAATTCCATTCTCCATAACAACATTACAAATTCAGTGATTCAGTTCATTTGATTTCTCACTTTGTGCACATAAAAACAAGGTTAAATTGGGTGTTACATGTTTAGACCACCTTCACAACCAGCCTAAGCTGTTTCATACCTTGTTTTTTTCTTGATCTCCTATTACGTCATTAATAAAAGCTGCCAACCTCAAGAACTACAAAATTACCTTTATCAGGGTACATTTGTAAACTACCTTGTTCCTCTACACAGCAAGCAAAGCTAGATGAACCATGTGCTCAATTGTCAAGTTTGAGTTCTGAGAGATGTAGATAATGAGTTAAAATTGACAGACCACTCTAAAGAGGTCTGTTTTCAGCTTATAGGTCAGTTTAAGGTATATCATTGCAACTTTTGTTATTGGAATCTTTTGCTATATTTTCTATAATGATGACTATGTAAGTACAGTATTTCGGTCCCTTATGAAATAAAGACAAAACTGAACTGCATTCAACCTCCATAACCTTTTTATCATTGTGAATGAATGCACTGGTGAGCAAAAATACAAATATTTTAACAAGAAATGCAGTCATTGGAACATCGAACGGTTTTATGCGTTGTATTAATAATTTCCTCACTCAGGCCAGTCATCCTTATTATCTACAAGAGCTACAAATGAATATTTATACAGCCTCAACTACTTGTAACAAGAATTTGATTGCTGGGTCATAATCATATTTCAGAAACATACATTTTATCCTCTCACTGCTGCTCAGTCCATATTGTTCTGACCTTAGTGATGCACTATTTCGAGACATTATGGAGTTGACCCTCTCTTGTGTTTGGTTCTGGAATCACAGTGTTTATCTATTAATCCGTCTGTGGAATGGCACACATTCCGGGGCGCCTTTGTCTGCTGCTTGAGGGCCTGATAAATCATGCCTGGGGTGGAGCTGTCAGCAGGGATAGGAAGTGTGAGGGAGCACACAGGGGTTAGCGCTGAGGAATGATGCCATTTCAGCATGCGCCACAGTATCGCCACTGCCACCGCATAAATTAGACCCTGCTGAACAAGTGACGGTGGATTCTGCCAGAGATAGATGAGTTCTGACACACATACACACACACAAGTACCACTCTTCTAAGTATGGCTACTGCAGAGACGGAGATGGTGGCTTTTAAAGGCAGAGAGAGGCTTTTGATAAAGTAGAATAATAGCAATAAATAAATTGTTATATGAAAGACTTAAGTGATTTATTAAAATGTAGATCAGATAATTTTAGGCTGCTTAAGTCTGAAGTACCGCTAATCCCCTCCCATGATGCGAATTTGCGTCTGTTGTGTAGTGACTGTACACGTGAATAACTGTGTTCACACCAGACACGAATGAGGCGAATAAATCGGGCTATTCGCGTTAAGTTTGTCGTTTGAAAATTTTGAGTTTATTTGCGCCATTCGCGTGTACATTCGCACTACAGAATGTCTATTCGCGTCTTTAGATTGACTTAACATGTAAATCACTCGTGCTTATTGCTTCATTTGCGTCTGGTGTGAACGCACCTTTAGAGTGGAGTTGATGCTGCAGCCATGAATAAGGAGTCATTTAAATACATGGACACGCATACATCAGAGCCCTATTTTTCGATCATTAGTAGATGTAAATATAGGCCATAAATATTTCCTATGAGAGTTTTGACAATGAGAACAAAATACATGTTAAGATATAGAGTTGTGGGCAAACTCTCATCTCATGTGTGTCTGTGATGGATGGCGGTCTTTCTAATATCCCAAAGTTGATTTTTGTATTTTTTTTTTTATGAATCGTTGGTAGTTTGTCTGTGATTAATTCCTTTGCTGCTTTAAATTATGCATGACTGGAAGCGCGATGTCTCCGATTTTATCAGAAATGTAGTTTATACGTTCACTTGCCAACTCGGTGCTTCCCTTGGGTGTAGAGAGCCAAGATAGACACACCATACACGTATATGCTCATATTCTTTCTTAAACATACCTTACACGGTTGTTTAGAGAATTTGTGGAAGTCAGAGAGCTTTTCTGGTTCCTGCACGCATAAGACCAGGGTTTTTCCTGGCTCACAATGAGCCTTTGGGGTTGTCTACATGACACTAATCATGATTGGTCCACGTACATTTAGGGCTGGGTGATATGGCTTATAAAGAATATCTCAATATTTTTAGGTATGTGATATACGATCTACATCAATACAGAAATTTTCTCTAGAATAACATACTGTAAATTCTCAAATAGTACAACCATATCTTGCAGAATATGATGCATTACTGTAGATTAAACTATCCAACTGTATAGAAAGTTGTTAAAATGTATATAGTAAATGCAACATACACATTAATAATGCAGCATTGATATTCATTCAAAAACATTATATATAACAGTAAAACACTGAAAGGAAACACTTTACTGCACAATGAGTACTTTAAATACTTTTACATTAGTAAGGTTTAGAATGCACAACGTTTACTTGTAGTGGAGTATTTTCAATGTTGGTATTAGTACTTTTGCTAAGTATAATATTTTACAAGAAGAAATCCTTTATTAGAAAATTAAGTTGTTCATCCTCAGTGATGCTTAATTTTCTAGCAATTTGGGGGTTTAACTGGAGACTAAAACATTGACATTTTGAGATACCAATGTTTTGGAACGAGAAATTAATAAATCATCAGGTACATTTACAGGCGACAGGCCTGAGTAGGACCGTATAAACATTCACTACCATGAGATCTTTGTCAGGCTTTGTATCATCTTCAAGAAGCTTTCAGTCGGAGTGGGAGAGATGGAAAGAGGGAGAAGTTGAGAAGAAAAAGTATGTACAGAGAGTGGCATGATGGGCAAGAGAGCAGTAGAGAGGATCGGTAAGAGAGGGAGTGAGGGAGGATGCTTCCTCTCTCCCCCAAATGGCCACGCTTGGCTGAGCCACATAATGCGTGCTCAACAGTATAAGTCTGCAAAGGGCCTGCATCCATAGATCATTGTGAAGTGGCATGTGACCTATAAAAAAACCACTGCCTGCTCCCTCCATGTTCACTGTGTCAGCAGAAATAAAACAGAACAACAAAACAGCGGGATCGCAATAAATTCACTCTCTGCTCTCTTCGCTCTCATCCTTGATTCATTGCTCACTGCCTGCGCTGCTCTTTTCTCCTTTTGCCTGTCCTGCTCTTCATGTTCTTATAAAAATAGTTGCCACCATCCCATCATCTCATTCTCTGTTATTCTCCCCCTCCTTGAGTCTGTCTTTCTCTCCCCTTTATTTCCTCTTACAATGCTTTACATAAGCACACAGTAAAAGTACTGACTCTCATCCCTCCTCTAAACATGGACAAGAAAATTACAAGGTCGCCTGTAAGTCCCGGACAGGCCACGACCATCCCCTCATCCCTTCTGCTAATGATCATTAAGTACATGTCATTAACTAACGTGCCACGGGCTATTCTTCCACATTTGTCATGTGCTATTGACTTCACATTCTGAATTCACTCCAATTAATTAGATTATTCTACTCGGCTGCTGCTGTTTCTTTGAGTCTTTTTCTTGATCTCTCTCACAGTCCTCCTTATCCCTCCCCCGTTTCATCCTTCACTTGAAAGGAACTCTTCCAATGTGACATTCTCTGTCTTCCCCCATGCTCGTTTTTCATGTAATTGACTCTTTCCTTTCTTCTGTTTTGTTCTGTGTTTGACCAACCTTTGAATGGTGTTGTCTCCTGTGCTGACCATCTTCATCCCTCCTCCTCCTGATTGTGGCGCTTAATCAGTGGCTGGCTGCTGATGAGTCAGTCTAAGCCACATCCTCAGGAAGGGAAAGGCTAGTGGATTCATTAAAAACATCCAGACTGCCCACCCTCCCTCCCCACTTCACCCCACTCCATCCACATATCCGCTATCCTGCTTGCTGGCTGACTCGCTAATTAAATCTCCATACATGATACCACTTGCTAAAGGTCAGAATCCATCACAATATCATTATTCTGTGATTAAACAAATGTCTCCCCCTTCCTTCACTATACTCTGCTGGCTCCACCTGAAAACACTGACTGCATTGGATGCCTTCTTTTCTTTCTCCTATTGTTTTTGTCTTTTGTGTGCTCTGGCACTATCTAATTCTTTTACTCCCAAGTGAGCAGGACTGTACAATATTTAAAAAGTAATTTTGCAAAATACATTAAATTTAACGTTAACTTCACCAAGCTATAATCCAATCCAACAACCAATACAAGGAATCATGTCTTTCGCAAGTTTATCAAGGTCATACATTTGGTTGAAACGGTCATGAATTGCTGGTTTTGTTGAACTGCATAAAATTATACTAAGAGGTCTCTGATATTTTTTTTCATAAATTTTTACCCCTTTTAAATGTGATGCAATTCAATACAACTCCTGCACTAACTACGTCCTGACAATTGACCACCGAGTTAAATCAAGGTCTCCCTGACACAGCATCAACAAAAAAGAAAATATAAAAGCTGTTGTATTGGATTGCGATGGGTGTAACAAAGGATACCTAATACATGGTCAAATCTGTAGTTGGTAATACAGGCAGACTTGATTTTCTCTATAAATGTTTTTTTTTTATAAAAAATAAATAGTTTTGGGTGAAAAAAAGATGGTAATGCCCAGTAATCATCCCAAAAGAAATAATGAAAGATTTACTGCCGGTACAGAGTAAAGTGGTAAACAGGGGTTAGGAATTTATCTGACACATTTTTCTCTCTATGATACTGAGTGCTATTTTCAGCTCCTAGTTTGATTTGTGAAATCTTCTTTTTTCCCTATCTCTGAATATCTTGAACTCCCATCTTGCCTCTGACATTCTCCTACCTTTTCTCTCTCCTGGGTCTGCTTTAGTGATGTCTCAGATTCTTTCCAAAATCGTCATGCTGTTTCATTAGTTCCTGATTTGATTGTTTTCCCTAACCAATATTTATTATATGTTCTAGCTGCTCAGCTAACGGTTGGCAGGTGCGAGCATCCGCAAACATGAATTAGCAAAATATCACAGGCTTATCAAAGCCTGCCTCCTCACATTGAAACCTGCCAACGGAGCAGGCAAATAAATCAACTTTGTCTCAGGCACACCCTCAAAAGCGTGTACAGCCTGGTATACTAATACACTCTCCAATATACACAGATTTGCTGTATTTTCCAGCAGCTGAGTATGAATGTGCACTAACTCACACTATCATTACCCATTTGCGTTCCATAATTGTACTGATCTGCCTAGATTGATGGCACATCTTCCCTGAGATGACATCACTGTCATGCATTGAACCAGCCCTGTATGTGTGCCCATATATATATTATTTCTTTTATCAGTCCTAATCATTGTGACTGGTTTTTAAAACAGTCCCCAGGGCGCCCTACAGGGGGGAAGTAAAATCTACTTGGTGACAGCTCTTGTACTCTGCAACACTGCATTCAAACAGAATTTTGAGCATGATTCAGTCAGAGTGCTGCAAAAAAAGCTCTTTTGGAATGCCCTGCGGATTTCTTAACAAAATGACAAAGAGCACTGAACCCCTGCCATTACCAAGACAAAAAACTGCACATCTGATTTGAAGAAGAATTACATTCTTCAGTTTAGCCAGTTTTTGCTGGAATAATATCTGTTTATCATAGAATTAGTTGTGTAACCATGTTCCTATCTCTCATAAAACATGCTGATCTTTTTATGTGTGATTACTAGATACCACATCTTGGGGTCTCTGTCAACCATTTATATTAATGCCACTCTGACCTGTCCAACATGCTTTGCCCTTGAACTAATCTCTGGACTCGTGTTGTACTGCTTGTAAAAGTGTAATCAGAAGTGTGTTTTGTGAGAACATTTGACCAGCAGGGCTTTGATGCTGAGGCTCCTCACTTCCTTTGGCATTCTACATCTCACTGATTCTCTTTCTGCCTGAAACAGGCATCTAAAAGCAGAAGAGCCCTCAGAGGGCTCAATTTGGCATGAGGTTGAACAGTTTCCAAAACAGACAGTTTTTGTGAAGAGGGAAATAGGAAAATGATTTATGGAGGCAGGACACAAGTGGGAGCGTGAATTGTGCATTGCACATCTCACTGTGTGTGTGTTTGTGTGTGTGTGTGTGTGTGTGTGTTTACTTCATCGTGTGTGTGATGGTCTGTTCTGTCACGCGTTGGTGGTGTGATGGAGGGCACCATGGATCAGTAGTCAGACGGACTACGTCTTGGCACAATAGCCAGTGGCCCATCTGAGAAACATCACACAGACACACCTTCTTACTCACTGATACACAAAGAAATGAAGGGTAGAGCTTCATTTAAACTTGCTGACTCAAAGATTTTAGCTAAATAAAAATGGTATCAGATGTGATTCTTCGGCTTTCCACCAGTGTAAGCAGATCACAGAGAATATCACAGACATGGAGAAGTCCTGTACAGTTTACATAACCCACCACAGTAGGAAGTAGCTATTAGAAAACCTGATCTTTTGAGAAGATCATAACAATACAACTTATTTTCCATCGTTTTTTCCAAACGCTACTAGCTACCAGTAGAATTTAGACTTTGAATCAAAATAATTTTCATTTGAGTAGTACTAAGCCAAATTAAAGTCAGTCTGTTAGTCATTTCCAACCATCACTTTTGCAGTCAATCTCAAATCTATTCCTGCAATAAATTTTCCCTTCATGAAGTCTTTGCTAAACATTTTGTTGCAAATGTAACTGGGGAGACATAAACACATACTGCATAAAGCAACATCAAACTGTTTCCATTCAAATGGTCTAATTTGTCTGCTGCTATATACTAGTAAAATGACTATCTTGAGTTAAATAATTAAATAATTTTTCAATAAAAATTCAGTATACAGCAAATTATTGCTTTTTTAAAGATTATAGCTAGCATACTTTTGATGCCTTTCAGTCATTGTTACCTAAACATTCTCTGGAATATCTTGATATTTAGCTAATTTTTTGCAGATACTTTACCTCTCTTCAAAAGTGACTCACTTTTGCTGCAGGAGTCATACAGCCAATGTTTTAGTATAGTTAAATTGAATGTTGACATTATATCTTACAATGAACGCTACAAACCCACTTAGTCATGACATAATTCTCTAGTGCCGCCAATCATCCTGGCAGGTCAGTCATTTAGCACAGTAGGGCTAGAGGAAATACTGGATTTCTAAGTGGATAATTATACAAAGAGCAACCACCAGGATACATTTTTTTTCATTTTACTCCACCCAGTGTTTCTTTTTAAGGGAAGTTTTTCCATGTAATCAACAATAAGTTACAAAGAGTTTCCCCTCGGGGATTAATAAAGTATTTCTGATTCTGATAACTCTATAGTAAAACAAGCTAATCGTCCACAACAAATGTAGCATGAAGACTTTTTACAATAAAATTAAAGTGCAGAATGAGCATACTAAAATGGATTGGGGAAGAAAGTCACTGAAACTGCCACGTGGAGTATAATAACTGCTTTATTAAGGAATAGCTAGAAGTGCAAGAAAATTGACTCTTGGGAGCCTCCAACGGTTGAGCAGCAACATTAGCGAAATGTCTCTGTTGTTGAATGTGTGACATTAACTTTGTGAACTTGCCGCCAATAGAACGGGCCGTCACAACACTGCAAACCCAGATTAGGCCATACATCAGAGAACGTTGGAGAGCAGATCTTTTTTAGCCCCCACTAATCGCATTGAGCAACTCTCTTTCTCTTTCGCATGCGCCCACTGCCCCCTCTCTTTCTCTCCACTCTGTATCTGCTGATCCCTCTGCACAGTCCAGAAGAGAGCTTTCTTTGTGCTGGTGCTGGCAGGCAAACAGAAGCACAGAGATGGATATGGCTGAGAGTGACCTGATTCTGCCTCAGTGCCTGGCCCCTGTCCAAATACAGAGACTCTGCTCTCCTGTCCCTCTGTCTTTAAGGAGGAACCCCCTGTTTTTCTCCTCCTGTTGCTGCGCTGCGGGACGCTGGCTGAAATCCCTACCAGACCTGAGCAAGAATTTAGTTTGTAGTTAAGTCATTTGAGTTGTTAGTCGCTGTTATTAATCTAGTCGTTTTGCTGATTTTGTATATATATTCAGAAATGTACAACTTATCATTTCTGTACCAATAATAATAATTTATTTGAATCCTATATCTGCAGTACCCAGGGATGGAGGAGTTTGAAGACTATGAGCCTCATTCAGTTT
Organism: Coreoperca whiteheadi; assembly: GCA_011952105.1. Classification (NCBI taxonomy): domain Eukaryota; kingdom Metazoa; phylum Chordata; class Actinopteri; order Centrarchiformes; family Sinipercidae; genus Coreoperca; species Coreoperca whiteheadi. The sequence goes on from CM022484.1 coordinate 12,956,848, forward strand.
TTTTCCTTTTATTTGTTCATAGAAACTGAATAATAGAAAAATAAGAGAGCAAATTGAGCTCAGTCAGAATTGAGCTTAAATTGCATGAAAGCAATATGTTAGCATAAGTAAATCTTATTTAAGAAATCAAATCTGTGCATACAAGCATTCCATGAGGAATGCTCAATCCTCAAGGTCTACATGTAGTCAGTGTTTGCCAATGCTTGGACAGCTTGTAAAGCACTGGCCATCAGAAGTTAAGACTGAAATGGTTGAGCGATAAAGCAATGAAAAATAGTAACCCTTTGATTTTGAAAATGCATTAATGAGATGGGTTGAGAGAAAAGGGGCATAAACTGTGATAAAAGTAGGGACAGCAGTGTCTTTTTGGCAGAAAATGTCAAGGGCTAGATTGATAATATGGTATTCTGACGAGACGTCTTTGGCATCACAACTGCAAATGTCATGTTTTGGTGGTGGCGTAATGAAAATGTGTCTGCTTCCTGAAAGGGCTGACAGACAGAAAGTATATTTCATTAGATTGCCGAACGCGGGACAAAGATGGCAGCTCTGATTGGCAGGAAGAATAAAGCATGTGTCAGTGACAAGAGATGAAATCACACATATGAAAACATCCTTTTCCACATGCATCCCCCCTCATTTACACAGACATACACACAAACATGTTGAAAGAAAAAAAATAAGATAATGTGGAATATTTTTTAATGATGAAAACCACTTTGGAAAAGTAATCGATATAGGAGGAAATGGCTGTATTATCTTTTGAGGCAGCATTAAATCATTGTGGCCCCAAATACTACAAAGTACTTCATTTTGCTCCTGATAGACCCTGTTAACCCTTGAACCCTGGAATGATGAGGCTCCCTTTATAACTAAGGGCAACACGGAGATGGTGATTCTTTCTGTCACAAAAACAAGGAATATTACCAAATGTATAGGGGAAAAAAAAAGGGCGAGATAGGTTAGCAGGTACAGTAACACTGCAAACCCGAGTGATATTTTACCGTTATTTTACAGAATGACCCTGGTTCTCCTCAGAGAACCATTAATCGAGCATCGAGCCGCAACACGACTTGTATGATAGAGAGTGTATTCTTGACAATAGCTCATTCTGAAAAGGTCAGAGGGGAAGAAGGGAAGGAGAGGGTAGCGAATTGGAGAAAAGAATTGTCCACTTAAATAGGTTTTTCTTGTGCACAAATATTCATCTTTTGTTTACTCTCACTGGCATTTCAGTTGTGCATTGTCAGCCCTCCATCTGTCTTTGGTCTTGCTTCTTTTTGTCCGCATCTCAACCATATGACATGATCTTGACCCAAATTCAGGTCATCTCTATCGATCATTCATACCACTTCATACAACCCCTTGTTATAGCCTAAAGCTTATTGTGGCCTAGACCAGCCATGTTCCATTTGTCTAATGAAAGCAGACCTCATATTTCCTCTGTCCCTCAGTCTGAGGCTTCTGATGATGATGGCCTTTAGTGAAAGGTTGTAAGGAGACACTTGGTGCTTGCAAGATTGATCAAGAGCCCAGGGGTGCACTTCCAGGAGAAAAAACGGAAAATAAGACATAAACTAAAAGACCCTCTGCCCCCCAGAAAATCCCACCTCTGACAGCTCAACCCACTAGGCAACTGTAGATTTGAAATGGTTTGATAGGTTTTAAGCCAAATGAGTTTTTTGGTTGCATGTTAAGATATTCCTATGTAAGGCCCAGATAATTTGCCATAAGCTTAAAGTTAAACTTAACCATCTCTTGTTTTGCTTTACCTGACATTTTCCTTTTTCTTGAATGTTAATTTAATTTCAGCAAACCTCGTGTTTTGCTTTTAAGTAGCTATTTTAAAATGGTGCATGCCCAATCATTCACATCAGCCCACTGCTGTTCGTAATGTATTACAAGGGCTTCATTTGAACATTCAAATCAGTTCACAATGAATTGCTTTTCATCAGTCATTACAGTACCGTTTGTATTTCATAACTCATACCCACTATCTCATCTTACAACTGACATTTTCTGTGCATTTTGAAAGAAAGTAAAGGTAGTGTCAACTGCCAAGGCATTTCTCCCCACAGCAACCCACCAATTGCTAAGCTATAAATCAAGAGCAACGCCTGCTTCAGTCCTAAACCCAGTGTTTCAAATCCATCCATACATACAGAATAATGACCAATCCCCAGCACCATTATTCTCTTATCAAAACCCATAAGTCATTCTGCCCACAGTGACTGGTATGAATAACCACCCAGCAGTATACACCAAATGCATGCAAGCACACAATGTAGAGAGGCACAAAACATGAAACACACCCATCTGTATTTAATCACCAAATCACAGCAGCATGTCCACACAGAAAGCATAATAGATGAACCTCCATCAAGACTTGTATTAGAATCTCCCAACTCTAATTCTGTTTTTATATATATTCAAATGCATTGCAGTGATTTGCCTCAGTGTGAAAATGCAGCACGTCTTTTTATTTTTTTTCATGGTTCACTTTGAATCATTTCACATGAATATCCTGCCGTACTGGCATTTCTGGAGTTGCTGTTGCATTGGGTGGACGGTGGGGAATTGTGCCTGACAGCACAGCCTCTGGCGCTATTACATAGCTACAGCCTGACTGCAGTCTTCTTCCATCTTCATCTCTCTCTCTTACTTGTACTTACTTGCATGTTGTCCAGCAGATGCACACATGTAAAACAAATGCTCACAAACTCCCACATATAAATGCTTTCTCCCTTTGTTGAACCCTCCGAAAATATACTCAAACTCAGACACAAAATATTGATTCTTATTTTCATTTATCTTGAGGTTGAGGTGTTTATCAGGTCAGTTGTTGGTTTCTATCAGGATAAACATGCTCAATACTGCTACTAGACTCTTTACCTAACTTACCCCAAGCCTTTCTCCCTGAAGACCTCTGTGGCATACAGCTCTATCCAAAAGAAGAATTCATGAAGTTTTGTGCCTAAGCATTGGCCTTCACCTTAAATCTGTAGTCAAAATCATTCATATTTCTAGTATTCATGTCATAAGATTTGCTATGTATTAATGTCTCTTCTTCTTCTCCACTGCAGCTCTTGACCATTGATGATGACTTTTGTGGCCTCGACATGAATGCGCCATTGGGCGTGTCGGAGATGGTGCGTGGCAAGCCGCTCTTCTCTGACGCTGTTGACAAAATGACCTCCGTCATTGGCTACGTCTACAAGAACCACTCGCTGGTCTTCGTGGGCACAAAAAGTGGACGAGTCAAGAAGGTAAGGAGCAGGAATATTGGATGAAGTGTAGAAGAGATGGCTGAATTGAAGGCAGAGATTTGATTTCTCTCTTTTCGAATGTGGAGTAAGGGCTGGGAATTGTGGACTGCTGGATTGGAGGAAGGATAGTTGTAGTAAGGCAGATTGACTTTCAGGCAAATCAGCTGAGTCGGCTGTATTTGCAGAAGGAAGAGGTGTGTGTGTGCGCATGAGAGAGATGGAGTGTGAAGGAAGGAGGTGTGTGTGTTTTGAGAAGGGGGGGATCAGGAGAACCCCTGAGGGGGTTTTATTCCTAGAGCCAAGCCTATCTGGTATCTCTCAACATCCTCCTCATCCACTGCACCATATATCGCACATACACTTGTATACACCCAGTATCAGGACTATCCGCTGTACTTTTCCTTCACTTTGGACTTGTAGAAAATCCAGAGCCCTGGGGGCAGATTGCAGCACACATCAGCATGTTGCAGAATTTGCTAGACAGCACAGATCAGCATGTTGCAGAATCGATTAGAGTTTTAAAGTTTATCTATTTCTTGAAGCAAATTGAGGGATCAGAATAGGATGAAATACATAATTTTTAAAGATATTTACTTAACTGCATTACAGGGTATCCGTACAAGTCTGTCACAAGCAAGTCACATTGTTTTTTTATAATTTAGCATTTTTGAAATTTTGTGTAGTAATTTGGTAATGTAGTAAGAGGGAATCTAGATTATTATTGCATTATTAGTCATTTTAGGAAATTGACTCAGATGGATCTGATGCTCCTGAAAACCTGTGGAATTATTTTGCAGCTGGTCGTGTCAGCCATAGTGTTTGTTGACATCTTTGACCATAACTGTCTCTCCCTTGAAACACATGTCACATTCTGTGTTACAGCAAAGCCCTTGGCTAAACACGATTTGTCCCCTCAGAGTCAAACAGCACTGGATAAGCTGGATTTTGGCGTGTTGTGGCTTCCACCTTAGACTTTCCTCATGGCCCTGTGCCCTCCCCCGTGTGGCAGCCCTTTTCTGGGCTAATGGGATGATGCACTGCCGACCTCACAGGTCTGGGGAAAACAGCATTATGCATTGAGGAAGAGTGAGAGACGGACGGAGTCACTCAGAGGAAGGCTGAGCTGAAGGGGAGATATTGGAAAGAGATGGACTATATTCTTGAAATCCATGTCTTAAAGAGAGGAAGACAGTTTGTATGTGGACTGTTGAAGGGAGAAAGATGAAAGACAGAGTGGAGAAAGTTAAACAAAGATTTGAGGCCAGAACCAAGCAACTGATGTCAAGAGGCGCTTTTCTACCGATACACAGGCAGACAGGAGTGCTGGTTTTTACATTGTTTGTTTTTGTTGATTATGTCCCCCTGCCTGTGTTTGTTGTCTTTTTGGTTCTACACAGGAGCGGAGTGGTTGAGGCAGCACTTTTCCATGTTGTAAGACAATAAGCAACACGTAGGCAGATGTTTCAAACACAGGAAATATGTTATCATATGAGTGTGAGTTAGGGGAAATTTAGTGGCTTTAAGTTTTAAGAGCATTTAAAGTTTTCAGGGTTTTCTGAATATTGCTTTTGCTTCAGGCTGTTAGAAACAATTTTTCTTCCTGGTTATTTTCATGCTTTTCTTCTTCTTTCCCTTGGCCTCTCTCCAGACATCCCTCTCAAAAGCACATATTGGTACTTGAGAGAATCCTGTCTGCAGGATTTTGGCATTGTTCTCATTCAAACTCGACATGAATGAAGATCAGACTGTGCACATAAGGTATATTCAGGCGAAGAAACCCCACAGACACACACCATCTTTGACAAAAGGTGATCGATATCCTGTGTCAACACAGGCACATGCACACACAGCCCCATTACTACCCCATCCTCCCCTCCCATGTACATACTTCCCCTCCCCTGTCGTTAACAGTATACCATTAGATGACATCACAGGCAATAAAAGAGAACAACAAGACAATAAGAGGTCTGAGCTTCAGTCCACCTCCTTCATCAGTGACTTTATAACCCCTCAGCTAATGGATGTTGATTTATATACACTCCTCCACCTTACTTGTTCCATTCCTCAACCCCCCCCTTTCTCTCACTTCTTCTCTCACTCACTCTTTCAATCTTTCTGTTTCTTCAGTGTTATTTATGATCCTGTGACTAACACGTCACCCTGAATAAATGTAAGCACGGTAAAAGAGAGTGGATGGACTTTAATGCAATGGTGTTTGGGTGAGCTAAATGTTTACTGTGTTTACAGGCCCACGTTTATGACATCATGAAGTCGAGCTGGACAGGAAGCTGAGTGAATTAAACTCAATTTGCTTGTGAAATTGTTTTATGTAATGGGGGTGAGAGTAAAGTTTTGCTAGTATAACATGAGGCTTGTGGACCAGATTACAGACATGGCTATACTTCTATACAGATGAAGACTGTCATTAACAAAATGCATTCTCTAGCCCCTAAAACTAACCTAAACTATCACAACTACATACTTAACCCCAACCCTTACCTTCAATTCAACCTAAACTCCAGATCAGTTGATATAGAACAATATTTAAGATGGCAACTGAGAGAGACTTGGGCGATTGGACTCCATTAATGTTGAGTATCTTCATGTAATGTAGGCCTCTGAAGAAAGGGGATAGGACATGTTCCCCTTGAGTGTAGATGCTGGTGGTGGTGGAGTGATTCTCCAGTAAAAATTCTGAACATTATTGTGGTCAGGGGGATGTAGTGGATTTCAGTCATTCTGAAAGACAAGCAGAATGATGATTTGTGGGCGTGGGGAAGCACATGTGAAAATCTGGAGAGTAAGGTTGGCCCATGAAGAAATTTACCAATGGAAGAATAAACGCAAAGCATGAGAAACAAGTTATTTTATGTTGAACTTTTGCCAATGCTTTTTTTCTCTTCACTCTCAAACAGTCCTTTGAAGAAGTATAAACAGGGCCAAAATTTCCTCACTTTGCTCTAATGGTCTACAAATTTCAAATATGTCCTCTCAACGATACTAGTATAAGACCCCACACACACACACACACACATCGCCTTTGCGTTAGATGTCTCTGATGCCGAGTGGCTGTGTTGTGTAAAGTCTGTATTGACACAGTCTAAGCTGAATTTCATAACACACTCCTGTCAGCATAAAACAGGCAGTGCTGTCGAATCAGTAGAATTCTGTACATGCCCACAGCTACAGCCACGCGTGGCCTTCACTGTCTCACACATGGCTTTAAACTCTCACACCACACAGGGCTTATGTGATCTGTACCCCTCCATGCCTTTTCCTCAATCTTATTTCCACCTCACTTCTAGCTCTTTTGAATTGATAGAATGCCTTTATTTCTTCTCTTCACCACACTTCGCACCTCTTTCTCCTCTCTCCTCTCTTTCTCCACCTCTGTTTCCCCCCTCCTCATAATTTCTCACTTCCTTTTCCCTTCAACTCACTCCCTCCATCTGTGTCTCTGCCCATGGCTGAGTGGCGTTGCTGTGAGAGCTCTTTGATGGCTACCTCCTGCCACTGGAAGTGAATGGACCATATGGCTTCTGTCAGCCTGTCTGTCGGTCAGTTTGTTCGTGCGTTGGTCTGTGGCTTTTAGGAGATGGAGATGTGATGGAGATAAAAGGCTGCGGCTGGGAAGGTTTAAACCCATTTACTGCAGGTCATTGCACTGCATCAGGTCAAGGGGAAAGCCTTAACCTCCTGCAGGCTTTGGTTTAGTTTATGGTCATCAGGTCAGGCTACACATTAGCATGACAGGTCGACGTATCAACATATGCATGATCCTCATACACTGCACATGATTGCATGTATTGAGATAAGCACACATGCATGCATCCGTGAACACTTACACCCGCACACCAGCCCACATAGACACTGCTGGACAAAGGCTGGCCAGGTACCAACATGGGGCCTTGGATGAAGAGGTGCACTAGGGGCCGAGAGGGAGGTGTGGCGGGAAGAAGTGGAGAAAAAAGAGAGGGAAGAGATGAGATTGAGGGCCACCTGCCGAGGTGCTAATGCATCTCCGCTCTGTCCGTCCCAATGGGGGAGCATTGGCACTCAATACAATGTGCAGCTAACCTTGAACTTGACATAGAGAGAGGCACAAAAATGAGCAAGGCATGGCATGCAGAGGTAGTGAGGCCGAAGAAGCTGAGGATAAATGTTTGTGTATGTGTTCCGGGGCCCTAGATAATACCAGTTTATACCAAGCACTGCCAAAGGTACTGTCTGAGAAAGCAGCTTCTTGGAGTGATTGGACAGAGGGGGGAAAAAAAGACATATTTTCCACAGAGCATTTGTCAGCATTTGGCCAAAGGCAAAGAGCAGGGTGTTGGGTTGTGACAATTCGTTCACCTCTTAACCACAGCCACTACTTTTCAATCTGAAGAAGGATGAAGAAGAAAACACACAGAAAGAAAGAGGGAAGAGATGGGACAAAGGAAGGAGGAAAAATGTGGGTGATGAGAAAGCAAGAGGTTTAAAGAGAGGATAGAATGATGAGAGATGGAGAGCGAGGCAGAAAGGTAAATGAATAGTAGTTTGCAAGGCTATAGCTTCTTGACGGAGAGGAAAAAAGCTTGCATGAGTAGCGTAGAGAGAGAGCTGTCATTTAATGTTATCATGGTAACATTTTTGTTGTTGGGAAGGGAAAGGTCATACTCTCATTTTTGACTTAACCTCTGCCAATTTTGATCACAAGTTTCATTTTCTGTACAGCAGTCTCCAGCTACAGTAATCTTTTTTTCCTTTCCCTACCTGACTGCTGCCCTCTTTTTTTCCACTCTGTTTTCCCCTGGAATGTCACACCTGGTCTGAATTCCCTCTCCCATGCCACAACTGCAACCTTCACAATACAAGATTCTTTAGGTCATCCCTTCTGTATATGAAAATTTACAGAAGGGATGTGTATCCAGTGTATCCATTTTTTTCAGGTTGACTACACAAGTATTTTAAAAAGCAAATGCAGATCAGAGATATTTATTTAAAAACATTGCGTCAATGAAATGTGTTCTCATGTAGGAGTTTAGTAGTAAAACTAAATATATAGTATTTGCCCAACTGTAACCGTAAGACGTCACCACTCTTCTGTATTACCTCCCCTGTGAGGATGCGTGAGGAGTCTGATTCCAATTAACTACTCAAAGGCTATGGATGAGTTTGCGCAGAAACAATTTAAACCTTGCAGTCTGATTAGGTAACAGTAGTTTAGATTGCAGAGTCACAATAATTGAAATATATGTCCAATTAAATGCTTTTAACTTATTACAATCACAATTAACATTGCATTTCTGTGACATTTCCTGTCTAATAAATAAACAGGGTCAGTTCTGTTAACTGGCTTTGCTATTGGCACAATAGATTCTGGATTGATAAATGTACTCTTGTGTGGGTGTGAGAGCTTTTACTTGAGATATTTATTGCTCTGGACCAGTCCCATATGTTTTGAGGGTTGATTGTGTCCTTGTTTTGCATGTGTGTGTGTGTGCTTGTCTGTGCATGTGTGTATGTATGATGGGTTGGTTAAACCCAGATGCAGATTATTGAAATGGGCTGAGCTGAGCCGTGGTCAGTGGAGCAGAGGATTAACTGCTTAGAGCTAATGATGAAATATGCTTTAGGACGGGCAGGCATCGTGTCTGCGCACGTGCAGTGTGGACAGTGTTTTATGATTTAAGCCCCCTCCCCACCCTTATTATGCTATAAACACAATGCTCTTCAACACAGATGCATACACTCGCACACACTTCTACTATCACCCTGGCCAATAGCCATTACCACCCCACCCAGTAGTCGATGCTGTTGTGTTCAGCCAGTATTTCCAGAATGTCAATGTTCCCATACTGCTAAGTATTCCTCAGCAGTCTTCCTAGTTGCCTTGGCACTGTGTGTGTGTTGCTGCTCCCACACCAGCTAGCGCAGCAGCACACACTAAAGCATGCTCAATCGTGAGTTGCCATGGTAGCACAGGCTGTTCCACACACACAATGTATAGAAGGCATCAACCCAGGGAAGTAACATACACGCACATATCTGATACACTCTGTATTTAATTCCCAGGGAAGCTCACAGTATTGCACACATAGTGAAGACATTATGCTGATACAATTGACTGAGTGCACATTAGGATGATCTGACCTGGTATTCGATGGCAGGTGCTGTCCACTTCACAGCTATAAGGCTGATTGAACACACAATATTAATGTGTTGGTGTTTTCGTCTCGCTGTATTAACTGCTGTCTGTTACCCAGCTTTACTCTGCTATTTGTTGTAGAGACAGAAAGGCTTGTCAAGGGGAATCAGTCAATGGGAACCCCCTCAGCAGCTCCCATCACCCCCCTTCACCTTGTGCTTCTTTTCGTAGCTGTTTTTCTGCACCATTGTTCCTGGCCAATTGTTTCTACATACATCTGCTGGTAATTGCTTGGTGCACAATGTTTGCTTAGGCCCCCTTCCAAAGTCCAATTTCACCTCTAGATTTAGGGAGTTGGTAAATAGTCTTTGTGTGTGTGTGGGGGGGGTACTTGTATAGTCTCTGTGTATATATTTGTCAATTCTGTGGAGCTAATAAGAAGTGAAGTCCAGTAATGGCCTGGGAAGAGAATCAGAAGGTAGTGGTTGCCTCATATGGTCACAATCCCCAAAATACTTGCCGTACCCACTGCCAACACAAAAAACCTTGTACAGTAGCTAACTGGTCTGACTGAGCAGCAGGCAGAGTCCATGTTGAATTTAGTTTGGAAGCCCTAGTGTTCGCTTGTAGATAGATATGGTGTAGAGATGGAAGGAGGAAAGGACGAAGGGGAGGGGGAGATGAGGAATAGACCGTGGGGTAAAGAGAAAGAAAAATCCAGGGAAGTCGGGCATGGTTTGGGGGTTAAATGGATGGATGCATGATGAAGAAACACAAAAAGACTATGAAGAGATGCAGAGAGGGAGGTAGAAGTAGAAAGCAAGGGGCCACCAGGGAGTGATAGAGAATGTCTTACAAACCCTTATGGAATTTACCCATGCTCCTGCACGTACACACACACACACACACGCACCTCAACTTTTCCATTTGGCCATTCAGCCATACACAGTGTTTAGTTGATGAAAGACATGAGAGAAGAGCAGGAAAGCAATATATCCTCTGACTTAGACAGAGTATCACATGGCGCTCAGGTTAGCAAAGAGCAACCACTGTGCACTCTCCCTTCCTGACTCAACAGATACACAAAGTGCCCTGATATGGTGGATGACATTGCTTGTATGTGCAGCGTGTTTGGGAGTCAACCTTCATTTGTTTGCAAACGTGGTCGCATGCAAAGGTAGCTGTTCACCTCACGCGTGTCATTCAGGTGTGTATTTATAGATGCCATTGCTGTAGCTTGGCCTTATCCCTCCTTTCCAGTTCTCCTTTATAATTGATGAGCTGCCAGTGGCTGAGCAGGGCATTAGTGTGTGTGTGTGCGCACACATACACACACACACACACACACACACCCACCCAACCTTGGTAACCAGCTGTGACACCATGTTTGCATACACATACACTACGTCAGAACCACTCAATTGCTTTAAGCTCCTGTATTGCTGCAGCTTGTCGCAAAGGTGAGCCTCCAGCCATGAATCATGGTCCATGTGGTGTTGCAGCGTACATGCTGTTTGTATTGCTCTGACTTGCTGATTAGCTGCAACAGCTCTTAGTCAGAGAGAAATTAAACTACCTTAAAGTGTCAACCTGATTGCTGTTACGCTACTGGATATTGTTAACATTTTTCCAATGAAATTGAATTAGTATTCAGACAAAAGGCTTTCAGAATATTTTTTTCTATTTACACAGAGCTTTTCTGAAATGGGAAGCAGAAAGAGAGTGGATGAACACCTACAGAAAGGAGAGCACGGGAGAGAGAGACAGAGTGTAGAGGGCAAAATTGGTGAGCAAGAATGATGGTGAAAGCTACAGAGATGGAGAGAATGTCGACAAAGGGTAAAGGGACACGTCTGATGGGAGGAGAGGGTGAGAGTGGTGAAATAGAGTTTGATGTTCATTTCACTCTTGTGAGTCTGCACCTATTGAGAAGAGTACCAGTATGTGGCAGCCTATTGAGCTGTGAGTGATTTGAGTGGCTATTCTCTGCAGTGTGTACGTGGAGTTGAAAAGCTTGAGCCAGCAGAGAAGTTGGAACGAGAAAATGACTAACTTCAGTCTGATCTTTCCTTTTCCTGGCAGTTTGAACTGTAGTTGACTCTGATATGTTGCTGGCTCAGGGTTAAGACAAGGGTGGCTGCTGAGAAGGATGAGTCAAGGTTTGGGGACATAAACAAATCAAAGGGCTGACGTGGAATCTGGAATCTGTGCTTTGATCGCAAGTATAATTTGCGGCTGTCGTTTTTTTTATCTCTTTTTATTGGATGGGTTGTCTAGTACTTCAGCAAAAAATCTCAGAATTCTTAGACCTTGGGGGAGAGCAGTATTTTGTCAGTCTAAATAACTTTTTGTGTATTAGTATTTGTGTTTCTTATAAATGTTCCCCTGTTTGGAGTGAAAGACTGCTGTTGTTAAATATAACTGTAGAAAATGTTGAAATATGTGGACATGACATGGACCGAGCATGAAAACCTTTGAACTCTTATGCAGTGCAATACAGTCATCCTATTACCTTTTCATGAAGTTTATAATGCTGGATCTTTGATGAGGCTGATCCAGTTGCTAATAAAGTAATTTTGATCTATACATGTTGACAATGCCTGTAATCCGAGCAAATGACGACCAAGCATTGCCAGACCACAGTGAGCAAAGCAAAAAATGTGGGTTGGCTTTGTGAAGCTGGGGAATACTTAATTTGTGGATCATTTAACTATCCATACAACTTGTTCATAAGTGTCGCAGTCTCAGCTGTGTAAGATATCAACCCTTAAGTAACAGCAAATACAGGGATGGTGTTGAGTAAATTTTATATTGTAATCTAGTTGCAGGTGAATTACAAGATGCAACAACAAATACTCCCTTCTTTCCTCCTTCATTTCCTTTCTTTTTAATTTCTACCATTTCATGTTTCTACTCATTTCTCCTTGTCCTCCTCTGCCTCTTCCTAGCTTCACAACATCCTACTCTCTCTCTCACTTTCTCTCCTCTCTGTGCTTTTATTTCTCGATCATTCTCTTCTTCCTTCCCCTTCTTTCTATTTTAATTAACATGTTGGTGTATGGCTGTCCAGTGAGAGAAGCTGGCAGACTCTGTGTGTTTACAAGCTGCTCAGTGAGGATGGCTTTGCCAGACGGGCACGGGGCCTATATCACGAAGCAAGTTTGACTTAGTCAGGATCTCCTGGGGTTACCTGTCTTCACTAACACTCACCAGTGACTCTGGATAAAAAGGATCACAAAGCTTGTTTACAATTGATGCGGTTAACCCTGGATTAACCAATGAACCTACAAGCACATTCACATGAAAGAGCTGGAGTTCGTAATACAATAACTAGCCAATCACTTGCAACATGAACACATCTAGTATTTAAAGAGTAACTTATTGAACATTAGGATATTCAACATTTAAACTCATCTACAAGGAGAAGCAATCAAAATCAAAGTTATTCTACTAATCTGTTTTTGTCACTCTGCTCATTACTTGTCAATTTACTTTGCAGGAGTTTTGCCTGTGGTTGGATCCTGTCAGAATAATGACTCACTATTATCTGCCAGCTGATTAATTAGTAGGCGAGCTGATTAAACATTTTGATCTGGCCTTATGACTGTATGAAACCTGCTCTGGAGTGGGTTAGCCATTTAGGTGGTAATCATTTCAGTTTAAAAGTGATCCAGCTTTGTGATTCTGGAAAGCCTGAGTTAAGCCCAAAGTTAGCTGCCTAACTAATCTGGCTTTGTAATAAAAGCTGCTGCCTCCAAAGATGTGCCATAAACACACTCTCTCTACAAACACACATGCACATATGCCCGGGCGCCCTGATCTGCACTGAAAGACAGGTCAAGTGTGAAGACTGACATGTTGACATGTATGTTGTAAAGAAGCAACCACAATAGGAGGTAAAAAATAAAAATCTGGACTAAAATCTACAAACATCACATATATAAATTCTTGCAGCATATGTACGCCTATGTAGTTTTGGGTTGCCATAGGCATTTCACAACTCAGCCATACTTCAGATGGCTGAGTTGTCTAATGTTCATTCTCATACAACACTTTTGAATTTTTCCCCCTACCTTGCCTGTCAAACTCACTCTTCAAACCTAGATCTACTCACCCAGTTAATTAGCATCACGATTAACATTCTTCAGCCACATCAAGTCTGTGTCAAGCCAGCAAATGGGAATGTAATTATGTCCTAGCTTTCTCTCTGTTTTTCTCTCCCTTCTGCTGATGGATCATTGAGTAGGTAACCACAGAGAAACAATCCAAGCAAAGCTGTCTCCCACACATAATGTATACACACACACATTTACACAGACTTCTACTCAAAGGTGGCTGAACAGTTAAGAATCACCCTCTGTGGCTGCTGCTGAAGACTCTACGGCATTTTTTCCCTGTGCATTGGAAGAAGCGCTTGAATTGGCATTAATCACTCTTGTGTAGCAGCCTGTGAAGGCATGGGCTCTCCAACACTTAATTAACAATTCCTAAAAGTGATTTATTGTTAATTAAATGGTATAGAAAAAGTTCACAGTAGCTGCACCTCAAAAAAATTACAGTGTATTAATTATCATTTCAATTTTGTTTCATGCATTGGCATTTGCCTATGTGCGACAACCACATCATTGCAAGGCGATTGTTAAATTGTGCTCCAGCAGTAGAAAATCAATAGAATGTCTAGCATCTAATCACACAGTGTGTTCCTATGTAGCTCAGTGGATGGATGGCTAGCAGTAGCCCTGCCAGGGCCAGAGTGTAGTTTCCCATCAGTACCTCCATTATTATGGTATGGGAGACGTATTTAGTTTTGCAGCCATAATTTAAGGATTGTGATGATCAAGGATAAGCGAAGATTAATTCCTGGGCTGCTTTATCAGTAATAATGTTCTCCTTGTCGAACATGTCTTTCTTTTTCACTCCACTCTACACAAACTTTCATCACTTTGTATGTAATGGATTTTCTCAGTCATTGATGGATGACTGGTTGAAGCAGATCCATTTTCTCTCCATTTTGTATCAGTGGTAGTGCATGTAGCACCCATATTTCTACAATAACACTCATTCTTTGGATTCCTGGAAGCAACTCATCCCTCTTTCTCTTCTTCTTTACCTCTTTCTCTCTTCTAAATCTCCATCCTTTCTTTTCCAACTTACCTTCCCTTTGTGATTTATGGCTGAGTCTGTGCATCTATAGAGGACACACCACTGCAGAAGAGCCCTCTGCCTCCCCGCCTTCTCTCACTACCTCCTTTCCTGTATGCCTGTAGCCAATCATTGCACAATATAGGTCTCTTGGGGAGACTGGTGCCCCCACACACCTTTTTCTCTCCTCCTCTGTCTCTCTGCCTGTATCGTTCTCTTTGCAGAGAGCATTCTGCTTCACAACTGGGTCATACTAGCAGCCAGTCAGGGAGGCAAGGCTATGCTAGGCTAGGCTGCACTCTGTAGCTAGACTCAGCTGCAAGGGAGACTTCTGAGACTGCAGATGGAAGTGTGTGCTGTCCAGGGGGTTGCGTTTGTTTGCATGTACATGGGCGTATTCAAACCTGTTGAGATTACAGGTAGATTGAGATGGAAAATGTGTGTGAATGGAGTTTCTTTTCCATTTGTTTGCATGTGCGTGTTGGTATATTCTGTGTTATGTGTTTGAAAGCTTCTATTAGCCACCACAAGTCTCCTGCAAACATCAGTTGCATCTCCCAGCACCTGTTTGTTTCGGTTTATTTGCACATTCTTTTATTTCTCAGCTTCTCCTCCTACTCATCTCACAGACACATGCAGACACACATGCTCACATACACCCTCTAATGTAGCTGTAGTGGTGTCAGTGAGTTGCGATTTAGATGACTCTGACTTGCCCATTAAGCAGATGCCAGCGTAAACATCTTTAAAAGGGTCCCTGGGTCTGTCTGTCTGACATGAAGACTTTGAAGTGTGCCTCAGGTACCGAAGCTGCTTTATAGACACAATGACAGCCTAGATGGAAAGTGCGAGACATTGAGAGAGTAAATAAATGAGATGGGAGAGGGAGAGAGGAATTCTGGAAAGATATGAAAAAGACAGCAGAGCCAAGTAAAAGGAGAAAGAGAACTGAACATCTGTAATCTTGCACACCTATCCTTGCAGTCTTCTCTTTTCCTCTCACCTCCTCTCCTCGCCCTTTCTTTTCCCATCCTCAACACAGACCTTAATAAGTGGATTTTTATCTCAGCTACACCGGCGCTCCCAAAGGATAATGCGAGTCCGTCCCCCCCCAACTGCACACACAGAATGGTAATTGCCAATCTGCATTTACAGACACTCCCTGTTTTTAAGGAATAAGGCAGAATTGGTTAAACTCTTTTAAAAAAAAGTTGATGGTGGTTTGGTGTGGTCTTTTTCCCTTAGCAGCTGTGCTACCATCACACCTCTGTAATCTGTGTGTAGCTTAGAGTTCACACGGGGACTCATCACTGTCTAGACTAAGACACATTATCGGTGGTCTGTGTCAGCTAAAGGTGCGGTGTCCTCCCTTCTTCTCTCTCCTGTTTCTCTCTACATTTCGCCTTCACAAAGGATGGGATGAAAGGTGTGGCACCCAAGTTCAGCCATGCATGCTGTTTACAAAAACTGATTCTTAACACACACATGCAGTTACACGTGACGTGTGCACCAGATATCTTAAATGATCAGGAAAGCACTGTAACAATGACCCTTCTAATCTTTAACTAAATGCAACTAAATAAAGGATAAAAAGTGCAATTACCTTAAGTACATTTTACTTATTACTTGAACAGTGAGTGGTAAAAATGCCCAGTGTGCTAGTGTTAGTGGAACAGTTTAATACACATGATTTCACAGGTTTCTCTCTTTGTGGTTTCTAGCGGAGTTGATTTACACAGGATTTCTGTTTGACAAAAATACCTTTCTTACTTTATTAGTATATAAATTTAAGGCAGGCGTAAGATTTTCTGAGGACATATGCCATTATGTCCATTGATAACATGTCCAGGTCTAGCCTGGATGTGGTTAACTCACTACAAATCTCCTCTTCTGCCTGATGAGTATTATATAGCTATTAATTTGTCAGTTGTGTCCACGAGTATGGTGCTGTATAGTGGTACCGTTCCCACACCCTCGCTCAGCCCCAACTCTCTGTGCACCCATGTCCTCCCCCTCCCTTTCCCCACCAACTCCTGCCAACTAAAAGCCAGGGAGGGAGCCAGTGCAACACTTCATTAATTGTTTTTTAGGAAAGCAATATCCGCTGAACCCAGAATCACAACTACAAACACACTCAAAACACACTGTTTGTGACACTTTATGAGCAGTTGCACGTGAGACTCATCACAACACACAACCTCTCTATCATCTCTCAGCAAAGGCCAGCTCTTTCCTGCTTTATATTCGTCCCTGCTGTGAGACTGCACTTGTGGTTTGTTTAACATGGATAACAAAACTGACCTACACTGTGTTACTGTGTGTGTGTTTTTGTGGATCTATTTGGAGGGTATGTAGCTCTTATAAACATTCATCTCTATAATAGAAAATACAGAGGGACCTTGCATGACATGAGAGAATTTGTCAGATAATTTTACGTAGTTATTCTATAAGTGTCGGCTTCCTATTTCCTCCCGCTAATGTTGCTCAAAACGAATCGTAAATGATCCAGTGGGAGAAGTTACTAGAGACGGATGATCCTTTTTCTACAGTACAATGCTCTTTTGGAGCAAAAGGATAAAAAGCATTGGGAATACCATGTGTTCCTCTCCTACCTGTCGAAATACTGTCTGCCCGCACAACCTCAGTCCAGTCACTGCTCACTGCTGTAATAGTCAAAGATGGATTTAGGTTAACCATCACAGTAACACTGCAGTTCCTCAAACTGGAGCTGGGTATGCTGAGAGATGTGTGTGTGTGTGTCTGCCTGCATGTCTTTGTGTCAGTACTGTAGCACCTGCCTGAATCCTCTAAAAAGCTAGCACCATGGAAATTTTTTATCCCTTTCTCCACATCCTTGATTCCTGACACTTGAGCACCCTGGGAAATTTGACTTCCAAGGACACTCTGATGTGCACACACCCCACCCCCAATTCTTTTTTTATCTGTCTGCTTTCATTGTTGACTAAAACTCAGCGCGGCATCTCGTCTACTACACTCCTCCCTGGAGATGGAGGCCTACTTTTTGCTCCCCATATGTAATCAACTTCTCCCCTTTCATTAAAGTTAAGCCCTTAGCACATCGAGGGAGGGGAAATAGCTTAGTCACCGAATGTGCTGAATATCTATCACAAAAAAAGGTTTTGTGTTGAGGGAGAGAGAGAGGATGTAGACAGGAGGTGAGAACAGCACATAGAGAGGAATGACTGAAAATATGCATTAATATGTAATGTAACAAAATTGAGTTGTAGAAGAGATGACATCCCTTAGTCTCATATGAACATTCCTCCTATTTTTTGTCTTCATCTTTTAGTAAATGTCTGTCCGTCTTTGGCTAACAAGCCACAAGCTTTGCCAGTCAGGCACGTGGCTGTGGCCGTTCCATCTGGTTTGGCTTTCCAGATCTCTCCTCGTTAGGCCATTAGCGCCTTTTAGTCTCAGCTGCCCGCTCCTACAACTGGCAAACCAACCAAACCACTGTCCTCCTCTCCTTCTGCCGCCACCATCATTGCTTGGCCCTCGTCCGCAGTAGCAGCTTAACTGTCAGCTCCAAGTCCTGTCCAATAAGCTTTGCAGCCACATAAAAAGTGCTCTCAGTCTCCAGAAGAGTAAAAACCCAAGGAGTGTGTGCATTCTCAGTACGAACTGTTGTGACCAATGGAGCTCATATGTGACCAAACCCTGCTTTGAAAACAGACACGTTTTACTTTTTGGGATTACCCATTCACATTAAATCCATAAATGGAACAATCGCAAGTACGAAACAATATGTAAAACATAAAAAACAAAAGCACAACATGCATCATTCTTGCATCATATTGCATGATCAGCACATTTTAAAAGGTGGATGCTGGTTTAGCTCTATTTATTCTCACTAGTACCTTGTGTCATGATACAATGCTCTACAGTTTAGGCTCTGATTCCCTGGCGGGTTAGCACACTACAGATGTAACTGTGTGTGTTAGAACATGTTGGCAGGCTCCCTGTTTCACACAGCGTGGGCTACAGACTTGGCTGACGAAGACACGCCAAGGGAGACACGTTCCGAAATAGAAACATCAGTCCCGCTCACTTCTATTCAGACGGAAATAGGAAAGCAGGGAGGAATCAATGGATGCCAGAGTACGGAGAAGGTGTTGTTGCCCCCTTGTTTTGCCCCTCGCAGCTTTCCTCACATGATTGGCTGATCTGTATGTCAGTCAGATAATCTCCCAGTGGGCTGATTTCACCATGCTTTGCCTCCTCCTTCGCTTCCTGTGTTTAAAACCACAACTCAGTTGGGGATTTTTGATTCCACTCTCCAACCTTGCTCAATACCACCAGGCCAGCTAGCAGCTGCTGGATAAGCTACTCCTTTCTGATTTGCACAGAGGCCCAATATGTCCACAGGAGTTGAATAAGAAGCTTGTGATGCCAATTTGGAAGTTTCTGTAGGTGGAGGGACGGTGGGTGGGGGTATTGCATGTTGGGTGATATGCAAATTGAGCAAAACGAGCAAATGAGGAGGAGGAATGGATCTCATCTCTTAGGAAATGTTATTTAGGCTTCATTTGTCCCAGAAGAATGCCAGCAATTGTGTTATAACCCTCCAGAGCTCAAATCATTGTAAAAAAATCAGGTTTTCTTTTTGTTTATGAATGTGTTAAATTATATTGAAGATAAATCCTCCTTTATCTCATCCTTTACTTTCCTACCTTCATTGACTGTGGACTCTAATTTCGGAAGGGACCTGCTCTCTATGTAGATAAAAATGGCATATTCTAAGGTAATGAAAACACAACGATTCATATTTTCTGGCAGTTATAAACTAATGAAAACATACTTATGAAAATCATATTCTATTTCTTTACATACTGGACCTTTAAATGCTCCTAATAATAAACGTATCCCCTCGCTTTATCAAGGCAATAGATGCTAAGAATGATTTAGTCAAAAGTCTATAAACTAAGAGATTTGTTAAAACTCTTGTAGATTAAAGCCGCAGACTAAACTGAACTGTTCCTGTACTGATCCTTTTGCCACATCACCATAGCCAATTACTGTGGGACCGGCTACTCTGTATTATATAGCCCTGTATATTATGTCCATGGTCTCTGTGCTGCTCTCTGTCAAGACTCCAAGCTTGTTCTTTAGTGCAGCACTTAGTTGGAAATAAAACATGTTCATCAGTATGACTATTTCTGTTTAAGCAAAGCATCACTTCCACTATTCCCACATAAACAGACATGAATGTGTTCATGTGCACACACTCAGCACACTTAGACGCTTAGCTTCCTCATGTTAATGGCAACTAATTCTCTGTATCAGGGGATTATTCATAATTGATTTATGGATGAGGAGTGAAATTGCTCATCAGTTGAAAGAAAAAGGCTATTTGTCTTTCGGCTAGAGCGTGCCAAACTGTACTGTGGAGTTAATAGAGGAGATGTACTTGTGTTCAAGTCTAGCTATACAGCCTGTGTTAATGCAGTGCAATTCAGTAAATACTGTGTCCAAACTGATGATAACACAACATGGTAAAAATGCTGAATCGTGGCATTACTTAGAAAGTTTAATCTAAGACAATGGACCCTGAGGCTAGTGTAATGAACAAACTGCTACTAACAGTGGTCTGCTTCATTTTGTATCATTTTAAAGAGACAAGAAGCAGTTTCACCATAAACAGCATTAGTCTTTTTCTTGTTGGCAAGCAGGCCCATGGCTAAGTACATACAATATACACTCTTTTCACTTACTCTTAACTCAGTGCAGTTTGGAAAAATATTGATCTTAAGCTGCGAAATTGTCCCAACCCTGCCCCGTGCTCGCAGACCACAATCTCCTTTTTTCTCGTGTCCCGTTTGGATATATAGCCTTGTAGCTGTATGAGTGTGTTTGTGTGTGAAACCTGAGCCCAGGACAGAACACTTACTCATCAAAGTCCATTCATTGTGTTAGTATACAGTAGGAAGAGGATCAGTGTCTACGTTACAGTTGATATGGCAGATCCTTTTCAGTAGAGTTTGTTTTCTCTGGGCACTGTTAATAAATGCCTGCGTTGCTGAAAGTGGAGGCATTTCTCTCCTCGAGTTTCCTGTATAGTGATAGCATATCTAGACTGCTGCTGTTGCTAGGGTCTGTTGCTAGGTAACTATTTATCTACTATTATGGCATTCTGTGGGGCTCAATGGGGAAGTTAGCACAGACAATTTGGCCTTCTGTTTTGTACACTATGTGGTGTCATATTATGCATATTCAAGTTGCAAGTGTGAACATTCTGCTGCTGTGGAGGTAAACAACAGCTGCAAGTCAGCTGCTGCCCACAACATATTCATGCATAAATATACAGTACAAGACGAAAAAACAAAAACAAAACATACAAGGCAACATCATAAATCATTCAGATGCACACAGTACACTCTCTTTCTCTCTACCGCTCAGAAACAGTGAGACGTTTTGTTTGCTTTTGTCAGTGTGCAGGTATGGATGCTGGTAAAGGTCAAGGGAAAGGCCAGGTGCTAATTGAGAGTGCAGCTTTTTATACAAGAGTGACTTCTACTGTATCTCTCGACCGGTCCTGTCCAAACACATACAGAAACACTAACAGTTACACACACACACAAATACACACACCTCCTCTCTATCCCTCTACCTGTCAGTTGGCAGTCTTTTGTTTCCCATCCATTAAAAGTATTACTGTTCAATCCAATCAAACACACACAGGTGCCATAAACTCACATACGCCACCATCATCAAAGTGGACACGCTCAATGTCAACTCCAGCAGTGTGGGCTCACCGTTGAACAGGGAAAGGAGATGAGTGATTTAAATCAGTTGCAAATTTGCATGCCAATAGGGCTATGAATAGGCCGTGACAGAGTGAATAGTTAATTTCCTAGCAGGTCTAATAAAAAATTTGAGTAATTGCGTGACTTAGTGGGTTTAATGGGCATCTGTTGATGGTAAGGAGAACTGTGGGGATGGTTTACATGTGATTAGAGTCATACTGTCTATCAAAAAATAGCATATTTTCTACACTGTTCAATTTACCAACATCGATATTTCCCTGACATGTAGAGCAGTGATAAGCAATAAATCTTAGCTTGTCTTGTGAAACTGACTTATTGGATATTACATGGATAGGTTTCTGTGTGTGTTTTACAATGATTATGCTTGCTCGAATCAAACATAGAAGGGAAGTGCTTTTACGGAAAATGAACACTCATAAAGACAATGGAAGAGATCTTGTGTGAGTGCATATGTGTGTAAGTGCATCGGTGTGTATTTTGTTAGGGCCTCTGTCCAGGTGATGAATGATCCAGAGGGCTGAGTTTGAGGAGAGTGTCTATAAAACACCCCAGCCATCCTTCGCCCTTTTCTTCCATCCTTTCATCTTTACTCTCTTTCTGTAGCTAAATCCTTCGTTTTCTCTCTCCTTCCCCTCCCGTCTCTTTGTCTTTGTCTGTGTTTCTCCATGTCAACTACTCTCAACTATTTTTCCTCACAAACCTCTCCTCTGTGGTGCTTCAGGGCAAAGCTTTGGCGGTAAACCAATCAGTGCAATATTATTTTACGGGACAGCGACTTCAAAGTTTCCCTCTGTTTGGTACAATTAACAAGGCAAAGACCTGAGGGGACAATGTAAGGAGAGACGAGCGGGGAGAGAAAAATAGAGGAGGGGAAGCATATTCGGCAAAAGACAGACGAGGAGTATGTTTAAAAAAACCTGTGTACATACAAACATAGGGAGAGATGTCACAGATGACTTCAGGGAGGATTTTGGTAAGAAACATCTTTAAAATTCAGTTGTGTGCACCATTAATAGCTTACAGAAGCTAAAGATTGCGCTTTGTAGAAACTTGATGATGCATTTATAAGTTTACATCAGTTTACCTTTTGATTTTGGAGGAAATTGGCAGCTATGGTGTAGTGTTTCCCACCTATTTGCAGTGTTTTGAATTTGCTGCAATTCTGGTTGATGCTTCTTCATAGCAGTAGTGGGTGATGCACATCCATATCACAGTAATTATAGCCTTCCCCCTACTGACAGGAAAAATACAATTCCTAAAAAATGATAAAACTAAAGCCATACCTTCAATCTCTACAGTTATCCAGGACACTTAAGTGTGTTTGTATTAAGGAACACTGAAGATATTATTTAAAATAAACTTTAAAATGTAAATTTCCTATGAGAAAAATGCTTCTAGAACCAGTGGCTCCATCCATTTTGTAACTCACTCACTCACTTCGATATTTGATTTTGTTCTGCAGCACCTGTTGACCTTGACCATTATGGCTGTTTTTCTTTAGCCCTTAGGTCTTAGCCAGCAGCCCCGCACCTCCACACGTACACTACACAGACAATAAATCGCCCTCTACACCACCCAGCTCCCTGCCTTTTATATCATGGCGTCATGCCCTTTTTTGTGCCAACTACCCCATACTGTGCCAACTAACAACCTCCCTGCAACCCTCCATACACACACACAGACTAACGCGCACACAGGCAACCGCTTCCCCCCTTAAACCAGCTGAGATGAAAAGGCCGCAGATCACACAACTGCTAAACTTTGATCAATCTGGCAACAAGTGTAAATAGGATCATTAATAGGGATTTAGCAGGGGGCTGCTGTCTGCGATTAGACATACGCAAACATGCACATATGCTTTTTTAAGCTTCTAGTATTTTAATTATTTTTGCAGTGCACGTACTCACACACATGCAGACACATACAGCTCATTTTTATGTTTCCAGAGACAAGATGCAGCATGCAAACATGGGGGCTTTAATTGGGGTGTAATCTGAAAAGTGTAATTTGCCTAGAGTGGATAGAGAGATCTGACAGCAAGAGTAGAAGGAGGAGGGACGGGAGGAGAGGATTACTGAGAGGAAAAAAGGGGGTAGGAAAAAGAAATAGTGTGGATGAGCATAGAAAAATAAGATGAGAGCATGGTGGCAGGGCAAGGGAATAGAAATACAAAAAGAAAAATGTAAAGAAAGTGGGATTCAGTGTCAGAAATTGTGAGGGGAAAATTAGTTGGAGGCAGACAGAAAATGAGAAAGAGACGATTATAAGAAGAGATTATATTATGTGCCACTCATGGCTATCTGCATCCCCTGTCTTAGTCTCTCATACACAGCCCCTCCTCAGATTACAGCCATTTGCCACAGTAGATCTGGTTCTGAACTAGTCTCAATCCAATTCAAATCCACAATTCAGTAAGACTTCCCCTCCCTAAACTCCTTAGATTTCTATTGCCAAAACCCGATTACATCGCTTTTATAACCCACAAAACCCACTGCTGCTGTGGCTTTCCAGCTGCAAGCCTCTTATCTATCAAAAAGGACTAATGAGTTTGAAGCTGACCACCACCAAAGCCAAGGTAGAGAGAGAAATTGTGGCCATATTGTATTGCACATGGTTGGTTGATGCCTCTACGAAAACACAAAAATGTGATCACGGAGATAAAATTGTAGGACAACGGTCATCTCCCAGCAGCGGTGAATAAGGATTGTAATTATAAAAGAAAAATGACTTTCCAACTCTGACTTTATTGGCCTTTACTCCCACCCTAATCTTTTTTTTTTTTTTTGCTACCATCCTTTTTTCTTTGTCATTTCATTTCTGAGCCTTTTGTTTGCAAGAACGTTATTCCTAAAATGTAATAGAATTAAATTTATTGTGGTTTTGAATCACTCAATCATAAATTTACTCAGCAATGGCTATAGATCATGACTGGAGACTTAAGAAGGCACTGATCCAATGACTCCAGTATTCTACAATAACATTATCTTTATTCATTCGCGTTGGTGTCCCCTCTGTTAAGTTCAATTACGATGAGCATGTGTTTATCCAGCCAAGGTCATAGTATCAGTGTGTTGTTGAGCTTTTCAAAATGGTTCTGACCTCAACCCTCACCTTAACCTCCTGAACCTTGACCCCTGACCTATGACCCTGGTGTTGTCTATAACATTGTTTGTCCAATGAGCAAGGCAAAAAGACTGAGCAGTGAAGTGCAGCTGTTGCTTCTTGTTTTGATGGACTACTTTGGGTTTACAAGTCTGAGCTTGTGTCTTTTGGGTCTTTGGTAGCTTGTTTTATTTTTTCCCCTCCCTTATCCGTCCTCTTACCCCACCTATTGCTCCCCCTTCTTCTAAAATAAAATGAGCCTGGCAGTTGGCATTTTGCTTTTTGGACGGCAGGCTTCTCCCCCCATGTTCAATTATTCATACTGAACTCCTCACTCCCCACAGCTATGGAAGATAGAACGAACACACACACACAGCTCTGTAAATGCATGTGCCATGTGTTGGCAGTGATATTTTTGGGGCTTTGTTTTACGAAGGGGAACTGGCAGCTTCAGTATAGAGTGCAATACACAAGTGAGGGACTATTATTGGAGATGAAGGCAAAGAGATTCTCTCGGTTTCTCTCAACAGTTTGGACGTACTATTCTGAGACTTTAGACCTGCTCTCACATTATCACAATTTCCAGTTGTTGTTTTTTTTTTTGTCTCTATTCAATTTTGAGGTACTTTATTACACTATTATTGTCTCACTTTTCTATATCTGCCTCACCACTTTTATTTATTTGCCAATCTTTTCTTTAATGCCCATCAAAAGGTGCATCTCCTTTGTTTCTCACGCTTTTCAGGTTCCCTCATTTCTCATTCATCTATTTTTCCTGTACAGCCCATTCATCCCAGTACTCCCTCCATCTCCCTCTGAGTGCAGCTTGATGTCCCCTCCCCTTCCAATCCACCCTCACACTTGTTGTTGTTCTGTTAGTGCTGTGACAGTGTCTCTGGCAGGGTTAGGTAACTGTGCAGTGTGCCCTACTGAGCCAGGGTGAATAATTCAGTGAACAGGACATGGGGCTACACTCTTATGTCAACTGGAATTACAAGTTACAAAATGCTGCATGTACAAAAATGAAATTGAAGCATCAGCTCAGCAGTGTGTGTGTTGATAAGAAACGAGAAGTGAGAGACTCAGGTGTGTTCCTGCAGATTTTTTAAATTTCAAAAATATAGCATACGCTGTCATTGTGCTATCTTGCTATGCTACCATTTTCTTCCTTCAGTATTATCATAGTGCACTATTATGTGACATCATGTGCTTCAAAACTGCCAAACGGTGGGTTTGCATATGTGCTGTTTTAAGCAGTAGGGTACAAAATTCTCAGTCAGGGCTATTTTGTCACCAGGAATGGAGGTGGAAGATGGTGGGAAGAAAAGCATGTGTAGGGAGAGGAGATGAGTCAGTATAGGAAGGACAGCAGAGAGTGGAGGGAGAATAAGAATAAATAGGTAATCAAAGTGAATTATAGGGGACTAGAAAAGGCTGGATGAACTGACGGAGGCGATGGTGAGAAACGAGGAAATAGGGGACGTGTGAGTGAATGAGAGGCATGGACAGAGGACTCCTGATGTGAGTCATCCAGCCAGTGAGAGATGGGTCACCATGGACACGGCCACTGACCCTGCACTGATGCCCAATCTATTGATCCCATTAAAGCTACACCTCTGTGTTACTCTTCCTCTCTTTCTCTGTGGTTGGTTTCCTGTCTGACTGTATTAATCTTAATGAGATCAACAATTCTGCATCTCTCTTTGCCTCTCTCGTCTGTAGTGTCTGTCTGTATGCATCAATTTCTGTCTAGGTGCCTGGCTCTCCCTGCACATCTGCCTTCCTATTTTAGCGTCTATTTTGTCCTTTTTAACGGTTGGCTGCCTGTGGTTTATAGTTTAAGTGCCACAAATAGCAAGCATTATGCAAATATTGATTAAATACATGGTGAGGAAATAATACCATGAGATAACCTAATAAATACAAATGTGTTAGGCCAAACATATCTGAATAAAACTGTGTCCCAATGTCCAAACCCATTCCTGTCTGTGCCCTTCTTGACATCTGTTTCGTCACTCTTATTTGTTCCCAATATTTTGTCTGATTCTTTAATTGTCAAGGTTTTCTGTCTTTCTCTCATTTTATCTGTCCTTTCTCCATCTCAATCAGACAGAAGGTTTGAAATATTTCTCTCTTGTTAATTGGGCTCACTGCAGAAAACAACTGTAGATTAAGTAAAGGCCATCTACAAGCAAGTGCAGGTTAGATGGATATACTGGAGAGAAGTGCTGTTCGATTACTCACCAGTGCGATAATTCGCAATTAGCCCTCTTTGTGATGATTATAAAAGGTTATCAGCCTTGTGGAAATATGCACACACACCACACACACACAGAATGTCCTCGGCGGTGAAGCTTTACCATTCTATGGCGAGACTTGATTAGAGGTTGATTTAATGCTTTCCAAACAATGAGCTCCTGTTTATTTCCAATTAGCATGATGGATGCAGACTATAACAAACATACTATCTTCCTCTTCTTCTCTCCTCTCTCCCACCACATATCTCGTTCTCTCTTCCTTTCTCTCATTTAAACAGTTTTCTTGGATGGCACTCGCATGGCAACAGCAGGCTTTGACATGAGTGTTGCCATGGAGGAGCATTTTAACAACTGTGGTTGTAGCTGCACCATGTTACTTATTAATTGAATTTTCAATGACCTTGACCTCTTTGAGGATTGAGCTTAGCTCTGCTTTGTCACCTAGAGAGATTCTGCATTTCCAGTTTCTTAGGTCACTGAAGTGATCAACAACCATTTGATTTGTATTATTTTCAAACATTTCTTGACAATTTGACATACAGTGTACCATAGTTTGTAATCTTTATTCTTTGTATGTGTAGTGGATCTCTTGCGCTTAATATTTTTTGTGACTATAGGTGTGACTGATTGTAATGTATATGGATAGTATTTGATGGTCATGGTTTTCAGACCATCTACAAGCAAAAATAAATTAAGTCCTGTTATTCTTATCTAAGCATATCTCCATGGCAGACACAACAGCATATACACACGTGTGCGCTATTAGGATACTGTAGGTTCCACTAGATACATGAATATAAACAGACAAACTCACTTAAACAATTCCAGTTTAGCCCATCCAGTAGTTTTCTTCCAATAATTTATAGAGTTGAATCATCTCAAATCTGTAATCTGTATCATACAGAATCTGGCATTGCACCCAGGGAGTCCCAAGCTATCAGTCTGCCACACATTCACCTTGACACATCCCATCATTTAAAATCATAAGCACTCAAAACTCTATTTGCAGGCAAAGAGGGGTGGCAATCTTATGCATTTTTGATCTGAAACTTGAACAAGCTCCTTTCCTCTCCATGCTGGCTTTCAATAAATTCAGATGATTTCCCGTGTCATTAAATACTGAATTTGACTTGCAAATGGCCTCCTTGTGCTTTCTGTGACGACGAGATGAATGCACAGACACACACATTTGTATATCCAGACTTACAGAGGCAGGCAGACAGCACTTGCGTAGCTCATGTTTAATTAAGAGGTTTGTCTGTGAGAGAGTGTGATGGGCCTAGCACACTGTCACCTCAACGTGTGTTTTCTTCAATAAACTTTTCTTTTCCTTACTCAATATCCTGTGGCCCGATAGGGGGCAGTACATATTGGTTGCCTCTTTTGTCCTCTGCCAGCATGACCAAGGTAAACATCCTCTTGGATTATCTCTTTCATTCTTTATCTCACTCTCTTCCTCCTTTTATCCCCCTTTCTTCACCATCTCTCCCGTCTTCTCATCCTCTTTCACACTCACTCCATCTTGATTCTGTCTCTTTTTTCCATCTTAGAGATGAAAGCCTCCCCACAGCTCCTTTCAGTCCTCCTGAAGCGGCCCAAATGAGGTAGCTTATCTGATGAATTCCCCCCTCCCTCTTCAGACAGAATCACACACTTTTTTACACACAAACACACACGCGCGCACACACTCACTTGTACAGCTATGTCTTGCTGACTTACACTCTCAAAACACAAGCTTACACAGCTGTAAAAAGACCCATTCTGCACATGTACACACTCTTTCTAGAGGTCTGTAACTCACTTATGCACCATATAAACATATGCATAGGCGGATAATAAGTAAAACACCCACACAGACAGACAGACACACATACGGTGTGCCTGGAGGCATGGCAGGCCTGGTGGGAGATCCGGGGGCCTGGCATCGTGGTATAAGGTGCCTGGCGTCGGTTCCCCAGGGGTAGTGGGCTGACTGTGATGTTAGTTATTGGGCTCCGCACAGCAATGCCTTTTGGTCTACTCTGTAGGGGGGGCATGAGGGAGTCCATGCGTATGACGGCTTTTATTTAACAGTAATCCCAACAGCTGTTGTTCAACCAAGCATCTTCCCTTCCCCCAACTCTTCTTCCTATGTTCTTTCTTTTTACTTCCTTCCTTTCTTTTCAGGCGTCTGTCTGTTTTCCCTGTCAGAGCCAACCAGATCCACCAGAGACCCCTTATTACCAACTCACATATCCACCCTGTCTCCTAAATATTACGCTCATATACAGCTAATTTACATTAGCAAATGTGTTTAGTAGGAACTGAATGCTGCCTGGATTATGTTTTTAATCAACGTAACAAGGAAATTAATGTAACTGAATGTATCTGCAAACTGTGAATGTATTTTGTTTATTTCCCTACCTGCCAACTAAAGCAGGATAAACATTTTTATGGCTATTTTTAGGCAACTCAAAACACTTGGTTAAGCAAAGCTGATGTTGATGTTGTTTTTGTTCTTGACGTGTTGATCTTTTTACTATATGACCAAAACTACTATGTTTGGCTAACAGTGGCCAAGTGTTTTAGTAACTTAAAACTAAAATGTGGGATGCAGGACCCAAACTCTGAGCTCCTGTGTTTTTTTTTTTTTCTTACATTTTAACCATCAACTCCGATGTCCTCCCTGTGTATTTTAAAATATTTTGCCAGTGAATGTAATTCAGACACCAATTACATTCCTTCCTAAACATATTTAGCAAAGCAAGCATTAGCATATTCTGTAGGGAAATGAATTGATCTACTCCCTTCAAACGTGCATGTGTATACACACAAATTCAAATGTCTTTATGCTGAGTATGATGTTCAGTCAGCACGTGACACCATTAGGGCAGCCGGTGTTCAATAGAGATGTGTGTGTCTCTTTGTATGTGTGCTAGTAAACCCTTTAATGTAGCATAAGAATTAATGAGTCAGAGTGCAAAGGGTAAAAGTGCAGCTGTACACTGGCACCTGCCCTCCACTCACACACACATGCACACACACGACCCCTTATACCTGCAGCTGGCTACTGATTGAGCTGTTCCCCACCCAGGGGACCCCCTCAATGCAAGACACGTGTGTCTCTCTCACTAATTACCCCCCTTACACCAGCTTGCCAAGTGTGCACCCCTTCCTCCTTCTTAATAAGAAGAAAGATACTGTAGTTTCATCTCTGTCCCCGACCGTACGTTCGTACAGCTTCCCGTCCCTTCTTACTTCCCTCTCTTGGCTTCCCTCCCTCCATCCCTGCTGCCTGTCTGTCACCCAGGACGTGCTGTCCCACCCCAGCTCTCTCCCCCAGGCCTCTGCCCTCTCCCTTGGGTACCATGTGGAGGAAAGGCCCGGGCTTTGTCTCCCTGTCTAGACCCTGACACCAACCACAAGGGGAGAGAACTTAATGATGGGTTCAGCAAATGTGCTTACTGGCTCTAACCCACATGGGTGTGGGGGCGCGCGCGCACACACACACACACACACACACACACACACAGACACAGACACATATTCTTTCTCCTCTCTCTGCCTTTCTTTTTCCTTTCTCTTTCCCCTCTGTCTCGGTCTCTCTCAGTGACAGGGATGACAATGGTGCCGTCTGTTCACCATATCATTAACATGTCCCCCACTGTACTTATTCTGTTGGGTACATAATTAAAGATTATTTTAATCTAATCGTCATACAGTTGAAGCACGATACTAAAACTAATAAACTGTGAGCATTATCCACTCTTTAGCTGTCTCAATACTAATACAGCTACACTCACTGTGAGTGGTGGTTTGTTGTAGCAGGAGCGCATTAACTAAACTTTTTTGTTTAGATTGTTTTGTTTCATCATGCTTATGTGTTTCAAAGAGTTTGTGTTGTAGTCATCTGCATGTCATTTGTTATTGGGTGATAACGAAGTTGTAGCTGAACTGACAAGTGAGTGAAGAAAACTTCCATCCAGAGGCATCACACCATTTGTATTCATGTTTCAAAAAAGCAAAAATAGTATCTCGATCATTTTAATGAATGGAAGTAAATTGAATTTCTTATGTGGTTATGTGTGAAATTAAGGAAAGACCTGTTTATATTGCAAACCTGAAAACATTGGGCTTCAACTTGAACAGAAATTGTCATTGCTTTTAAGCGTGTATTGTGTGGTCGTTCCAATACTGTCTTATGTCGTTAGGAATTATATTTCAACACCAGTCTCAGCTCTAAATGTGACATTGTTCTCCTGATTGTGAAACGTAAATGCAGTAGCTTGAAAAATAACTTTGACGAAGACAACATAATTGAGTATTCATTGCAATACTGTATTGTAATTCTTCCTGAATGTATTTGTTTTCCGTTTAAGGCGATTGAACATAGGAAAAAAAATAATGAACTTGCACATTCTAATTAAAACCATATTTACTCAATGTTTCTCATGCATGCATCATTTAATCCTTGAAAGTCAATGACATTGTAATATCCTCAATTGTAAGTCTGTTCAAGATTTAAGCCCCAAATGTTGAGCATAACAACACTGCACTGCGGCTGCCTTCACCTCAGGGTGACCTACAACCGTTTGGTGACTCAGATGTTATACAACTTTTCTCCTTGATTCACATGTTCAAATACTCCAATGTTAATGTGTGAAAGTCCTGTCCCATACACTGTCAGACTCTCTACTTAGGCATAAAAAACATAAGACAGGAAATACTATACAATTGTATGTAATTTAGACTAATTACTCTACACACCCATATCCCAGTGTCAATGACGAGGTGAAAATCAGGACTGGTATTAAAAAATGCATGAGTTTCTCTTTGGTTGGAAAGTGGCATGACTGGCAGGAGGTGATATATAAAAGTCTGCCTCTTGTCTCACACTAACTGTCTTGCTATGTTTATTCCTCCTCTCTTTCGCAAGAAGACATTCTGCTTTGAGCACTAATGAGAAATCAGGCATGGCTGCTGAATGCTTTGGTCATGATGGTCAGGACAAGAGATGGACGTTGCCCTTTTCTCTCCTGTGTTTGTTTGGCTGTGTGTTTGTGTGAGCAGTGTGCCAAAGGACTGAGTCCCTGGTGTTGAATGATAAGCTGAATTGGACTCTGTGTGTGTGCATGTGTGTTTGATTTGTTTTAACTGTCTAAATGATTAATATGAAGGCCGGGGTGTGAATGTCGGGGAAGAGGTCTGGTTGACAGAAGGTTTAGGTCGGCTTGCCTTTCAGATTTACCGTCTTTCTGCAAGTTTTCAGTTCTCTTTTTAATTTAGCTTTTATTAGACATTTAACTCTGTTTCAAATGGGATGTTGCTGTATACTGTCTTCAGTAGCCTCATATCCTCCTGATTTGTATTCTGGATCACATTGTTGAATGTAGTTTAAGTATGTCTCGTTTATTACATAGACCCATCTGAGAAATCTTCCTTGGAAACTGTTTGGAAAAGGGCAGGCACTTTCAAAGAATACTTGGCAGGTGATTGGATGAACCATCTGTCTATCAACGTCTATCACGGCCTAACTTCAACCAATCTGATCAATGAACCATATGATGTAGTAGGCGAGCCAAAGCCATTCGGGGCAAAAACATTTTTTCCATCGAGAAAGGCATTCAGTGTCGTTCTTTGCTCTACTTTCAATGAAGAAATACTCTTTTTAGGAGTCGTCACATCTAAACCCGTTACTACCAGTAGTTCTTCATAGAACGCTATAGGATTGGTCCGAATCACTGTGGTTCGCCCATAACATTCTCTCTCTCTCTCTCTCTCTGTCTCTGTCTCTCTCTCTCTGTCTCTCTCTCTCTGTCTCTCTCTCTCTGTCTCTCTCTCTCTGTCTCTCTCTCTCTGTCTCTCTCTCTCTGTCTCTCTCTCTCTGTGTTGTTCTCTCTCTCTCTCTCTCTCTCTGTGTTGTTCTCTCTCTCTCTCTCTCTCTCTGTGTTGTTCTCTCTCTCTCTCTCTCTCTCTGTGTTGTTCTCTCTACAGTCAGTCTAATGAGCACACAGACTTCTGTGGAACACACAAATACATCTGTGAGTGTGCACGCACACAGACAGCTTGATTGGGCCCTGCCCATGTATCTCTCTTCAGCCTAATGAGCAATGCTGGACAACCAGTATAACAATCATATCTCTGTTTGTCTGTTTGCGGTGGAAGCTGTGATCCAATGCTAATTCTACAGTAAACTCTTTACGGCTTGATGAGCACTGTTTTATTTCAGTACTTCTCAGCAACACAGCCACGCTGAAGAGTAATATACAGCTTAGAGCTTTTTGGTGATTTTTGACTTGTTTGTTGGCATAATAAGCTGCTTGAATCTGAAAAGGAATAGGGATATGGGTGGAGTGGTTTAGCATAATGAAAACAGCTGTGGTTTCTTAGTTTGTTGATGATAAAAGACATTGCCATTTGTTTGGAACTGAATGAGGAAATCCAGAACTCTGTTGAAATTTGGCAATTTTTACTGGAAGGACAGCATGTGTGTTTTTGAATGTCTTTGTGGTAGAAGTCCTCCATATATTGGGCAACTGCTTGAGTACTTTGGGTATTCTGTGTTTGTGTGTAACTCTTTTGCTGTTATTTATTAAATTCTTTAACTTGAAGAGATTCAGTGCGATACCTTCCCAACATCTGGCCTTCAATTTAAAGCCATAGATTAGTGTGTTACTCTCTACTCTCGTAAGGTCTGCTACTTCAATCAATACACACATCACTTCATGATGTGTGAAGGGGAAACAATCTCAGCAAGGTACATTTTTACTAGGCAGAGACTATTAATTTTGTCCCTCTGACTCTTAACCAATTTCCCAACAAGTTACCCTTCACACATAGGTGTAATATAGAAGTGAAAAGATGGTTTTGTGTGTGTGTGAATTAAATTCATTTCAACAGACTGGCCATTGTTTTGTAGCTGACACATCATCTGGATTTCTTTGTAACAGGATATTTCTAATGGATAAACAATTCTTGTATTAGTCACACTGATAATTACTCTTACTAATCAGTTTTTAAAACATTGTTGCGTCTGGCTGTCTTGTTGGAACAACAGCAAAAATATATCAGCAATGCAGCAGTGGAGGATAAATCAAGTAGTTCAGTATTATTTTTTTCCTCAATTTCTTTTACATTTTTTCAGTAAGCCTATAAACCAGTTTTCTCTTGTTTATATTCTTACATAACTTTTTAGAACACTAGTTTATAACATACTGTAAGCTGTGCTGACAAAGATTGTTTTTCTGAATATATTTATTCATACCGATTGCTGCTTAATGATGACCACTGACTGTGAGTCATAGTTTACCATGTTTTGATTTATGAAACTGGCTGCATGTAATGATCATGAGATCAGTGTTCAGGATGGGTCATAAAAATGGCAGAATGTTGTTTTGTTTGTGTCAGTTATTTTTTTCAGGATGCATTTAGCGGCAGCTTCGTCTTATTGGGTCTTTCCTTTGAAGCTGCCAGGCCTCTGGTCAGGAAGTTTAGACTTTAGAATTCATCTCTCTTCCTTCATCATCCTCATCCTCTCCTCTCACCCTTCTGGTGGACATCTGTGTTCTATCATAAAACAACACAAAGAATTAAACACATACACACACTTTTTCTTGCTTGTTCTCAATTCACATTGCACTTTGGTCTCCAGCTGGCACCACTGGAGACATGCTACATCTCCATCCTTGTGTGTTTGTGTGTGTGTGTGTGTGTGTGTGCGTGTGTGCGTGTGTACCTTGGCGCTTTCAAGAAGCCCCAGTGTTTGTTTTTGCTTTATTGCCTTTGTCTTTTCATTTCAAATCGTCTCTTGGTTGCTTTCCCTCCCTCTTTCTCCATTCCACTGTTGTCTTTCTCTCTGATTCTGTCATAACGCTCTACTCTCTATCTGTATTTTCTAAATAAGCAATGCTTCTCAACACTTAAGTATCAAGACCACTGCCATTGTTGTTAATTAAAATTGTTTGGCCCAACTCCTAGCTGCTTTGTGCTGTAACTCACACCTAGGGGAAATAGAAAAGCTTTGTATAATATTCACTTTTGTGTATATTTGTGTGCACCTAGTTGTTTGTAGTTTTACTACACACAGAGAGGTATGATAGGTAAAGGTACGGCGAGGTATCCACATGCATACATGCAGACACATGGACAAAGACACAGTGTCACATAAGAAAATGAATGAGAGTTACTTACACTGTAGTAGCCCTTTTGGTTTGTCATCCTCTCATTCATCATTTATGAGGTCATTTATTCTTCAGCATGCACAAGGATGTTCCTTTATTTTGTAGTGTTGAATTATTCAGCTGCTTGTTGTGATGGATCCATGATGGTAAGGGATAGTAACACATGTGTTACAGGCGAGATTCCCTATGTGAGCTACGGGAATTCTTCTTCCATTGTTTATCGCTGCAGTATGTGTGCGTGTTCCCCATGGTAGATGATGATGAATCATAGACTTGCCTGATCATGTACTGTTAAGGAGCAGCACCTTCTTAGCAATTACAACATCCACTACTCCACGCTGATGACTCAGGAGCATGTATACACTTTTTATGTCTTTTGTGTATAATGATAATAATACACTGAGCTTTCTTGCCAACCTTCTACATAATGTGGGAGTGAGTAATCATGGGACATAGGAGTCTGCTTCTGCCCTCTTACCTCTCTCTAGCTCAGCACTTTCCCTTTCTTGAGTCCTCACTTTGTTCTTCTCCTCCAGTACAATTAAAATATCGTCTCTTGACCTATCATCTCCAGTATTTTGCACTCAGTCAACATTTCTGTCATCTATCACCTATTTCGATTTCTCGTCTTACTCTTACTCAGTTTTAGTGCCTGGTCACACCAGTAAGTGGCACAGAGAGAAAGCAAAAGGCAGTCATAGAAGCATGGTGATATAGTGATAACCTGCAGGTAGTGCAGTGTCTATCATGGCTTTGGCCAGTTACGTTTGTGGTGAAATTGATACAAAAAGCTAATCAATTTTGACTTTAAACGAAATTTGACTATAAACAAATTCACTTCGCCTCCATGATTGAATCCACTGATCTTGACAATTCCATTAAAATGAATTAAAATTAGTTGTGTATACAGGTGTGACCAAGCCCTTTCTCCCTCCTTCACTCACTCACACACACGCGCACGTGCCTTCCCTCTCCCTCAATGTCTGATGGAAAGTTACACCCTCCCCTGTGGTCTCCAACTCTGTCTGCTTTCCGTTGTGTTGAGACAAACAATGATTTGTTCCACTGTATCTGTTTACAGTTTGTTACATCATGGCACCTTTCGCCGCTCTCCCCTGTTATTAGAACTGATTTGTCTGTTTTTTGCTGCCGTGCTGAAAATGGAGCCTCAGAAAGTAAGAGCGAGAGAGAGAGAGAAATTAAGTGTTTATATTTGCGTGTTCATATGTGTAAGCCAAAGCACATGAGCTGATGGGGGGGAAAAAAGGCGAGAATATAAGAGTTCTTACATTTGCCTGTTATAAGTGTGTGCGAGTTACTGTTTGGGATGTGTGGTGTGTCACTTTTCTGTTACTTGTGACATGCGAGTAAGAGCGGCTGGCTGATTTGTGGACCTCCAGGCCCAACCATCATCACACATCATGAGCATCTCTTAGCTGATGAAATTGGTTTACCTCCCACCTCTGCTGCTGATGTTTCCATTGAGGGGTTAGAAACACATGTGTGCACACACACACACACTTTGGGTTTTGAGGACATATAAAGACAGTTAGAAGTATAAACCTCTAATATATACTCACACGTACAGAATAACACATCTCTGATCAATTTACACATTTATTGCACTGAATATCTCCACAATTTAATGAGGTTAGTATTACTATCGAAATACTGCTCTACCTTATAGAACATGGCTAAATTTAAAAGATGGTATACTGTAACATCATTAATAATGTATCACACACATTCATGAACACACAGGGACCAGCACAGCACTGATGATAACCTCCCAGTCCCTGTTTTTCATTCATAAGTGGAGAGACATCTGGATTTTAAATGGGCAGAATCCTCAGCCAAATTAGTCCAAGTTGTAATGGTGGTTGGTTTGTTGTTGTAACTAGATTTTAAACTTGAATTATGACAGAAGAGTCTTTTTAAGGCCTTTCTTGATATCACATGAACATATAAAACGTTTTGATCTTCGTCCAAATATGTTTTTCTCTCAATGAGAGTCCTGTCCTCTTAAGTTTGAAGAGATCACAAACAACTTTGGAGTTAGATCCACAAATGTGTTAATGACTTCATTAAGCAGTGCTGAGACAAACTTGAGGTTTTTCGGACCCAGTCCACGCTTGCAGCTCTTTACCCGTGCGGGTGTTTCCCACTCTCTGTTAAAGGTTGTGGTACAGTCTTCTCTATATTTCTGAACAGCTTAAACAGCAAGGCTCCCTGGAGATCAATTAATAGTTTATAGAAGAGCGGAGAGAGCAGTGAAATTGCCTGTCTTAGTGGTTCATGCTCTGATGCGCCACCGCCATGGTTTGCTTAATTAGGCCAAAAATATCTTTAAAAATTTGACTGCTAAAAACATTTTTGTTTTTCACAGGTTCTGAGTTTTTAAATGTTTATGTGGCTTCATAAGAGAGTGTGTCTTATGGTGTATAAAATCAATTCTTTAGTGAAAAGCCAAGGCTTTTTCCACAAGAAAGAAAACAAAATACAGTCTAAAAGCCCAGTAATACCCCGAGTGAACAGTGTTGCTACACTTAGAGCTATACTCATGTTAGCAGGGCTACAAAGAATTACCACAATGTGACAATTGGTGCACTAAAACTTTGCATCGTCTACATGGTTCGTATTCCAATTTTTGGCCTCAACTCTGTCAAAATGCAAGACTTGATAACAAGGCTAACACACTCAAGAGCAGTGACTTGTTTATCAAATTTTCTTGCCAATTAGGAATGATTGTACCGTATATAGAAATCTCTTGTGAAGACAAATTGTTGGTCAAACCTAAAACATGCTCTAAATTTGTGTTTTTTTCTGTTTAAGTCATAAGGCAGACTCTATAGAGGACAGCTGTGTTGTCTACTGTATAAAACGAAGGTTGTGTTCAGACCTAGTAACCTGCAGACTAAGCACACACAGTATGTATACGTGCCTAATTATTACATGACATGGAGATGGCAGAGGTGGCATACATTCCCCCACAGAGTCACATCAGCACCATGGACAGTGACTAGGGAAGCCCCTCAGATTGGCATCAGCAGCACCATGGCCAGCGGTCGTGATACTGGTCGCAATAGATGGGGTCACTTGAGACATTCAAAATAATTGTGCAGCAGATTTTTCCAGTCCCATTGTTAGGATCCAGTTGCAGGTTTAGTTGAGTCTTTGTCAAAATAAATGAAATGCTCACTGTCCCTCCAGTTCTGAAAACTTAATTGAATTTGCCACAATAATTTGGCCAGAAGGTCCTAATGTACTGCAGCAGGGCATGTTTACTCTTGTTTTATTCCTCCTGGGTTAACATAATCTCTTATAATGTCATGAATATATTGCAGAGAGGGTTCTGCTAGCACTGCAGCAGTTCTGTCAAGGGTCAGTGAATGCTGTAGCACTGCAGTGGTAGAGCCTGCTGTAGAGCAGACTGGAGACTACAGAGTACAGACATAAACTTATGATAGTCTGGCCTCATCTGCACTCCAGATGGAAACGACAAGGGGAGAGAAAGAGGTTGATGAAAACAATAACTTCTGTAGTCAGGAAAAGAGGGAGTGGGCAGAGGAACACTGAGAGTATGTCACTAAGTGGTGGAAGAAAGGTGAAAATTGAGCTGTAATACCTGAGACACCAAAGACGAGCTCATTTCATGCGACCTTACTTTTGTCGGTGCCTTTATTGTGCAAAGAAGATCCATATGTGTATGTCTCTGCGTAAAAAACCTTGCTAACACGACACTGTGTTAGCAAGGTTGAAGGAGACAGTGAGCTGTGACGGTTTAGCATCACAAGTTTGTACTGCTATCCACCACAGGAAAAAACTGTGTGTCTGTCTATTCTGTAGTCTGTGCTTTTATGTGCATAAATATGACTGATTTATTTATCTGTCATTTGTTAATTATGGCATTGTGTGCATATATTACATGTATACACAATTAATTGTATCTGAGGCACATGCACTTGCACAGAGTGTCTTCAGGGGGACAGCATACATCTGCTCTTCCCTCATTAACTCCATGCAGAATGGTATTTGTCAGCTCCACTGTCATCGCCTTCAGTAGGCCACATGTGTGTCCAGACATGGATCAGGTGGAAAACTCAAATCCCAGCAGGCTTCCCGGCCCCGCTTCCACAGACATCGGTACAGTGCCACTCGCTCACCTGCTGCTTCACCTCTGACACAAACACATGGGGAAAAGATGGGGTGCACTCGGACCATGGAAAGCTGTTGTACAGCTTTGATGAATTCTGTTTCCTCACTTCCCTTTTCTTATGTAAACACTGCCATCCCTCCTCAAACTCTCTTCATCTGTGTTTCCAGTGGGTTTACATGCTTTTAAGTCCACCTCGCTCCCGTTCTCTCATTCTCCTCCCTGCTCTGTCTATTCCAAAGAGGAAACACACCGGTGGTTTTGACCAATCTTGTCCCATTTAAATAGGCCAAGCCCGAAATAGTATGCACATGTAATAGTCTGAAATCAGGCCTCATCAACTCGAGTCTTGGTTAATGAAACCAAGATATGTGCAGTTCATTTCCTTGTCTTAACCTTGATGGCAGGCTATCCGTGTTCATTGGACAAGTACACTGGCTGGAAAGATCTGATATGTATTTTCATCATACTTACAAGGGATGTAATATTCTTTTCATAAGGGAGTGGTATTATTAAAACATGAATAGATTGAGTAACCTTGAGACTCTGACTCCAACACATGCTCTCTTCCCCGTTGCCATGGTAATGCAGCAGCAGCACCTTGCAGTGTAGAGTGTTTTCTCAAAAGCTCACTGCAGTTTTCATTCCAGTAGATTTTGTCTCCTCTCAAAGTTTCCACCTGCATGGAGATGACCCAACAGCTTGTGCAGCCACTGCGGGGAGAGAGGGAGAGGGGGAGGGAGAGCGGAAGAGAGAGAGCGATGTTAAAGGATGTGTGTGTGTGCACCCAAGTCTGCATGGATGCATGTGTGTTAGTGTCTGTGTATATGTGTGTGTCTGTAGCCAGAGCGATAACCGTGATTGGGTGTGTGACTATCAACATGGCTTCATGTGAAGCAGCCCCTCTCTCTTGCCTATCTGCCTTTTAGAGATAAGACACACAGCCACCCATATTGCATGTACACACAATTTAAAGTTTGATCACTAGACGTGCATCTTTGATTGGTCAGAGCAACATTACCACACCTTTTTATATTTAAATAGTGCATTTCTTGACATATCTTTGGGCATCCGGGTGCCAGAGGGGAGTAAGAGTCATACCATGTAGTCACAGTGTGTTTGAAGCTGGCTTATGACCTTTATTTTATTCTCACATCTTTCCTGTTACTCTCTAGAGCATACAGTTCAATGTAGCTTTGACAATATAAAATAAAATGTATATAGACCAATCTCAGTGCCAGGTATTCATGTTTGAAAGTAGATGTAGAAAATATTATATTGTAAGTCTGGCACTTTAGTGACATCCTTAGATCTTACCACATTGTCTGAAAAGACTATTTCTGGCTTTCAGTGTCTCATGGCATATGAGTATGTTCAGTGGCTGTCATTCTGCCTTTCCATCTGATTTAGTCCACGTTAACAATATTCAGGAGGGA
Organism: Coreoperca whiteheadi; assembly: GCA_011952105.1. Classification (NCBI taxonomy): domain Eukaryota; kingdom Metazoa; phylum Chordata; class Actinopteri; order Centrarchiformes; family Sinipercidae; genus Coreoperca; species Coreoperca whiteheadi. The sequence continues at coordinate 12,997,279 of CM022484.1, forward strand.
TGGCAACACCTGTCGATGAGCACTAAAGAACAGGTGCTGTCGCACCATGGGAGAGCTGCTGAGTCACTCTCATACTTACACACATACACATTAGATGCTACTTGGAAAGAATCTCAATGAACCATGACTCATTTTATTTTATGGTACGGACTTATATCAATTGTGTTGGTGTAACACTGAAATGAAGACTGAAAATACAGACATGCAACTAAGTCTTTTGAACTGGATTTGATGTTCTAATTTGAAATTGCCCACATCTGTATCACAGATGATAAAACTGTTATGTGGTAATCATTGAGCCCTCTTTAGTGTAAAAACATCTTTGCTGGTATTGTTGCAGTGTTTGCATTGTACTTTTCCAGACATCACTTGGTAATTAAAGTGCAGCCATCACCATGTCACAATTTTTTTTACTGCTTCCATGTAGTTTCTCTTAATAAACGTTGTGGTATTTTAGCCAAGATGGCTTTCACACTGATGGTAACTGCACATATGGTTTTTCTTCCAAGCACTACGTGTCTTTTTATGAAGTGTGTATATAGGTTGAAATATTATGGTGTTCAGAAACAAAATTTACATGGATTATTTATGCTACAGTATAAACTCACTGTAAGGTTTACACTTGCCATACTACACTCCACTCTCTCCTTGCCATTTCTATATACGTAGAGTGAATTGGACAACCCCAGGGGTTTATATGGTCTGGAGCTCTGCTACTTAGGCTTGTTTCTAACCTCTGTTACTACATGAAGCTACTAGCTCATGCCGTGACGCTGTCTCTGCTGCAGTTATAGCTAAGCCTCAACCCTGGGGAGCATCTCTCTGGAAAAACAACAACAGCGAAGGAAAAATTTGGACATGACAGGAACAGCATCCTCTGTTGGTTTATATTTCCCCCTCTCTCCTCTCTGCCATTAATTCCCAGTTCTTCTCTTCATTTTCTAGCATTATTCGTGCCACATCATCACCTTTTCCCCTCAAATTCTATGCTCGACATGTACCTTCTTCTGCTTATTTGTTTAATCCCCTCCTTCCTTCCTTCCTTCTTTCCTTCCTTCCTGCCTTCCCTCCTTCTCCATATATCTTGAGACCTCAGGCTCCCCCCCCCCTCCCCCTCGCCACCCCCCCCCCCCCCCCCACCCCGCCACCCCCACCTCTCC
>CM022484.1:12998463-13090184 GCA_011952105.1 Coreoperca whiteheadi
CCCCCCCCCCCCCGCTATATGCCAGCCAAGCTCCCGCTCCACACTACATATCTTTACCCGGGCAGGCAGCACAGCCAACAATTAGAACACATTACTGCCAATTGTACCACCTGCGGCCCCCTGAAAGGCAGGAAAAAGAGGAGAGGAGGGGCCGGCACCGTGCCAATGGAGGTGGGGTGGGTGTGTATGTGGTGGAGAGGTGGAGTGTTTTACAGCTTTCTGGATACTGCCACAAAGCACAGTGTTTAATTAGCAATAAGCACTGGTTTAATCAGGGACCTGAATACTGCCGGATAGACAGACTGCAACTGTCGTTGTCTTTGTGGGGGGGCTTGGGTATGTAGGAATGGTAACAGAGTGTGTGTGTGTGTGCGTTTGTGTGTGTGTGTTAGCAGGGGTTTATGGTTAAGCTGTTGTTTGGTTGTGGAAGAATGAGTCGCAAGTTTGGATAGATGGAGAAGGGGGGGGGTCATTGTGTTCGGGGTCCATTATTGTTTTGAAAATAATTCAGTGGTTGTGGACATTAGATAGTGGAGAGAGAAATGTGTTTATGTGTGCATTCACACCTACATTTTGGCCAAGGACTGGCTCCAATCACAGTGAATTGGATGTGTTGTGTGAGGCTTGAGTGAAAGCAGTCTCTTTTTTTTGGTCTTGTGGAGAAAACGAAGAGGTGTCTGTGAGGAGATTTAGCCTGGAGCCAAAACCAATCCACAACCACTCAACATTGGAGAGGGGTCTTATCCCCCCAACTTGCCCTCGCGATGACAGGCCTGAGCTTCCTGCACACACAGATATTCACATACACACACTGATAGATGCACAGTTGTATGTTGTAACTTGTGTTGCCAGCATAGAATATGAAAACACACCTCCCTTATAGACACAGACACACTATGTGCCAAGGTATTAAAGCCGTGGTGTTTTTCTGTGCAGGCTGAAGCCAGTGGCCAGATGAGAATGTAATCCTCCATTGTGTTTTAAATGGATCAACCTGAGAGCTTAGTGAAGGCTGTGGAGACTGCACAGAGACGTACATCCATATACACAAAGTGAATTTACTTGTATTCACTATTATAACTTCTCTCCAATATATTGGGGCTATTTCATCACTGTTTCTATTGTGTGTGTGTGTGTGTGTGTGTGTGTGTGTGTGTGTGTGTGTGTGTGTGTGTGTGTGGTGTTATCTTGTAGTGAGAGCTACAGCTGCTCGATAGGACAGTTTTCCAGAAGTGCCTTGTGTGTTGTGTTGAGACCATGTGTGTGTTACAGCTGGGACACACACATTACCCTCCCCAATGAATAAATAATGTTGTGTCATATTGCTGTGACCCACCTCCCTCACACACACACTCCCCTTACCCCACACTGCACACACAGGCACACATGCACACATACACACATTCACTTTCACAGATAAGACACATATACTCATGGTTGACACCTTGACCCTTGTCTATGAAGACCAGATGTTTTGAGGTGCTCTTGTTTAAAAGGTACAGGCTCTTGCAGTCAATGAAAGGCAAATTTCATACACCCTCGCTCTACATTCATCTCTTCTCTCTCTTTTCATCCATCCCTCTGTCCTTCTCTCTCTCCTCAGTTGCTTCCTTCCCTCTCTCTCTCTTTTGCTCTTCTCTAGAGTCTCACTGAGTAATTGCTCAGGGCTTCAGAGAGAAGGAGGGATGGAAAGAACAAGGGGGGGGGGGTGTACGAGACGAGAGCATGTATATATGAGAAACAGAGCAGGAGTGAAGGGAGGATGAAATGAGCAGGATTGAATGTATGTGCCATACATACAACAACACCGACTGTGTGTCGTTGTTGTGTGTGAGCATGAGTTTGTGCACTGTGGATGGTATATGTGTGGGTGTGAGAAGGGTGAGTGAGTGTGTGTGAGATGCAGTGGGATCACTGATCTGCTGAAAGTGCAATGGCTGTGCTGAATTAGAGGAGCAGGCACAGGGCTTTGAGCTTGTAAAACACCCACAGTTATAGCTCTTAGCGCTCTCTGTGTGTCTGACTTTCTCGCTCACTCATACACATAAATATGCACACTTGTACACACAGATCTATATTTGGGTGTTACTTACACTATCCAGACTGAGTGTGTGAGTGCTTTTATTTATGCCTTATCTGTGAATAGGTGACTGTGTGGGGATATCGGCAGCTTTATTTGGACTGTACAAACCTGGCTGCTGGGAAAAAGGATGGAACATTTTATGTAACCTCATTCTTCTTCTACAGAAAATAAATTAGCAGTAATAAATAAGGACTGAATACATTTAATGGCAAATAAATGGTTGCATTTTAGTATTTACAGCATGATTGTATAGTACAAACCATGAAATTAGGAACATTCATCATAAAAATAATCCATCTTCAAATGTCAAAAAGACATTATAAAATTTGAAAAAGCTTAGCCCCCAGATCAACATAAAAGAACCCACCACATAATAAACACTTAAATCTGTAATGGTTACGATTGAATGAAGAATGACTTGAATGATTGACTGATTTGAATAAATGAACTTTTGGTCCTCTCCTTCTTCATTCAGCCCTCAGCCAAGGCATGGTACCAGTGTGACTGAGCAGAGCTATGCAACTCCTAATGAACACAATCTGTCTAACATGCATTTGCAATCAATATTAATTCTCTTATCTGAGGCCCAAGCTCCATCCCATTGTTCAGTCACATGTCACCTGCTTCAGCCTGATTGCGAGCCTGACATGCCAGATTAGCTTGGCGGCCAGTCAGAAGATAGCAAGCAATCGGAGCTTATCTGTGGCGTAGCAAAGTGCAGGTGCTCGACAGTAGAGACTGGCATTGTGAGGATACAAGCTCTGATTTCAAATTTTTGTATTCCAAAACAATGTGTAGGATGGGACGAATGTTCATAGTAACGATGGTGAAAACCATAGTGGTGATGATTTTACCTTGAAACGGGGAAAGGATGAAAACGCGTTCCTTTATTAAGTTGACAAGAGTCATTACAACCAAGGCTATTTGCCGGTGGAGAGTCAAGGTGAGGGTGCTACACTTATTGTGCTAATCCACATATAGAAACAACTAGAGGAAAATAAACCCATAGTATCAGACTAGAGGCAACCCTGTCTCTGACAAAACAAGAATCCCCTTCACTGAGTGGGTTAGTAAGCTTATAATTGGGCATCAACTGAAACAACGGAATCAGTTCTTTATGCCCTGCATCTTCAGTGTAAAGCCAATGCAATTCTTCAGGCATGATCCCATTCCTTGTGCGGTGAAGACCAGCTTCTTCCTTTTGGCTGGCAGTTTAGGGACACCAGGTGCAAAATCAAGTGATATAAGAAAGGTTGTTTTTTTTTTTTTCCAGAATCTATTGTAATGCAAAACAAGGAGAGCATGGGGAACTAAATACATGCTTTATTCTAGGCTAAAATGTGCACATTTTTTTATATTAGAATTTTTTTATGAAATTTCTTTTGTTTTCTTGTGCTACATCTCCTGTCTGGGAAAACAAAATTAACCTTGTGTAAAACAACCTTGAACTTTGAGTGAACCTCACAAAGCAGTGCACAAGATCTATTCCTCACTGTATTGTTCCACTTGTTAATATAATAATAGAATCAAATGTCTTGGCCACTTTGTATGCGATGGTTTCTCGTTATGAATACTATATTACAGCTGATGACAGTTATGACAAAAATGAATACATGGGCATTAATGACACTAATGGTAATGACAAGGCCTGAAAAGAGAAAATAACATTTAGCATGCTGACCACAGTACGCCTGTGAAAAAGATAATTTAAAATACCGGAAGCAGCCATAAGGCATTCAGATCCCACCCCTACCCACCTGCTCTTGACCATTATCATAATGAACTATTACCCATCTCCATACAAATTACTGCTTAAAGCTTTAAGAGTGTCTGGGAGCTATAATGTAGTGTCTCCAAACTTTCCTAAGATGACGTATTCATTGTGCCAATCAATGGGCCTAAAAAGCCATAAGTGCATCTGGTAACCATAATGGCGGCACTTAAAAGAAGGATGGATGAGCGTAATATTCACTAAGCATCATTTGTCTGTGATGGAGGAAGAAAGAGGGAGAGGTAGATGGAGGAATTCAGAGCACAAGAAGCTAAAGTAGCAACAAATAAAATGAGTGTGAGGCTATGGTGAAAATGTGTGAAAGAGACCTGGGCTGAAGTACAATTTGAAGTCATGGTGGAAAATAAGTAGGAGGGTTGGTTTTGATGAGATGAAGTTAAAAAGAAAAGTATAACTCCTATCCATATCTTATATAAGAAACTCTTTTTGCCCTTCCATGGTGCTGATCATGTTTCTGATAAGGAACTGCATGTAGCGTGTTGTTGTGGTTTCAGCGTCATCCTGTCTGCCTTCGTTCATACTTTTTTGTATGTTTAATGATTAATATGCTGGTAAGCAGGGGGTCCTCTCCTCCTTCAGCTGTGGCTATCCTTTGTCTCATCATCCCTCCATCTATCCCTCTCTAGTTTCCATTCTTTGTTCCACATTTACTGTTGAGCTGGGATTTGTGTCAGCTATGCTCTGATACCGAGACCCAGTTTTGAATATGAAGGATTGCAGACAGTGCACATTAGGCATGACATGGCATTGATCCTCAACTTGTTCTGTGAATGGAAGGGAAATGAGAATATCACAGGAAGTGCTCCTTAAAGTGAATTTAGATAAAGAACAGAATACTATAACTTTATGAAAAATATGTTTTGTATCCTGTTGGCAAACGTTTTCCTGATGCTTATCTTCCTCTAGTGTGTCTAGTAGCTCCTCATTGCTCCAACTCTGTTCAGCTGCACTTTGCCCTCCACTAAAAGCCCACCTGGCCCTCAGCAGCTGGGTCACACAACAGGCCATTTGGGCTCATCAAACATTCATCGACCCAAATCTCCCTGCTTCTCCTTTAGATTATCAAGCATTTTGAATTTAAAACCTAAAAAGCCTCATAAGGCTCAAAACAGCGAGATCAAGAAGGATGAGAGCCGAGCCTCTTGCTTGAAGTACATTTTCTTTTACAGTGTATGGTGGGGTTGTAAAGTTCCCGATGGAGTTACTAAAATCTAAGCTTTTTACAATGGACATGGGAGTTTCTCTCATTACACTAAACAGGTTGGATCTGTGGATATACCTGCCCCAAGGGTTGTGGCTTTGGGTCTGATTTATATGTATAGAGGCATAATTCTGTCTGGGAATGAGGGGAAAAAAAGAGGTAAAAGAAGGAGGAGATGAGTGCAGGAACAGTAAAAGAGTATTAGAGGGGAGGTGGAAAGCCCTTAGACCTAATCCTGGAAAGATGGTCTCAGTTAGCTTTAAGATATTCCACCACCTCAAAAAGCCCTAAAGGCCTCTAGTGGTGCATTCCCAGCTCATAAACTCATGCATGTTTTAGAAGGGCTCACCTCTGGGGAAGGGGGTGGGGATATTGACTAGTCTAGGATACACAACATCCCACAATTGAGCTGAGGATGGAATAAGAGCCGTAGAGAGCATCCCTAAGGCATGCTGCCTAACTAGCACCCCCCATATTTCATACTCCCGTATCCCCAGCCCCCCCCGCCCCCCCCTTTAAGCTTCTCAAGACCTCAATACTTGAGGGGATGGGGCTTCGTAGGGCAAAGTGCTTCTCCCTTGGTAGCAGATGTTGTGTGTCTGAAATAGTAGGACCTTCTGATTGTCCTTCCTTTGATCCAAATGTGCCCTTTATCTTTTTTAACAGGGGTAATTTGAAATACTAAAGGATCACCTCTGTGTCCTGAGTACACACAGTCTTACACACACACACACACACTCCAAAATGTACACATAAACATTAGGGTATGGCAGGAGGTTTGTGGGACAGTGCCCCAATTTTGTGGCTTGCAGAGACTCGTGGAGCTGAGTGTGTTTTGATTGATGATCCCAGCCAATAACTAGCCTAGCATATGTCTAAGCACGTGATACTATTGATTCCCAAAACTCCTAAACCTCCCCCGACACAACACAAACACCTACACTTAAGCTTGTGTTGACACAATACAGATGACCTAAACACAGAAGGGAGATTATCTGAGACTGGGTATCACATTTTAGGAGCCCTTTTGTCAGTTTCCATTACATTATGTAGATTGCTGCCTTACAGCACCTAATCCATCATAAAAATAAACCCAATACACAGCAGGTGGGTTACAGCCCGTCTTATCCAACTACGAAAGTTTGATTATTTTCTGTTTTTCACTTTTTGTGTATGATATATATTTTTAGACTTAGTCCAGCTCATTTGCAGCCAGTATTTAAAGCCAATACAGATTTGCTTTTTTTGTTTTTGATCAATTTGCCCATCATTTACTGATTACATTTTCGCTTCCCCCCATCCAGCAAGAAAGATGTTTTTGTGTGTAAATACTGCTCTACTGATTTGGCTAACACTGATAAGCACAGCTTCATTGAATGTTTTCTGACTCTAATAAAGTCATTAATTCAACTAATAAAAATGACACTTCTACAAATTACTGTTATGTAATTAAAAAGAATATTCACTCAACTCACACAACCTCTCACAGATACTCTTACCTTCCAGACAGTGTTTACTAGAATTGCAACAACAACTTCTTGTAGAAGAGAGTCCCTTCCCATGATATCAAAAAAACATCCTTTCAGTCTCTCCTCTTTCATTCATAAATCTTAGTCAATGATGTCCTGAGGCCGATTCATTTCTCATGACCCCATCGATCAGTAAATGGTCTAGACATATTTAGGACTCTGACACTGTATCGCTCCGAAAGGTCAGGGGTTAAACACAATGCAGAGGCGAGAATGATTTCCCCGAGTGTCAACCCTGGGGCGAAGGCTGGCTTACACACACACACACACACACACACACACACACACACGACTTTTGCCTTTATGCATGCATGACTTGTCTCTACCATTATCCAAACAATGGAGTGTGTCAGCTGTGTAATTAAGTGGTTTCACTGGTCCTATGTATACATACACATACAACACAATATGGAAGAGGTCTTCATTAGGTCTGCCTTTGGACAGGCTTTTATTAAACAGGCTTGGTGACAAGGATCAAGGTGCTTGTCCTTAACAAATACAGGAAACATTAAGGGAAGCCGCAGGGTGGACAAAGAATGGCAATACATATCTGTCTTGTTAAGTTACTGTGTGAGATGATGGAGCATAGACCGACAGTATGAAATTAAGGACAGCAGTTAAGTGTGTTAGACGCTTGATGACAGCAGTGCCAGTAAATATTTAACAGGGTCAAGTTCTGCTGTCCCCCCAGGCATGATGAGCTGGGGATTATTGTGTGCATATGCCTCTTCTCATGTGGTTTTTGTGCATGTTTGTGTAGGATGTAGTGACCCAAGCTTACATTTTTTAGGCCTGTCCTCATGCGCATGTAAGCAAACGCGCACACATACACTGGTAACATCTGACCTCAATTTAGAGCCAGAGATAGCCTGAGGGAACGTGATGAGTTGAATGGAGACAGACAGGCTGATATGGTTAGAAACTGGACATTGGCTGCTATTGATGAATCACACAGAGCTCTGTCTCTGTCTGCTCGGTCTTTCATCATCTTCTTCATCATCCTCACAACAGAAGCATCTGCTTTTCTTTCATCAAACTTTCTTTCTCTTATCTAGTTCCAAAAGTGATTCATGTTCTGACCTTCTGGCTTCTTCTCTTCTTCCTCTTCTTTGTCTTTATATCCACCCTTTTTTTTCCTTTCATACTCTATTGATATAGATGGTAATGATGACAGTAATCGCTCCACTTTGGTTGAAAGTCAAGGTCATACCCATTGAGGGCCATATCTTTTATGATGCGATATTAAAGGTATGATATCTGGTAAGGTTTAAATTAATTACAAAATATAACGGAATATTTGGTAGGACTATTTATAAAGAGGTACAATTTAGCATATAACACGCTGACGCATGCACACACAGAGAAATACTCTGTCACCCACCCACTCATCAAGCACAACAGACACACAAGAAGCAAGACAGATCCAGCAGCAGATGCACAGCTATTTAATTAGGACTGACTGCAGCTGTTACTGTTTATTACCTAGACATTGTGAAGATAAGCGTCTGAAATACACACACAAACACACATATACAGGTCAACCATTTGTATGAGGTGGCTTCTCAAGAGAACATCAGCAGTGTGTATTTGTTTGAGCAGTGTGTGTGTGTGTGTGTGTGTGTGTCCAAATCCACTAACTGCGGCCTCCTATGTGCAGGGTTGCAGAATAGCATCCGTTATATCCAAGCAGAGGCTATGTGAGTGGGAGACCATAAATGCTCATACACCTAACAAACCAAGAGTCCATTCACTCAACACGTGCGTGTGCACACACATGCACACACTAGATGGCCTGCTGTTGTCTTTATCCTTTTCTTCCTCCTAGTGTTTCTCCATATCTGTAGTTTTCTCTCCTTCTCCTGTTCACCTTCGCTTGCCTGTTGCTCATGTGTGTTCCCATCTCCCGTTTGCACCTTTCCATTTTTTCTATTAATCTCTCTCCTGCCATATTCTCCTTTTTCTGTATTCCCTGTATTCTCTTTTTCCCTTCCCCTCCATCCCCTGTTTTCAGGTGACAGGTCCCCTGCTTGCAGTTAACGTTGTCGTGTTCTCTGTCTGCTCTCTGTCAGGATCCACACTCAACAACACACAGACATTTGCACGATTGGGATGCTACTCGGCTTTTTGCAAGTTCAAACCGCCTGATATTTACAATAGTGGCAGCTTCTGGCTTGTCAACAATTTTGCATTACTGTCATGTAGCGATACTCCACTACAAAAAATCTATCTTTTGAGTATCCGATGCTCATCCAATGACTCGAAAAGATGTCTCTTAAAAATAGTTTGTATGGAATGGAGACTGTGGTTAGCTTGAATTCTCTGAAAAATGTATCAAAACATCCTTTTTAATTTTCTCAAACAGCTCCTACAGCTTTAGTCACTTCTTCGCTGTTTATTGTTATGCTCATTATGTTCCAAACTAAATATAATGCATTAAAGACCCTGCTTTTCTCATTTTCCTAATGCACAAACCTGTTGAGGTTGTTAATAGTCAAGTGCATTGGTTTGCACTTGATAGAGCATGTTGAGAGAGAGAGAGAGAGATAGATATCTATCTCACACACACCCCTCCCTCTCTCCCCATGGGGTGGTATGTGTCATACTCAAGCTCGGGTCCTCTGCCAGAGCAGTGTGAGGGTTCTGTGCAGTATCTTAGCTGTTCCTAGGACTGCACTCTACTGGACAGAGACTCCAGATGTTGTGCCTGGAATCTGCTGGAGTCACTCTCCCAGTTTGGGGGTCACTGCTCCGATTACCACTGGCACCACTGTTGCTTTTACTCTCCACATTTTTTTTTCTACCTCCTCTTTCAGCCCTTGGTATTTTTTGATCTTCTCATGTTCCTTCTTCTTGATGTTGCTGTCGCTTGGAATTGCTACATCTGTCACCACTGCCTTCTTCTGCTGTTTGCCGATCAGCACGATGTCTGATTGGTTAGCCATCACTAGTTTGTCAGTCTGGATCTTGAAGTCCCAAAGGATCTTAGTGCCTTCATTCTCAGCTACCTTGGGAGGTGTCTTAAATTTTAACCTTGGGACTTCCAGACCGTACTCATGGCAGTTGTTCCTGTACACTATGCCTGCCACTTGGTTGTGGCATTCCATGTACATTGTTCCTGCCTGCTTCTTACACCCTGCTGTAATGTGCTGAACCGTCTCAGGGGCATCTTTACACAGTCTGCACCTGGGGTCCGGTCTGGTGTGTTAGAGCCCAGCCTCTATTGATCGTGTACTGAGTGCCTGTTCTTGTGCTGCCATGATTAGTGCTTCTTTGCTGTCCTTTAGTCCAGCCTTTTCCAGCCACTGGTAGATTTCTTGATATAATCCAGTTCTTCTGTCGGTGGTACATGCCATGCAGGGGCTTGTCTCTCCATGATGGTTCATCCTCCTCCTCCTCATCCTCTGTTTTCAGCTGCCTGGTATTCACTTAGTCATTCAGCATTGGGGGCCATCTTCCTGATGTATTCCTGGATCTTTGTTGTTTCGTCCTGGACAGCGGTACTACTACTACTACTACTAATAGTAATAATTTGTATTTATAACGCACTTTTTGTTTTACCTCAAAGTGCTACACAAAGGCAAATAAAAGTCAGTAGTCCTCTACCTCCCTCATTCTGCTTAGTGTACAGTCTGGGGGGGCTGGATTTGGGGTGAAACCCTCCATGCATTGTTAAGAGCTTCATTGTCTTTTTCAGTGGCCTCCTTCTCCTGCTTTGACCAGTTTATTATACCAGCGGGGTATCTGATGACTGGCAGGGTGTATGTGTTGATGGCTCACTGAACTGTCCGGTAGGTAGGTGTATTGTAATGTAAGTGTGGTGTAAACTTTGTAGAAAGCTATCTGTGTTTGTAACATGCCTGCATAATGCTACTTGTGGTAAACCTAGGGATCATGTTTGTGTTTGGGTCACTGGTGTGTGGGAGGAATTTTATAATTTGACACTTTAATGGTTATTAGCATAATACATATTTCTGTTTGTATACGCCCCCCTCTTCCTTTTATAGTCTAACATACATACATACAGTTCAAATGAACACAGCCCACCTTAATTCCCTTCATGTTTGCACTTTGTATTAGGAACTAGGCTAGCATGATTAATGTTCATGGGATGATGCATTTCTATTCCCCATTCCAGTGTGTCCCATAGGAAGCCCTCTGCTTTCTGTCTCACATAGGTTGGCTAGCCAGTTAACAGCCTCCAACATACTGAATGGTAACTGTGATGAATGTTTAACATGCAGCCTTGCTAAATGATGACCAATAGATCATTTATACTGTAACTAGAGAGGAAGGCCTTACAGAAACCAATGGGGAGAGTAAGTGACTGAGTGTGTTGCTACCTTGGATGCATCTTATCTCCCTGTCTCATTCACTACAGTCGTCTCTTCCTGTGTTTCTTCCCAAGTTCAAGGATTTCCCAACTGCCCAGTTGCCCAGCTAATATGTCTTTGTTTTCCCAACGGGCAATTCTGTGTTAACCCATCTCAGCTCCAGCACATCACCTCATTAGCCCATGTGTGTTTAGTCCCTGTCCTCTACCTACAGTACTCAATGCTAGATTGTTGTGTGCTTCTGGCTGATTTATTCCTCTGCGCAGTTAGGGTTTCTGTGTATTAGTCAACCTTATTCACCCTGTGTTCATGATCCTAAGCCTCTGTATTCCCTCATTCAGCATGTCTGTCTGCTTGCTGGCATCTGTGTCTTGTTGCAGTGGCTAGAGTCGGTCGCTAAGATAGTGTTTTGGCCTTGGCAAGACACCCAGATTCACACATGCCCCACACCAAACAGCACTCACACCTTGGGTCTGTTCCATCAGTCATCAACAGTCTCTTCTGCACCTCTCAGCACCCTTCAGCATGTCCTCTTCTTCTTCTATCAACTGCCTGTCTTTCTCTCTCTCCATTCCCTACGTGGTGTGCTGTGAGGACAGCCATGAAACACAGCCTCATTTCCCCAGCCATATCCCAGGGAAACCCAAATGAAAAGATACTGCCAACCTTTTCTTTCTCCTGCCACACTGCTCACCATAAATGCTGACAAGGGACTGCAGTACCATCTCTGACCTTTTACAGGGCTCTCAGAACATACACACACAATTCCTATTACTTGCAGTGCCTTTTGAATCAGCAGAGTCTGGGGTGGTGTGGAGGAATTTAATGACACACAATGTCGCTTCAATTTTAGCGCTCCACAGCCAGGCTACCAGGTGCACAATTTGTCCTTTATTCAAAAGAGAAAGGGGGTCTTCAGTGGCCCTTAAACCGGTCTGACTGCAAGAGAGTGAGGGAATGGAGGACTGAGTAAGGAGAGAGTGCATTCTACTACTTAGATTTGTATGAATATAAGATATTTATGTCTTTCTTACTGTTAAATTTACAACATAGCCACAAAATCCAACCCTTAAAATCCACAGTGAAGACCCTTAAATCCCCCTATCTCCCTCCTATTCCCCTATTGCCACTCTTATAAGCTGTCCATCTTTCATGAGGGCTGGGTTGTCTTTTATCATGCCCTATGACCCCACTGTATGTCTTCCAGAGATGGAGAGGCAATGGCCTTAAACATCCTTTATGGAAATATTGCTCAGCCTTCTCTCAGACCCCATATGCAGCCCCTCCTTTGCCCCCTATCCCCTGATCAATAAATAATGGGGTGAAACTGCGAGAGTATGCAGCTAACCGATTGTGAGAGAGGAAAGAGAAAGCAAGAAGGAAGTGAAGGAGAGTGCTTGTTGCATTGCAAAGAGAAGCTGTGGGAGTTGTCAATGGTTGGAGCGACAGAAAGACAAGGAGAGGGAGATGAGAGGCTGAGGAAGAGAACAACAATAGCAGAGATGAAGTGAGAAAAGTAAGAAAAGGTGTAAGAGAGGAGTGAAAAAGATTTTAGACAATATGTAAAGGGAAAGGAATAACAGAAGGCTGTAATAAGACTGCACCATAAGATACAGTTATGTACTACATATAATAGGAAGATAAAATGGTGTAGTGGGGGTCTCCTGTGTAGTATAAGAGATCACAGAGGATGATGCAAGATAATTCTGTTAAACAGCATTCCTTAGAACTGGGACACTTCAAAATGACTGCAAATTACACCACTAATGTTCAAGAATTGGCAAAGAAAATGACAGAGGGAGGAAAAAAGAGACAAAAAGTGAAAATAAAACCATGCTGCCAAGAGTTTAATGCTATCAATATTTTTCTATGTCTTCCAGTTGTAAAACTCTTGATGTTATGGCCACTAATCCCCTCCCATTGACAGGTAATTACAGGCATATTAAGAGCAGTCATTAGTTGCTGTGAAATAATGTTTTAAATTCTACAGGTAATTAGTTTGAGCCACAGTCAAGCGTTTGTGTGTGTGTGTGTGTGTGTGTGAAGGCAGTGTGCAGATGAAAAAAAGAAGAGCTTAAACCCCCTCTGTTACTCCCTGAAGTATTTGAAGTTCAGGCGCACACACACAGAGACATGCACGTATTAAGACATGTATACTCCCATGCACAAACACGCATATACAACAATTCTCTTTTCCTCTAAGTGTTTATTTAGTGCAGCCTTATTTTAGGAGAACCAGACTCGGTAACCATTTCCCCTGGCACAGGAATGTCAGCTGTGGCTCATCTACATGACGCCCATCTGTTGAACCTTAATCAAAATTTCCATAATTTTCTTCATGCACTATTATGTTTCTTCACTCCCTTTCTTCCTTCATCTCCCCCCATCCGGCTCTTATCTCGTTTGAAGAGTTTAAATGCTAATTTGTGAAATGGGTAGTATTCTCAGGGTGGCCACATATGTTGTGGAAATGTGAATTTGAAATATGATAATGGTAAGTGGCTCCCAGTATATCAGACCTGCTCCCACTATGAAAAGGGTCTTGACCTATTGTGGTACTGTTATGACAGATGGAGGACACAGAAGAGGGGTGGAGTGATGTTCCTCAGTGTGTCCTGTCTCCTTTGCCCTGTGCCCTGCCGTGATCACTGGCAATAGCCCTTCATCCTTTGGGGTTTCGATAGACATTTTCCTTTCCCTTTAAGGGAGGTGTAATCTGTAGTAAGTGGCGGGTCTTACTAATAATCAGTTGACCTCTTGAAACGCCCTTTGGTGGCTGACAGGACAGGCAATTGATGTGTTGTTTCAGCAGATTTAGTCTACCCCTTTTATTTGGTCACAGCCAGCTGGATAGTTGATACCCCTAGTTTTGTGAACTTCTTGTGAACACTTCAATAGCCCGTGCAGTCAGGCAAATCCAGGGGCTTATAGTTGGTTAATGGTTATTGTTTGTGCTTTTCAGAACATGGTAGAGAAATGTAAATGTGGTTTAACCTAATGGGTATTATTATTCAGCAAAATCATTTAGAGAAAAGAAAAATAAGAATAAAGCGATTTACAAAAGACTAAAAACAGAATTTAATTTTACGACCTGAGACCTTGCCATACGGCGAAAAACTGTGGTATTACTAATACTGAAATTAGAGGTCTTCAGTCTTCTTTGGAGAGAAAGGTATAACTCAGCCAAACATTAAAGTCAGTGGTACCTAAGAAACAAGACCCATCTGTCTGATGAGACCTAAATGTGAGCCAGCACCCCCACAAATTACATTTAAAAACACAGACCCAGCTCTAAACAGGGAAGAGTTAGTACTTCCTGTCAGCCAGAGACAAAAGCCTGTTTGGACTGGAGCTGACTGTTGTTTACATTCCACCTCTGTTCAGCTTTTCTGTCCTTTAAAGACCATGCCAAACACACTTGCTGTCAGCTCCTGCTATAGTCTTCAAACTCTTTCAGAAACAGTGTCAGTGAGCCGCTCTGATGCTCTGTTTTTCTCCTTGAATTCCAAAAATCTCTAAATCTCAGAAGTTGTGTATCCTTTGTGACTCATCTTCAACCTGCAGAGGGAACTATTGCCATTTTTCAGCTCTGTCCCTTACTAAAGCTTGTCCATTAAGACTGTTGTGAGAGACACACTGTGTCAAACTGTGTTTTGGTGGCATAGTTATGGTCTTTTATCTCTAATCCCAGCAAGGCTGTTCTCTTAAAGTGTCTGTCTGAGGGCTCCACGGGGCAGACTGCATGGTTACCCATGATGCTAAACCGGCACTTAACAAGAGCCTGGGAACCTTAGGGCATTTAATGGCATGTGCAAGTTTTTTTTAGAGCCAGACACTCTTCCTCAGTGTATTGCGTGGCACTCAATTTACTGTTTTCTCAAAAGAGCATGTTAGTGAAAAATGAAAGGCGTCAATAATAACAATTGTTTTCATTTACCATTATCTAAATGAGGATTTAGGAAAGGAAACTGATATCTGCAGGGCTTCTAGTGTTATCAAGGTAAAAACAACAGAAGAAAAGCATACACCCCCTAAAGGTCCTTGCATCTTTACAGAACAACACCAGGGACCTGTGTAATGTTGTACATAACACTGCAAACAGCAATTACTGGCCACTTCACGACCTATTATAGCTTACAGTGATTAATAAAACCACTGTTGCTACATAAATGAAAATGGGAAGCGAATGTGAACGGTTGACCAAAGAGGCAAGGACGGCAAGAGAAATCTGGAGCTTTCAGATAAAAATTCCCACTGCTTTCAACTAATTATCCTCCTAGCCTCGTCAGTCCCCAAACCAAGCAAATTCTACCACAGATAAGCCTCAGGGGACAAAGCTCAGGCATAAAAAAGTATGAATATTTATGTTAGTGTGTGTGTGTAAGTGTGTTTAATTAGGAGTGGGATGCATAAGGGTGTGTTTTTAATGTACATGCATACCCTTATGTATACAGCATACTATTGTGCTGTTTGTCCAGTGGATAGTCAGAGGGGAGTAGAGGAGAATGGAAATAAAGGCTGTGCCAGCAGGCTGCGTCATTCCCTGTGGGGAGTGTTGATTAATGAATCACATCTCTCTAACCTGAGGCTGCTACTGTGCCGCTGCACTTTCACAGTACTGCAGAGTGCCAGTCAGCCCCGTGCCAGCTTCCCTCACTGGCACAACATGGCACAGGGTGTGGGGGCTGTCACTGCTAACAGGGGCTGAGAGTTAGCACGAGGAGAAGAAAATTAGATTCCGGGTATGAGCGGAAACTGCCTGACAAATTTGATCATTTCAGCCTGTGGGTGTTTTTCACTTCACACAAACAACCCCCTGCGGAATGTTGTTGAATAATTTTGACATATGTGGTTATTATGTTGTGTAAATTGAGCATTTTATTTTTTGAGTTGTTTTGTCTTAATAATTTTTGCTCAATATGGATTATTGTGTATCCTTAATTTGTGCCCAGTCAATACTTAACTAACTAAATTAATTCATGTTTTTTTCCTTTTCTCCCTTTCTTCTATATTCCCATGTTGCCTCTACTTCTTTACACCTTTTGAAATGGCCCTTACCCAATATCAGGTATGTAAACATATTTTAAGACACCCACACTGTATGGACAGGAAGTTGCATGCTGCCATGCAGTTTTGTAAATTTTAAGCAATTAAGCTTTAAATAAGGACAATAAAACAGGACTGTCTCATGTTGTATTTAGTAGTAAAGTTAAGTATATTACTAAAGTCTACTAAAAAAGTGTCCTCTACTCTTACAGAATGATTGATACCACAAATTTGAACTTGTTCACGGTAGATTTAAGCATTTTATATTATGATATTTAAAATGGATCCCTAGCCTTATTGTTGCGTTTATGATTAGTGTATTTCGTAGGTGATTTTCAGCTTTGCCTTTCTGCATATTTGGTCAGTTAACAACATGAACCTTTCATTGTTTTTATCTATTTATTTTAATGTTAGCTGCACAACTGGATCATAACATTCGACTATCACATACTTATTGTGTGTGGCCAGATTTTTCCATCCTGCCTGAGGGTTCAAATTGGTGACCTTATGGTGGGCCAGGTCAAATTGTTCCTATTGCACCCACTTCGTCAGCCTAGCCTTTGCGTGCTGACTGTGCATTACAGACAAAAATTAATGTGAGAGGCAATGATCTTGCACAGGAGTGTATGTCTGCTCTGTGTGACCTGCATACCCATCCTGCCCGGGCCGTTGCCCCTGGCCAGAGGCTCTCTTAATCAATTTGCAGCTGGCACAGCAGGCACCACACCACTAGATTAGAATCTGATATGTGTCTGGAGCTTCAGTCCTCCCTCTGCTCTGTGTTGTGTCTCTGTTTTTATATCTGTTATTCGTTTGCCACAAATGAAGCAGTGGTACTTGAGGTATGAGCAGACAGTTTGTATAGATAGCTAAGATCCTGCCTCGCTCTTTGGCTTATTTCTTTTCCATTAGCTAAATAAAAGCCCTACTCAAGCCATACTCTGGCCTGGATGTAGGTGAATATTGCGAAACAGTCTTCTCAACTTGAAATATGTAGAAAACAAGTGTGTGTGATTGGTCAGGGATGATTAGATTAGATTGCGTTGATCCAGTTTGACTGGTCCCCAATGATAACGCTATGTCACCATATACTTTCTTTAGCCACGCACACACCTTGATAATAATATGGCTTAAGGCTGATGTTGCTGTGCATTATCAGCAGTGTTTACTACCACACATTAGGTCCACAGAGGGCCCTGTAATGACTGTGGGAGTCTAAATGGCCGCGCTACTGTTTGTGTGTGCATGTGGACATGCAAATGTTTTATGCAATGCCAGTAAAGTTAGTAAAGTTAAAGTCTACCTCTGCTCAAAACCCTCTAACAGCCTCCTTCATAATGAGTAACTCTCCACTTGTCAGCACTAATGGCAGTTTTATTAGTTCTCCATGGTGGTGACAGACACTGATTAACCTTTGATGATGTTTCCCAGCTAGTTGTCCTGTCAAACAATCTTGCATGTTGAGCATTGATGAAATTTTCATTATCTGCTCAGTCTAAACAAAAACAGGAAAAAAACACAAACACATTAAACGCAAACTCAATTATGTAAGCAGCCACTCATGTGTTCTCACACTGACCTAGATGGAGACATGCAGACAAAAACACTTACAGTCAGTGGGCAAGATTAATAACTTAATAATGCTCTCTTTCCCCCCCCATCTTCTGTTGTTTTCTCCATTTATCCAGTATTAAGACAAACTATAGTTCCCATTCTGCTGTGCATGTGGGTGTACCATAATGATTATCATTAGCCTGTTTTCACTCAAATACATGGTGCTGTAGGTAGAACAACAGCTTTCTTGATATCGGCGTTGCTTTGGTTAATCTAAAGGTGATGGATATAATCTTATGTCGTAAACACAACACTTGTTTCTCTTTATAAATGGGTATCATTATTTTGTCCATGTTAACAATGGTTTTGCCCTCTAAATTGCCTAAATTGTTTTTGTTATCATTGCCCTGATAGACAGACAGTTTTTATACATGGATGCATAGAAATCTTGAAATGAAGCCTAAACGTCTCTGAAATTGATTATATCTGGGTCAAACAGTAGTCGCAAAGAATTCCTGATATATTTAGAACCTGCTTACTTTACCAGGTGTGTCAGTTTTGCTGCATGTCAATTTACATAGTGTAAGAAAAGTTGTCAATCACAGAAAAAAACTTCCATATTCTTTGCTGTGATTTGTGAAGCATTTTGTACTTACCTCCTTGCCCTACATGGCAGAAACCAGGAATATGAGACCTAGAGACTATATCATACCAGAGACTTTGCAAAGTTTCCCCAGTTTTACAGTTTTCCCCTGAATTCATTTTGACATTCTGTTGACAACAGACATGTCTAAACTCAGAAACTGTTGGCGTCGTATTGGCAGGTTTCCTTTGTGTGAGTGTGTTTATTACAAGTATGTATTGAAAATCTCTTGTGTTGACTACCAAGAGTTAAGAATGGCCACACTGTTGTTCTTATCCACCATACTGGACCTATTGCTAATTGTAACTCGTGTGTGCAAGCGCATGCAAATGTGATTTTAACTTCAGCAGTGTAGCTTTTGAGGAAAATATATTCAGAAAGCAATAAGCATCACCATAGGAATTATCATGCCAACATGTGCTGTCGTTCTTGCTGTTATCCTCAAGATTTTAAGTGGCAGCCTATTGACCTTTTAGCTAGCGCTTTTCCTCCCCCATTACAAAGGAGGCTGTTAAGCTCTTAACAGGACTTTTAGCTAGATTTTCAATTGCTGTCTCTTGGTGAAAAACCCTGCCACAAGATGAAAAGCACTTAATCCGTCAGGTGATGTCAGAGGGCTGTGATGGTGTCAAGAGAGAAAAAGCAAGTGAGCAGGACAGTCCGTGATTTTTTTTTTTGTTCTTTTGGCTTATAGTTAACTTGGCCTGGATATACTCTTTTTCTGTATTCCCCTTTCCTTCAATCTCAATCATATATTTTTCTAAAATCCTCCACCCTTCCTTCCTTGTCTGCTCTTTCTGCCTGCCTGATCATCTGCAACTGCTCTCACCTAGGGCTGCAACTAATGATTGTTTTCCTTTTACCTTTTTCTGCCAATTTTAGCTTTCACGATGAATCCATTAATAGTTTAATCTATAAAGTGGCAATACATTCTGAAAAATGCGCATCACAATTTCCCAGAGCCCAAAGAGACTTTTTCAAATTGCTGCTTTTGTCCAACCAACAGTCTAAAACCGACAATACTCATCATTTACTATCATAAATGACAAGGAAAAGCATCAAATCCTTACATTTAAGAATCTGGAACCAGCAAATGTTTGACAATGTTTCTTGAAAAATTACTAAAACAATTAATAAATTATCAAAATAGTTGGCAATTAATTTTCTTTTGATTGACTAATTGATTAATCAACTAATCATTGCAGCTCTACTCTCGACCCTGCTGCACCCTCTTCAAAAGCCCTTCCAGTCCACCCTAGCAACACCTGCCTCCCCAAACAGGGAGCCACTCCGTCTCTCGCTGCATCTTTGTCTATCTGTTTCCCACCTAGTGTATACTGTCACCCCCCCACACAATTTAACTACTCATGTGATAGCGTAATGCATGCTAATTTAGGCAGATGAGATGTGTGGCGGCAGAAGTGCCACATGTCCCAGCATGGTGTCATGGGCTGGTGTGATCATTCCTTACCTGGAGGAGATGCACTGGAACAGCAGGCTGGGCAGATGGAGGAGGGGTTGAAAAGGGAAGATGGGTTATTAAAAGTAGAGATGAAAATAAAAAGAGAAACATCTCAGAGTTTAGTTGTCCTTGGTTGCTCGGAGTTATCCCAGAGAAAACAGGGTACAAATGGCACCCGAGTGACTTAAATTAAGTAGCTTCTATTTTGAGAGTGCTGTACAGATTTTATAACAATTTCAAATAGCTTTGTGATATATATGAAATAACATTCATACATGCACTGTATAGATTGGAAATACTGATTTCAGGAGAAAAAGGAATTTATAACCCTGACAAAATGACATTGTGCACATGATAAGCTAGACAGTTTTTGATATGATCAAATGTATCTAATGTGTCCAGTGGCACAGTAGGTAGTCACATTAGACCCTGTGTATTGGAACCTCCACCATAAAAGAACTGCAAGTTTATGGTGAAACAATCCTACTTATCTGTGGAGTCATGTTTAGAGGTTTGGTCCCTCAGTTTTCCTTGTTGTCTGCAGTAGTTGTTTAGCTGTTTCATGGTGAATGCAGGTCTAGATATTTGTCATGACACAGCAGTAGCCCATCTGGCCTGATTGAAATTCATTGAGGGTGTTTGCTGACTCATTGTTTATCTCTCTCTCTACTGTCGTACTATCCTGACGAACAAGATAAGACACGTCGAGGTCACGCACACAGACAGACACACACAGACCTTCAGGTAACTGTGCCTGCATAGTCAGCTGTCATAAGTTTATTATAGGTCAATGGCACCTGTAACATGAACGCTTCTTAATGCAAAGAATAATTAGTGACTAAAGTTAATGAAGTTCAGTAATGAAAGTATCAATCAACCTGAATGTCATTTTGCATTAATTTTAGAGGTGTTAGGTAACTGATTGCCTCAAACACCACAAGCTCCACAAGTTACATTTTTAATAGATTCAAGTTAGTTGCTATTGTGACATTTGTGCTGTCAATCCTCCCCTAAAAAAGCATAATACTCTCCTTGATATTGCCTTTTAGGTGTAGTTAAACAGCTACAAATAAATGAGTTGCAGACATTGCGATTCAAGGGGACACATAAACATGATGAGATAAGAGATGAAAAATATCTCTTCAGCTCCTGTAATGGCTTATTTATTGTCTCATGCAACACAGGACTCTAAAACCCCTGGCAACTGTTTGAGCTGAAGAGTGGATGGTAATAAATTGAAGTAAAGATGGAAATAAATAGCTTTAGCAGATTCCACTACAGTGCTCTGCCCCGGCCATGTGGGTCCAACTGCGAAGCCATTATTATTATTATCATTATTATTATTATTGAAACCATAGTGAGCTTCTGGTCTCACAGCTATCTCAGTATCACATTAAAATGCCAATCATGTCAAGTACTCACCACTCATTTTCCCACTCATTTCTCAGATTTTCTCTCAATCTCTATGCTCCTTTGTCTCTCCTTTTTATCTCTCTTCTTGCTCTCTCCACACTCACTGGAATAAGTGTATAATCCTAACTGATTGGGGGGAAAAACAGAGGATTACATAAATAGTTTATTATTTTCTCTCTGTATCAAAGCAACTTTCTTTTCTCTGTTTCTCTTTACAGTTCACATTCTCTTCACCTCTTATTGTCTCTTGTGTGTGTTTGGTACTCATTTTCTTCACTTTTCCTTCCTCTTTCTCTGCATCATCCTCTTTTCTTCAGACACATTGCACATTTCCTACCATCTGCACTTCTTTGCACCTCATGCGAGAGAGAGATTTGGACCTTTCCAGTATTTACTTGTCAGCCATTCTTTTTCTTGCAACATCTGCAATGGAGTATCTCTCACTCCATTTCCTTCTCCTGCTTTTAAAATATGTATGACTGCCATTGCCCCCACTGGATCACTGAGTGGACAAAGCTCATCTAAATGGGGCTTAAATTATGTAGGCCGAATACCAGTATAGTTCTGGCATGCAAACCAGCTGTTAAAAAGTGTTTCTATCATAATGTACTACAATTGGAGAAAATGTGCTTTTCGTCTTTTAACTGTAGCGTGATAGCATTTTAGTGTGATATTGAGCATGTCTGTGCCTGTGCGAGTGTGTATGTGTATATGCCCTTTGGCAATGTGTCTCTCACATTTTCAGAGGCCAGGTTTTGATAAAGCCCTCCATTCAGTAGAAGAAGGCTTCAAAGCAGACGTGCGTGTGTGTGTGTGAGAGAGAGAGAGAGAGAGAGAGAGAGCGAGAGCACAGTGTAATATCTATGATACATGCTTTCCATGTATGTTTCACTATATTCCTTGCCTGCTTGTAGCTGGTGTCAATCTTGTTTAGGATAATTCAGGTTTATTAAAACTTGGGACTTATTTTTAACACGACTGTACTGAAATTTTACGATTTAAAAACAAAAACGGCAAGGACAGGAGATGCAGGTTTTAAACAAAGCCTTAGCTTTTCCAAATTTATTTGGAAGAGAGAACAAGGGCAAATGTTAAATTTATCACCCAAAATGTCCATTGTAAACATCAGTCACAGTTTATAGACCAGTATTGACCACCTATATACTGTCATTTTTCATGCACACTGTTATCCCTTGCAATGATGGATTATTAGGACATTTTGGGTGCGCTCACTTTTGGTTTCACCTCAAATAAAGTAGTATGTGTAAACTGCTGGCTTGTTTACAGCCGGTCAGATCACTTGTGTTTCTTGTCACCATGTTCCCAAATCACAGCAATTGCTTTGTTGAGTAAAATGTTATCACAACCAATAGAAATCATGACCAAAACTACAGAAACACCAAAGTTGTAATCAACCAGGAGTTTCCTTTTTTATGGCCACTGGCTGACCCTACATTCTGCTCATTCTGCATCTGGTCATGGGTCCTTTTCACCAACACACTGGATTTTTCATATTCCCTAAAAGGTCTAGTATGAATATTGCTAGCCATGTTTGCATATTGAGCTCACTTTTGTAGCCTACTGAACTTTTCTGGTTACCCTAATTAAAGTTATGATTAAAATGCATTGCAGCTACCACAGAGGTCTATGATTTTCTTCAAAAGACCCCTTATAAAGGCCCTGCTTTGAAGCACCAATTTATATGTTCTAAAAAATACTGAACATGTGCGATATTCTTCCAAGCTTATATTAAACTTGATCGAACAGGAATAAGTAGAACAAAACTGCCCTCCTGTTCTTTCCTGCTGATAAGCTGTGAGTCACTCCATGCCTTATGAATATTCAGAACTGCAGTTGGTCTGCTTTTTTTGTTTTCACCCTCTGTCTTTCTTTAGTTGTTCCTCTCTGAGCAATGGCTGTTTTCCCACCTACACGGGGACACAGATATACAGAAGCACGCTTACCAGACACACACACACACACACACACACACACAGTCTCACTCACTCACACAACAGTGGTTGGAAAGGCAACCTGATACTCGCTCCATTCATGAATATTCATCCACACCTGCTTCCTGCAGAAAGTTTTTAGCAGGTTTCATTGCTGCTTAGACAGAAGTTTGGACCTGAGCTCTTTTGTCTATTGTGTGTTCGTGTGTGTGTGTGTGTGTGTGTGTGTGTGTGTGTGTGCGTGCTGTGCTTGCCCCACGGCTGTTGTCTCAGTTCATATAATAGGCTATAACATCTTTATTTCTATATCTTTTCAATAAAATTATACCTGCACACGTATTAACTATAATTGGTTCATATTTTTACCTTGTGGTTAAATCATGCTTTTATTCTCCTGGTGGGCGCTTACATACCATATTTCTATTGCCTATGAAATAGTTTGGGTTACTAAATGGTGACAGGCTGATTTGTTTTACCTTCTAATAACTTGGCCATTCTGTAAATCAGCCTTTTCTCTCCAGCTTTGGGCTGTAAGGAGCTTTGGTGGTATATCCTGTGTCTGGTGTACAATACTCAGTGATCTTTACCTCAAGGAAAGTCTGTGATGTCATCAAACAGACAACAACGGTGATGCAACATCAGTGGAGGGTTTGGAAATCACTGTAGGCTAGAGAAAGGAAGGCTGAGGGGATTACAGTTTGGTGAGAAGGGTTTTGCGGATTGACGGTGTAGCCCCAGGCTGTTCGTGTGTGTGTGTGCGTGTATGGATGTTGGCATTTATGCATGGAGTCTGTGTCTGAGGCTGTTTATGCCAAACCTTTCACAGCTTTATTTTACAGCTTATTTGAAGGTGTTTGGTTTAGTTCCGCCTGTCTGTCTTCCATCTTTTTTCCTTTTATTCTCTTCACTTCGCTTTTCAAGCCTTATTTTTCTCCTTCCCTTCCTTCATCCCTCACTTCATTCTTATCACTATCTGCCCTCACTTCTCTCCCCCCCTTTCCTTTCTGTTCCTTGTAATCCTTCTTCTCTCCATCCCTCCATCCCTTAGAAAGCTATCAGTGTTCCAGAGCCTGTGTTAGGAGAGTTAAGAGAGCAGGCGCACATGACACTCTCTCATTAGAGAGAGGAATTATTGGCCCGGTCCGGTCACATAGCGACAATATCTCCCTCTCTACTTCCTTTTCCTCTCCCTCACACACATGCACACACACAGACATACAAACTCTCTCCTTCCAAGAAAGCTGCCAGTGGAGGAGCGGGTGTGTTTGGGGAATGAACAGAGTAAGGGAACACGACATGCTCATTAAAGAGAGAAGTTATTAGCCTGGTCCACTCACACAGATAAAATAGCGTGAACAACTTCTCTCTACTGAGTGCCAGCACTGGTGGGAAAAGTGGAGACAAAAGAGAAGGGAGGGAATAAGTAAGAAGGGAGTGATGGAGGTGCATCAGAGAAAGAACAGGAACGAGCAAAGTTTATCTGGCTTGGCTCTTTGCACAACACTGCAGTTGAATTTTTCTCTCTTCCCTTTTCTGTTTATGTGGATAGGTGGGTGGATGGTGGTGTGTGCGCGTGGCCATGTGTGTATGCATTAAACCACTTCCAGGATGGGAAGATAAAAGACACACAGGAACACTTTGATGTCTTTCTCAAAGACCATATCAGTTAAACACCAAACCAAATAGCGCTCAACTTTTTGACTATGTTATTTACACATCAGATCACCATAACAACACGCACTGACTTCAAACATGGCTGCCTACTTGAACAAGTAGATGATTGAACATCCTCAATCATTTTTCTGGCTATGAAGAGTCCGATTACAAACTGCATCAAATGGGAGACCTGCTTTGAGGTAGTGATTGCTTTCATCACAGTAAAATGTAAATATATAATTGAAATGGAATCAAACTTTTCAGCTACATTGATGCTGCCATTAAGCCCATTTAGTCTACCTCTAGATGCATTCAACACTGGATGAGGTGTTTAAGCACTGTGGCCCATTCATTCTAATATAAGCTGTCCACCGAGCACATAATGAAAAATGTAGACCCTGCATGCTGACATACGTGACAGTGTTTCTTGGACTCTATATGGTCATTGCTTAATTGCATGAATAAAACTGAAAAGTCTTGATAAGGGCTCATGTTTTCTTTATTGTGAGCTAATTCAAAGATGCATTTTAATGTGTATAGCACATGGCCATGAAACTTTCTTAATAGTTATAAAAAATAAAAAAAAATTTAAAAGACTTTCCATGCCCAAAGGACATGACCTGTGGTGTCTGATTGTTATTATTGAAACATAGCTCTTAGTTCTGAAGAGCAAAGACAGGCCTGAGTCAGTAGTCTAGTCAAAAGTATTTGTTGTTTAACCTTGGCCTCTCCTATCCCATGATTCACTTAATCTTAAATCACTGAACAGTAGTATGATCTAATTTTGACGTGGCAGTGGTGATTTCATCGCCGAGCACACATCAATAAACTTTTACATTTAGACATGGTTGCAACTATGTCACTGGACACTGATGGCATGTTGATTAGGTGTTACTCACCTGTTTACACAGTGCTAGATCATCTAGCTGATGTATGCTCTCTTGCCAACCATTAGTTTGAATAAACAAGTTGTAAAATAAATCATGCCTTAAACTAATTACTGGACTAAACATTTTAAAATGATTTCTCTAGGATTCAATTTTTAAAGCTCATTTTGAAGCTCCTGGCCTTACCAAGCCTCACTTTTTCTGCACTGGGGGAAAAGGACAATTAACGTCAAGATGTGGCTTTTGGTGAGATAGTTGCTGCAGAGGCTGATGACTAACTCTATACCCTTTGATATATTATATCTTTATATATGTGTCTGTGTGGAAAAGAGCAAAACCTGTTGTATGTGAATATGTGGTTGTGTTCATTTGTTTCACCTAGCTTGATGCTGAGAGAGAAAAATGCAAAAAGATTTTCTGCCACTCTGCCTATGTTAGGGTGGCCTTTGTCTTTCATTGTGCTTCCCTCATCCCTCTCTTTTCCCTTTCAGTCTCTCCACCCTTTACCTTCTACTTCTCTCCACAGATTGCTGCTATTTGGACATAGTCCACACAAGTCCTGAGATATCTCCACTTCTCTTACGCTCTCATTCCCACACTGGGAACCAACATGGCGGCCAATTACACTGCTAGACAATGCTCGCCATAAATCATCCATTGGACTGTCAGACACATGGGGATGCAGCACTAGAGGAAACATGCTCTCTTCTATTCTCTTCTCTTTCTACTCACTCTCTCCCTGCTTTGTTCCTTCCTTTTCTCTATTTATGAACTGGTTCAGAGAATCATATGTTGCATTGCAGTCATGCTTTGCCACATTCAATCTGCATATCTGCTATCTGTTTCTCTTTTGTTAATTTTTCTCATTGATTTCGCTTTCAACCTGTTCTGGCTTCATTTTAATTACATTTCTTTTCTTACCTTTGTTGCTTACTTTAACTTTTCATCAAGGTTGTCATTTGTTTTTATCTTTCTCGCTGCCTCTCTCGCTCCCCTAATCCAACTCGGCATGCTTTAATGACATGCCTGTTACATGAACAAATGTTTTAGACAGAGCTTTCCAGTAGGTTAATTAATTGGCTCACTGATATTTAAGTACAGTAGGTATTTGATGTAGGTAAGCTGTATCATAAGTGTTGGCAGCCTGTGTTCTGCCCTCTACCCTTCTTTTTCCTTCTTCGTTTCTTCCTTTTCTTCCCCACCACTGTTTCTCAGAACTTTCTAGTGGTGAAGGAGCTCCCTCTTTGGCATTGGATTTTCTATCTTTTATTTGCTCTCTTTATGTTTTACTGCTTTTCTCTTCTTCCGCTTGCATGTCGGGGAGCACAACAGAGTGAAGCCATCAGGGAGAAGAGGTTATGATGGGAGAGTGGGAGAAAATAGAGAGGGGCAGCATCGGGTCAGAGGCAAACTTTAAAGGGAGATTAATTGAGGAGGGATTTGGTTTCGTATTGGACTATTGTGTATAAAGCATCACTTTTAAATCCTATGAATCTATATTTACAGATGTTTCCATTCTGCAATATGTTTTCTATGCTTCTTCATGTGTCTTTGTGTGAGAGAACAAAAATATACAGAGACAAGGGGCCGTTATTCCTTTAGGATATGAGAGAATCGAGAGGGTTAATGGCATGAGAGCTGGATTAG
The DNA here is from genome assembly GCA_011952105.1 of Coreoperca whiteheadi. Lineage (NCBI taxonomy): Eukaryota > Metazoa > Chordata > Actinopteri > Centrarchiformes > Sinipercidae > Coreoperca > Coreoperca whiteheadi. Next base: position 13,025,660 of record CM022484.1, read on the forward strand.
ACCAAATAAAGGGTCTCTGTGGCAATATAGATGTGTATGTGGATGTTTAAATGTACATGTGTATCTCTGCTTCCATATGGATATTTTTGGGTGTGTATTCTTCTGAGATTGAATCTGTTGTCTTTGTATTTCTGTGTTCACCCAGAGTTGTGTTTACTTTAATCAGATCAGAATGTTTTTGGGTTGTGCACTGGTGTGTGTATGTGATAGGAACACAGCAGGTCAGTGTTTCACGACTGTGCTGGTGTCATCTATGGTTCTGAGTGACTGTACTTTTGTTGCACAGTGAACAGTCAAAGGAACATATCAATAATCAACCATATTTGGTTGTGCCTATACATTACTGTGTGGAAAATGAATTCTGCGTGTGTTTGTGTGCACAGACAGGTCTTATCTTCTGTTCCTTAACGTGCAGCTTTGCTCAAGGACATGTTTTGGACATCAGTGGGCTCACTCTCTCTACACACACACACACAGAGAGAAAACCGCTGTTTTCAATAACAACCATTTAGGCTGTAACCAATCAGAAATCTTTCAATTATTTTGCATTTTGAAGTTTCAAACAAGAAGAAGTTGCATGCACATACCGTAGCCGTGTGTCTCACAATAACAACTTGACCTTGTCAAAGTATCAGTGTTTTTAAACATTTCCTCCAAATGTTGAAAGAATTACACATTGACTTTCTCCCTTCATGAACCGTGTAATTATTTGTGTTCAACCTGGTTTGTAAATTCTCATATCAGCATGCCTACACATGACGTGCAATTTTATTTATTGCTGGGGCATCTCAGTTGGAACAACATAAATACTACTGGCCTGGAGCAATGTTAGTCGGAACATTGATAGAGAGTTTGGGTGTGTTGCTGTTGTATCAGTGGAGCCTCCCTCTGGCAATGTGTGTTAATTAAAGTAGCGCATGGCAACCTTGAGAGAGGCGTGATAACACTCAGCAATGTCGTGTCTATGACCTATGTAAGCCTCTGAAACGCACATGGCAGTGGGTGCACACGCACATTAATCTACACTTAAACACTTGACAGACACAGACATGCAAACCCGCCCGCTGTATCAAGTCAGTACATCGTAATTAGTCTTTCCTGTTTGTATTCTTTCCACTGTTCATTTATACACTAATGGATTCTGTTAATGAATGGGTCTTGCACCATAACACCTCTTCATCCCTCCATCTCTGTCTCCAGCTTTCCAGGCAAGCTCTTTATTATGTTTACACAGATGCAACATCAGTCATAAAAAAGCTTCTCCAGCACACTGCATTTATTCTAATCAACTAGCTTATTATTGCATTTTGTTATATAACTCAACAGCGAAGAGGACATTGATGGAGTTTAGTATTTCAATGGTTCTGAAAGTCCTCCAGTCCCACCACCCTCTCTCTGTTTCTGTACCTCCTCGTTCCCTTCTGCCTTTTAATAGGTATAAAACTGACTGAATTATCCTTATTTAACCTTTCCGTGATCTAAGTTGTGCAAAGAAATGCTTAATCCTTAAGTCTAAGTTTTGACTAAAATCCAATTTATGATGATCAACAATCCTACTTTTTCAAATATCAATAGTAGTAGGCCTACTGTATGGTGTCTTTGGCCCATGTCAGCATACTGATAGTAGACATGGCAATGGGGCTGTAATCTCCATGTTAGATCACCACTTGTGTGATAGCAAATGTAACTGCAGAAAGAGCAACAAGTGATAATGGCTAAGGGTCTATCAAATCAAGTTCCATCAGTTCTACACACTTATTCCCAAAAAAACTATTTATATTTCTCTACAAATAAAAATCCATGTTTGATGACAGGTTTTTATTAAATGTGCTATCAGACCGCATTAGACATCTAAATGTCTTTAAAGCTATAGGGATAAAGAACCAAGATATGTTGTATAGGAGGATATAGATGTGTGACCTTCAGTAGGATCCATCCCTGTGTAATAATACCTATCTGAAATATGAAGATACAAAAACACACACACTGTCACACACCCATGTATTGTCAAAAACAGGATGCTGGTAATTGGGTTATGTTGTCTTTCAAAGGGAATGTGAGCTGCAGTAATGGAGGGATAAGCAGGCTGCCTGTGTTATGTGTCAAAACGTGATCCAGTTGTGTTTCGGTGCAAGGCATTAGAGAACGTCCATGAATCTGATCATATCTGGGTTCTATGTGATTTCCTCTTGTCATCCAATACCTCAAATCTGAAAAGGAATCTGCTGGTGAGATCACTCAGATCACAGTCACTGTGGTAGCACAAATAGTGAAGATGAATGGGGCAGGATCTTGGCGTGTGTGTGTGTGTGTGTGTGTGTGTGTGTGTGTGTGTGTGTGTGATGTCTCTCCATCTGTATCTGTGTGTTGTACATGCATGGATGTTGCATCTATATGTGCCTGATAAGAATCTGTACACTGTGACAGCCAATATAAATCCTTTTATGAACATCTTTATCAGTCTGGTGGGAGTCTCAGCACCTGGCCCTGCTCCGGTCAGATTGTTACATCAGTGTGACAGCTCTGCCTTTCCTTGTGACTCTAACCGGCGAAGATATAGATAGACTTTATTACTCCCCACTGCTTCTAAAGCCACATTAGGTTTTTGTATCAAAACAGTATAGTGGGAATTATGATGAGGCTGCATGTTGTATCACTATCAAAGCATGAAATAATGATTTTGGTGCATCGCAAGTATAGGTGAGCGTGTAAGAAACCTACTTAACTTTTTGATATGATTCTGATGATTATGCATTATATCACTGATTAATCATTGATTGATTTGCTTTTAGCTTGGTCAAACCAGATGGTCAGCAGCACAACAGCAGCCCCGGGCTAATAGGTATTCAGGATCATTCTCAAAGAGACACCAGCACAGTGGATGCTTACCAATGCAGGCGCTTCATCCTTGTGTTTCTGTTTGAAGGGCAGTGTTCTTATGCACTGCACCTGACACAGCTCTTTGCGAGTTCTGTCTTCACGCAAGATTGTTCCAGTACAAGAGAAATGTCTAGTTAAACCCTCTATCATCATCAGATTGATTAAAAATAGCTATCTGGGTTGTAGAATTTCTTAAAGCTCTTGAGGGCAGGCCAAAACATCCAGAACATGTTGTTCATTTTTGTGAGACAATCAACTAGCCTACTATCATTTAAGAGCACCTCTTCTTGGAGAACACCATCAATTTCCAGTGCACATACTATTCTAAATGCCATATACTGTATCTAAAATGTAGTTGAAAAAAGCGGTTGACTGGAAAAATAGAAACATGTAAAAATGTTATCTATATTCCAGTATTACAATTAAAGTGTTGGGTGAGAATAAACTTAAGCATGAGAAGTCCAACAGTCAATATTATGTCTGCCACATAATGTCATTCTCTGACATGATGTGACAATCATGCATCCATAAAAAGAAATGCACTATGACAACATGGAATAAAAGCTTTTGTCTTTCTTTTTAAGCTGTCCATTAACATATAAGACTGATATGACACTGTAAATAATATGAAGCAAAATTAGTTCTTTCTTTCATCTCTTCAGCAAAGTACAGATGTCACAGACAGTAATGGCTCCTCTCTCATTCTCTTGGCATAACCAGGAGTGACATTTTTATAATTACAATTCTTCTTCACTACTGTGGACCAAACCACTGTCATTACTAATTCATTCTGGGGGATGGAGGGGGAGAGCAGGGGAGGGACAGGCGCAGGCAAGGAGGAAGAGGAGAGAAGGGGGGGAAAAAAAGAGGAAGAAAAGGTTGGAAGGACAAAGATTGCAGGGAAGAAGGAGTTGTGGAAAAATAAAGAGGGCTGGATAAAGGAACAGATGATGAGGTAAGAGGAAGAGACAGAAGGACAAGTTAGTGTTGATGCTGAAGGACAAATACATTTGTGTGAGAAAGGAAATTGGGGATGAACTCTTGTCTCTTCGTCTCTCCTACTAGATTCCCTCAGGGTTTCTGCTGCTAGTAGGGACTGCAGGTGGACTCTTCCTTCCCTCTTTTCCTCTCCTTTCTCCATCCGTAGTCCTCGCCATGCCGCACCAGTCCATGTTTCCATGGTAACACGGGGCGAGCCGAACCATGCAAGAGAGGGATGTGGGAAGACGCAGAGAGAGAGAGAGAGAGAGAGAGAAAGAAAGGTCTAGAGGGATCCACTCTTCCATTTCCATAATCTACAGGGGTGTCCCCCCTCAGGTCCACCTCAGTGGAAAAATAGATTCAAGAGATATGTTTTCTTTCAGAGAGCATATGCTTTGGATGCTATCATCTACCTGCTTGGCTTGGTTTTTGCATTTTTATCCTGTACTTTATTTGCATGGTTGCTTCACTGTTTAGTTTGACATGCAGCATACAGCAAAGGAATTAGGAGGAGCATACAGAGAAAAAGATGTAATGGTTGACTTGGATAGGAACTGTAAGAGACATTCACTGCCACTAACTGTCGCACTAGAGCTAGGGTTGCCAACTTTCTGACATGGAAATACGGAACAAAGGCACTCATGTAGTGAACTCACTACTTTTAGATGTTTTATAAATAAAGAGGGTCTTAAGGTAATTTCGGCATGGATGATTGCCATAAAAACAACTCTTAACGCCGACGAAAAGGCAATCTAGAGTAAAGGTACTTACAGAAGGGCACTAGAGAGAGAGCGTGTCGCAAACAGCTGTTTCTACGTGCCTCACCCTAGTTCTCTGTTTGGGTAGTGGAACATAACATGACAGTCAGGCTGAGGAAAAACAGATCAGGAGTGTTTCCTTTATCTCATACAAATCGCCTGTAATATTTCTCTCCCATAGACTTACGGAACAAAAGCATGCCCCATATAAGTTCAATACAGAACACGTCTGTTATTTTCCAATTACGGGACGATTCCATATTTCATGGGACGGTTGCCAACCCTAACTAGACCACCAACATCTCAGACCAAAACAGATGGGCACTATGCCGTACCAGACTCCATTGGGACAAAGATTAATTTTACATCACAGACACACTTCATTGAAACTGGACAGAAACGAAATAAAACTCACCAAAACCATATTGTTATTGTATTATGGAAAGGATCCCTACAGAGATATACCTTTGTGTTAAAGAGTAAGATCCTTTTTGTTTTACCAGAAATAGCCTTTATATCACTCTCGCTACCCACCAGACTCCATTGGGGAAAAACAATAATTGTACCTCACAGATCGTTAAACAAACTTCATTCAAACTCTACAGAATCAAAATAAAACTCACCAAAACCAAAGTCTTTGTTGGTCTTTCCACTAGTCCAACAATCACCAACTCGGGTCGAAATAAATCCTTAATTCAACGCGTTAGATGAGAAAAGAAACAGCTGTTATATCGCTCTCCTCACAAATTTCACACGGAGGGACTCACATGCACTAACATGCATGCGCGGCCGGTGCGGCTGTATAAACAAAGCACAGAGAGGCTGGGATAGCAACACAGGCAGAGGGAGTGGGACGTCATTCTGTGCTCAGGACGCCATTACTCCACTACAGCTTTACATAGCAAATAATAATTTGCTCCTGTATTAGTGTTCAGAATCACATGTACAGAACCGTTAAGCCTTTTTATAAGGAACATAAATCTGCTTCCAGATTTCTGATGAGTGGTGCTTTTGACTGCTAATGTCAATATCATCTAACTCAATCATTGTTTATTTCAAACTACTTTACAAATGTGACATCAGATGGTACATTGTCTCTGCTGTAGTTTGAATGTGCAGAAAGTTACAGACTTCTGATTTTAGTTATCATAATAATGTGTTGACTCTTTAAAAGCACAGTTTGCTATCATGGTGCACGTGTCTGTTTCTATATAGACCTTTTTATTGCCCCCTGCCAATAGAAGCTGACTCTAAAAGCCTCAGATGCTTTTATAGTTAGTCTCTTGGTGTTGATTGTGTGTCTGTGTTTGTTTGGATTAAAGCTGCCGGAGGATAAGCTTATTAGCGCCACCAAGCAAAAAAATGGGGCCGTTAATCAGATGGCATTTTAGGCACAGTTGGAAGTGATGTGTGTGCACATGTATTTGTGGGAATATGTACTTTCAATCAGACAGGCATACCCATGTGCACACACAGGACATAAACAGAACAATCCAAATAACCAACCAACTCATCTGGCAAAGATAATATTAAAGCAGGCACAGTGAAAGCACTGCTGGGCTTATTCAGCGGCAGAACTTGACTTGTTGAGACCAACATGAGAACAATTAGAGCACTTTATTGAACTTGTTTGAATACCTGCCTGGCCTTGTTTATTAATAGATCTTGACTTTCTCATTCACTGCAGCATTCTGAAGAAACGTCTTTAGTTGGAAGTAAAAGTCCAAAATGAGAACGGAAAATGTTTATGCGCGCGTGTGGAGGATATTCGATTAATTGTGCAGTGTCTAATACAGTTGGAAAGGTAAAATATTATGGCTCTCAGATATTTTGAAATACACCATAAAATATTTGAGTTCTAAGTAAATTTGAAGAGTCAGTGTTGTAATCTATGGACCTTGGAGCTCATTAGTGAGTGTCCTGTCTAAAAGCAATTCTTCAGCTGTATCTTGTTTGTGACAGCACGTGTCACATGTGTTTCACCAACGAACAACCAAGTCGCTTTCTTGTTAAGCAAATGTTTCATTACCTTCCAACCTAAGTTAATGCTTCTCTGTAATCAGGATAATGGTCAATAGTATACTGATTGTAGCACCTAAGTGTGTGTCCATATCCATGTTGAGGGAAGGCACACAAATTGCACGTGTGTGAATGTACACACAAACAGACATACGCTAAGAGTAAGAATTAACCCTGTGAAGTGAGGGGGATAATTCCATGGTAATTAGTGTTCTGTGTAATCAGTTTTTATTTTCCTGTGCTGTTAGGCGCAACAGACAAAACAAAAGGAGGCTTGCACGCATCTCTCCCTCTCTAGCACCCTAATTACAAACATATCCAATTAATTACACACAAGTCCCGCTTTCATCTGTGTGCACCACGTGAGAGGAAGAGATGAGAATACAAAGCAGTCAGGCAGGAGCAGTGACACACACTATACACAAAGAAGAAATTAATAATTAGTCACACACTGGCATCATATGTATGAACATGCATATCGGAGCCTTAGAGTGGTTGCTTAAGACAAAACTTTGGGGCATTTGTGACTCAACTGATGTTGATTTGACTATCGACTAAAAGTTGTACATGGTGCTTGTGTATGTCCCTCTGTGTATACTGTAGTAGAGACACGTGATTATTTTGTGTGTGTAAATAGTGATGAGAGCGCCTTATAGCTTGTGTCCTATCAGTAGAAGGATTAAAACGCACCTGCTGTTTGAGATCTAACAACTTAGCAGGATGGAGGATTCTCCAAGTAGCCCCTTGCACATCTTCTCTTTTATTCTCTACACATGCAGAGTGTCTTTTAGCTTGTTGTATGAGACAAGTTGGACATCAAATTGGATAGATAAATCTCTTGGAGTAACATGAGGCTTGTCACAGTCTTTAACTTCATATCAATAGATGCTGTATTCCCAGTAGGAGCTATGGCTTGCATGCAAACCTATATATGTTTGCATGACATCTCAGACTCTGACTGATCTCAAAACCTACCAGAAACTTTCTCACTATTCTCCTGTTTCCACTTGACTCTGTATGTTGACAAAGCTTCAGGAAAATTTGAAATTTGCAGTATGATATGCAACTTCAGATCTTTAAAATGATATTCATATGTTTTTCCTCCCACTCTTTATATATTTTCTCACCTACTGCCCTCTTGCCTCTTAAAAACTGTCCTCCACTGTGCATCCAGTACCCAGGTACATGCCAGCCTTAGTGACTGCATTATTGTCCAATTAAATCACCTCTCCCACTCCACGACATTGCACTTTCTCTGTTTCCCCCACACCCTCCCTTTCTCTTCCTCTCCCTATGAGGCATTCGCCCTATTTCTTTAGTCGTGAAAGTAAAGGCCTTTGGGCCTTATGTTTTTCAATTACACACGGTGCAGAGAGTGAGGGGAGCTGAGGAGGGGGTATACAGAGAGGAATTGAGAAAATGCTAGCTGTCTTCTAGTCTCTGAGTGTCCCCTCAGGGAGGCCGTCCAGGTAAAGCAGAGGCGTTTGTTCTTATTTAGCGCCTGTGGCTGGCTGTGATTTAGCCTGCCCTGGGACTATAGGGCCTGAGCACAGAGGAAACAGCCTTGTTGAGGAGAGAAGAGGAAAATAAAGGTGAACAAAATAGAGGTGTAGGTCTGGCAGAGGATAGCAGACCAAAATGGAGTGCGCATTAAGAAGTGGGGAAGGGTAAAGAGAGACATTAGTAGAGGAGTTATTTGGAAGGTAAGAGGAGTGCATATGAAAAAAGAATTGTAGAATAAAAGGCTTTTTCATTGGTTCACGATATGACTACAGAGAGCCTTGGTTGACTAGTATGGGTGCTTACCACTTGTGTCTGAGGTCATTCAATATATCCATGAGAAAGATTGAGACAGATAGACAAAGCCTAAGTCATTGTCAAGCTCTAGTGACAGTAATGATTGTGTTCTATGTCCCTTGAAACCCCTAGGTCATAGCATTGAGCCTAGCCCTTCTCCATAGGCATTTCTGCCCCAAGGCCAAGTGTCTTTGGCTGTGAAATGGTTCTCAGTCTCACCCTCTCAATGTCAAAACCACCGTGAAGTGGACTTCAGCCTGTATCAATGACTCCTCTTCATGGACTCGTTCATTATAACCAATTCAATAGCCATGGCTGCACGCATTCACATCAGTAGCATTCTTTGGCTGGTCTAGTTCCTCCTTTTTATGAAATCCTTTATCACTGACACACACAGCACATCAGTTCAAGGTTATTTGTGTTTTTTTCCCTCCAAAGTTGATTAGCCATGCATTCTTTCAGAGAGAGTGTGTGTGTGGAATCCCAAAGAGCCATTGTGCCCTTACTTGAGTTTTGACCACCCTCCTGACCCCCTGTGATGATTGACAGGCCTTTTATCAAATAGAGAGGACTCACTCAGACCCCCTGCTGTGGCTGCAGTTTTGTTTTGCTGTGGGGGTTTGTTGAGTCCGAAAAATTGTTTCAGTCTAGATTTCTTTGAGGTGTCATTGAATGCTTGCTCCCATTGAAAGCGCAGACAAGTACATGCACATCCATGTGCATGCTAAAGCCACAGACACACCTTTGATCTATACACACCACTAGAACCCTCAACCACGTTGCCTTTTCCACTGTCCATCCCTGTCAAGCCCTGTAGCGACCCAATTTGATTTTTGTCCATTCTCTCACTCCAGTGTCAGTAGCTTTGTGAGAGAAAGTGAGACAGACTGAAGGACGGACAGAAGCACTAGCTAGTCATAGGGTTGAAAGAAACAGGTAGATCTTAAGTTTACTTTTAAAAGATGTCAGAGTTGTGGTACATCTTACATCATCATGCAGTTTGTTCTAGAGAGTGGGCCCACAATAACTGAATGCACCTTCCCCAGATTTACTTATGATCATGGATATAGTTAGGGGACCAGTGTCTGATGATCTGGCACACACATTTCCTGTTGCTATCATCTAGTTGTTTCTGTCAACAGCTTTTATTTTACAGTTGGTTGAATGTATCCACTACACAATGCATAGACGTTCTGTAATTGCAATCTGTTATCTGTAATTTAAAGAGAAATAGCCAAAAATAGTCTGGAAGCGACTGTGTATTTGTTTAATCCCAAGAAAATAAAGTCCCAGACAGTTGCCCTTTCATGGACTTAGCCTGATCTTCATTGTCTTTTGTGAAAGTGATGTTGCAAGCATTACCACCCAATTTCTTTCCCCTGCTTAGTTAACCCTTACAATTCATTTGGCTAGTTTTGTGGATTTTTGAAAGGAAAATTCTCAGGTTTTTACCCAGTAGTAATAATAATATTCATATCAGCAGGTAATTACAGTTCCTTCAATAGAGTTAATCCACATGTGCCCTCTCTGTGTTATCGGGGTGCATACCAGGGGAGCTTTGGAGGTAGGCCCATAGAAAGACCTAAATTACTCTTTTATTCTGGGAGAAGACACACACAGAGGTTTGTGCGTACACACTCATATACGACACCCACATACTTCCGTCTCTGTCTGTTTCTCTCTCATACACACACCTCTCCTCATTCCCCTCTCATCAGCGCCATATCTCACTCCATTTCCCCTTACAATGGCTGTGCTGTATTAGAACCGTCCCTGAACCCCCGCAGCCGTGCTCTGTCCCCAGGCCCAGACTATGACACAGTTGGCTGGGGCAGAAGAAAGAGCCTCTGGCCCTGCCTCATTAAAATGGTAAAGAGCTAGAGGAGAGCTAATCCTTCTACCAGTCCCCTCCTAGAGTCCTCATCTCCTGGCCTGAGACTGGGCATGCTAAAATACATAGCCCCTGGGAGATGGAAATGATGGGGCTCAAATTGGACAGTTTGGGTGCTAAGAGTGATAGACATGGTTTTGGGGAGAGGGGGATTTTGAGTGTATTCATGCTTTAGTGATACACAGCTATCCATTGGAGTGTGATTCTAGATTTGTAAACATAAATTTGTGTCTTATGCTGTATAACATCAGTTGAGAAACATTCTATTAAGTACAGATCCAACAGTATTGGATGGTGAAAGGTTTCTACAGTAATTCGATGTGACCCTAGTAGTCCCAGATCAAATACTTTTGGAAGCTGACTCTTATCATAGAGTATCTATGTTTATTGGAATACCAGATGAGTATCATATTACTAAAAGGTCAATTATAGGAAAGCACATTATGTTAATTGATGTGATATTAACTAAAGAGGTTAAAACAATAATGAATATTGCAAAAACTAAATTCCAGGACCTTTTCAGCATACCAGTAAATCATTTTGGATATTTGACTGGTGACAAGTGAAACTTGGCTGCAAGGCCGGTGCAGCAAAGTCCACACTGCATTCAGTCACTCAGTATGTAAGTTGCAGGGCTTGCAAAGCAGAAGGAAAACTGGGAAATGTTAATTTTTGCAAAGACTGACGTTACACAGACTAACTGAGTAGTGACAACAATAAGCCTTGTTTACTATTACTACACAGCATCAGCCAGCAAAAACTGTTGCTATATATATTTTGTGATATTAATTGCATTACTTAATTGATTGAAGACACGATGAGTGTTACATGTACTGGTTTTACCATTTAGGCAGTATTAGTTCCTGTAACTCTACACACCCAGAACAATGGGAAACATGTATAGAGAAAATGGATGACGTTGGTCAATGTGCTTACTCAGCAAGTCCACCTGTAGACTTCACGACAGATAACGATGCTCAGCTTTCATCCCAGATAGAGAAAGAGAGAGACAGACGGAGAGAGAAAGACAGTGAAAGGGTGAACAAACCCATCTGTCTGTGTCCAAAGTTAAAGCAGTGAGGCAGCACTCCCCTCCAGACAGTGCAATTAACCTCCTCTCGAGGCTGGAGGGAGGGAAGAACATTTAGCCGTGCGGCTGCTACTCTGGGAAGGAGACCCTGACGAAGACCCTGATGATGTTCTGTTTGGATTATTTTTATGTGTTTGGCAGTGGACAGCAGCAGTGCTATTTTATACATATCTTAATCTAAGATTTGTGCAGTTACTCAAGCATTCCCATCAAATAATGAAACAAAAAAATCAAAAAAAAAATATAACTTATGCATGTAGTAGCCTAAAGGAGTACACAGGGTTTAGAGAGATTTACCCTCAACTCTGTGTCCTGGTAGCTTGTGTCCTGGTAGCTTGTACCCTCTGCTTGAGACAATTCTTCATATATATACTTGACATTTACCCATATCTGCAAAGTTCATGAAATGATGCACAAGCAATAGAAAAAGCTTGTGTTCCAAACTCTGTCAATGTTATTGTGTGCATTCTCTATATTCGTTGTATTTCTGATATATTATTGAGAATTTGCAGAGTGCTGGTTTCCAACTTAGCACATTATTGTTGATGTTTCATTTTGTAATTACTTTCTTGGTTGATCACAGCAATTTCACATCACCTCCCCAGTAACAATGAGCTTCCCACAGAGCCTGACGAATTAGCTGTTTTGTGGAAGGGTTTAGTTATAAATGCTTATCATAACAGGGTATGGCTCGGCTCTTCTCTTTGTCTGTATGTATGTTGTGCCTGTGTATGAGGCTGTTGAAAGCTGGCATTAACATGTGTCTTGGGTGAGCCGTTCACAAGTGGGCAGCTCTAAGTACAGGTGTGAATGCACCCAAGACGCTTTGACGACATATCTGATCCGAGATCCAGTCGCTCAGACCATATTCGGAAGTGGTTTAAGCCACATACGACCACATTCTTTTAGCAGTATGTACACAAATGTGTCCCAGGCCACAATGAAGGAAAACCTCCTCAACTGACATTCTCTGCGTAAGCAGACGTAAAGTGCAAAACAACAAGCAAACCAACAACAGGTAAAATGTATTGTGAATGGAATACAAACAAAACACGCTGTCTGATGTCCTCCGGCTGCTCTACCTCAACTCTGTGATTTACGAACATTCCTGATGTACAGATAGAAGTTACTTTAGCAACAAGTTAAGCTATCTGCACGGCTAAATGTAGCTGTTCTGCTCAGGCACCGTCGATGTACGTCCACTAAAAGGGCTTATTTTTGCCATTGCTCCGATTGTTGGCTCCAAAGTGTCTGACAACATTATGGAAAGGACCCTAGAGAGATAGACCTTGTTTTAATAAAGACTATGTTCCTGTTTCACCAAAATCAGTGAATACATTTATAAAGTTGTTCTTGTACAATAATCAGTGAGGCCTGGCCCCCATAAACACTATGCTCCTGCGGCATCTATTGTTTTCAACCTAATTCTTCTCTCATTTGTGGTCTGATAAAGAGTAAATTCATGGTGATCGGATCACCCAAGATGCATTTTAATGCCAGGAATAAACAGCCTCTGTGCATGCAGGATCCTGCCTTATATTTCAGTGCTCAAATGTCATTTGCCAGACTGATGACTTAATTCATTTACTCAATCATTGAGGCTGCTCATCTGCCTCAAGTATGAATCTGCACACAAAGGATGTGGACAGCAACCAAACAGCCTCTGAGTGCCCATTGAGAAAACTGTAGATAATTCAGGGCAATTAGCACCAAATACTGTTAGCTTTGATTATAAGAATTATCATGACATACATGTTAATGTATTCAATTTATGTAATTTCCATTTTCCTGTGTGGGTGGTAGTTTCTACCAAAGACTAAAGAATTATTATCAGAAATGGCTAATTTAATACAGTTTTTCAGTGTAAAAGCGCTGCTTAGAGGACAGTTTTGTTCTCCTTCCCACCCCTCACTTGTTTTTTCTCTAATGTCTTTTTTTTTTGTTCCTCTCGTTTTCTTGCCAAATTAGCGTGTTGCGCCTAACATACAGGGATTGGACTGGGAGCGAAGGCTGTGATTTGACATGTATTTTTTGTTTGTCTGTATACTAACACCGCATTTATTTTTTGGAGGTTGTGTATTACTTAATGCTATCACTTAGAACTCCTCCTTTTTACCTGTCACCTTTGGCCTACATATGACTGACATACTGTCCTCTACTGTACTATACAATGGTATTGTATTTCAACAGTCTCACATTCACAACCTCAAGTGCGCGCACACACACACACACACACACACACACACACACACACACACACACACACACACACACACACACACACACAAATACACCCTATATGTAGGCAGGCAGATAGACAAGGCCATAGACATAAAAAGATGGCAGCAATAAGATTAAAGGGTGTGTGAATTGTGAGTAGGGTCGGAAGACTGGCAGGTCCATAAATATCGTGCAGGGATGCCCCTACTACTTCATAGCACCATATCATCACATAGTCCCATCACAGAGGATAGACCTGGTACAATGAGATTTGGATGTGACTGTGTGTCTGAAGGAGAATACAAAGTTAGGTTTAAGCCATAGTAGCAAATCTCTCACATAATACTAAGGTCCATTTATAAAACTGCCCAAGAGGGGAGCGGATAGATGGATATATGTTTTTTCTTGTTTTCAGTAACAATCATTTTCTTCCAGTTGGTGCCAAAACAATTACACAATTAATTAATTAATTAGTGGATTGTCAAGAAAATTAATTAACCACAAATCTTTTTAATCATTCATTTGTCATACAAAAATCCCAAATATTAACTGGTTTCCATGTTTTCAAATTTTATAATGCTGGTTATCTTTTTTTGCATCATTGTGAAGTGAATATCTTTGGGTTTTGCACGGATAGTCGGTTTGAAAAAGCAATTTAAGAATGTCAGCTTGCGTTCGCGGGACTTGTGATGGGCATTTTTCACGGACATTTTCTAGCCTAAACCATTATTCAGTTGATCTCAAAAATAATCAACAGATTAATCAATACTTACAGTAATCGTTATTTTCAGCCCTAGATCCAGTGATATTTTAAAATCAGTTGTCTTGTCATGCCTGAGTGTGAGTCTGCCTTATACTCCAGATACTGAGCTTATTCCAAGAAAATTAGAACTGTAGGATCATTCACTAAATGCAGAATGGATAGACATTTGTAGCGACTATTTTGGATTTCCTGCTTAAACATGAATAAAGAAAGCACATTTCATTTTTAAATAACAATAATGTGCTGTTAACTACAGACACAGGCACACACAGCAGTATAAATGCTGTCTTCTCAGTAGCCAAACTTTGCAGTTGTTGGACACAAGTGTTGCACTATAGTGTAGCTACACTGGATACTCACCCACTGACACAGTCCCCCCATTTCCACAGCAAAAAACACATACAGTAAACACACACACACACACACACACACACACAATAAAGTAGAGTGATAAACAGCTAGAGGGCCTTCTGTAATTACGCCTGTACTGCTGTTTGTAAGCTGTGAATGCATGCATGTGGGCAGGGACACTTAGACACATTTTCTGGTGCATTTACATCTCATGCATTCTTTCTCTCAAGGCTGAGGACATTTCAGAAGCTGTGTGGAGATGTCTGAATCAGACTGAATTACACCATAAACACAGGTGTATTATGTTGTTGCCAGAGCAGTTCGAACATTCAAATCTAATACAAAAAACATAACAAAGATTGATTTGGTAGACTGTAGAGTTGTTGATCTACTTAGTGGTAAAGTGTGTGTATCTTTATCTTACTTTTTCTTTTTTTGTTTCCTCCCTTCTTTCTTTCATCTTTTATTTTCTTGGTTTTCACTCTAATGTGTTTTCTGTTGTTTGTGTGTATACGGTTTCCTTTTGTGTATTGCTTCAGCCAACGTGTGCGTGTATGTGTGCGCAAATTTGTCTGTCCCCAGTGAGGTGTGCTCTCAGCTCTGTGTGGGCGTTACACAGACAGCCAAGAGACCAGCGAAAAATTTCCCATCAGCCAATGCAATGTGCAGTGCAGGTTAACCACTGAAGGCTCTGAAATCCATAGTTGCAGCACAACAGAGTCTTCTCTCTTTCTTGGTTTCTTATTCTCTCTCTCTCAGCTAGCATCCTCTACATGCCCCTCTCTCTCCCTCTCTTTCCCTCACCCTTTCTCCTACACTCCCTCACTCTCTCTGTCTCCCCAGATGAATCGGAGCAGAGATGAAAAGCTTTCAGGAATGCTGGCAGACAGGCAGTGCTTTACAGTAATCTAACCTGGGGAAGATGAAAGCCAGCTGGGAAGCTGGGAATAGAGCAAAGGGGGGAAAGGTGAGAGGAAGAGAATGACAGGATAGAGTTTTGGGAAAGAAAGGAGCAGAAGGGATTGATGGGCAGAGAAAGAAAGGATAAAAGAGTGAGTGAGAGAAGATTTGTGGAGAGAAGGGACACGGAGGTAACAAGAGAAGGATAGTTTGTAAAGAAGTCTGAGGGAATGGATAAAATGCTTGGAGGAGAGAGATGGGAGAGTCAGAGAATGAGGGAAGGAGAAAACAGCAAAACTTGGGTGGGATGATTGGAGAAGTTAGAAAGTGGAACATAAGTATCATGTTGGTACAAATGAGTAGGTTATTATGTATTGCCAGACAGCCATGAAAATATATTTGGGTTTACCTTACAGAATCAACCCTGTTAATTACAACTTTGGCCTCATTTTCATAGTTTTGGCTGTCATTCCTATACACACCAAGTTAATTGCTGAGATCTGAGACACTTCCTGGTTCAACTTTGACCTAATGACCCATACTTGCTGTAGTTGTACTTTGCCTGCCCAATGAGAGATAGTAATTTTATACATTTCACATGGCATTTTCAGTTTTACCTCCAATAAAAGTCATTCAGAATACTTAGCAGATACGTTGAGTACAACATTATCACAACCAATAGAAATGGGCAAAACTCAGACCCAAGTTGTTATAAACTGGAATTATCCTTTAGGAGTTTCTTTATCAAATTAAAAAATACACTTAGATCTCAGTTCTCTTGACCCTCTAGACTCTTCTGAAAGAATAGCTAGTTACATCTTTAACAAACTGCTTTTTACTTGGATATTACACCCTTAATTTTACTTTTAAATAAAAAAATTTAATTTAAGTTTTGGTGCTTTTGCTATCATGTCAGGGAGATGGTGACAGACAGACAATGAAAGCGGAACACTGAGGTGGGAATTAAAATTAAAACAAACCATGAAAATGGGCTGCTACATTTGGCATTGTAATTACTGTAAGTCAGTGTCATTTGGTGAGGTTGACACATAGTGTAATTGTAGCTGTCATACAGATGACAGCAGCCCAACACAAACCTGTGGAGTTTAAATTTTAGATCCTCTTTGGTGGAACAAACGCAATTGCAACACTGCTCACTGAACACTGAAGTAGCATCAAGTGTACCACTGTTGTCACTCGAAATGGCTTTGGCAGGTGGAAGGGGGAGCTTTCTTTGTGTGTGTGTGTTTGTGTGTCTCTGTTCTTTGAATCATAATGTAGGTGGAGCAGGGCTGTCGCTGCTGTGACAAATCCCACCTCATGCACCTCTTGTACTTCCTGTGCAGAATGAGAGAAGTGCACCACGGCAAAGCGCTTCCCCACCTAATTGAAATTTTGAGGTATAAGAGGATTTCTGCACAACTTGAGCTGACAGGCTCCTTTCACCAAATATCCTCTTAGACTTCTCTCTCTCTCTTTCTCTCCCTGAGAAAGAATTAACTTTTATCTGTCTTCAAGTTTTAGTGCCGCTTACACCCATCTCTATCTGAATGTTCTGCAGGTGTTCTGTCTCAGTTCCTCTCAATCTCTCCTCTTTGTCTATTTTTTCTCTCTGTCATTCAGGCTTGCTCTGCTCCAACAGGGGGACTTGGTTTGCCTGTTTGCTCGTCATACTTTGATGTGTCACAGCATAAAAGGGCAGAATAGGTAGAAAGTGAAGAAATGAATGTCGATCCTCAAGAGATGGAGGAGAGGAGATGGTAAATTACTTTACAAAGATCCTTGTAGGTAACCTTAATATATCTGGTAAACTGTGCATAGTTCAGTTTGTTGCCAGTGTTTGTAGACTAGAAAAGCTTACAAAGTAAACTGTTAGCCTAGCTCCCCTTGGCGTAAACAAGTCGTCTCAATGGAAACCGATCAGCAGGCAGCACAGCTCTGAGTAGAGAGCAAGGAGATTCAGTAAGCTGAAACACAAGGAGAAGACACTCTGTGAAAACCCAGAGGTCCTCTTCACTGACTACGCCCTGCACAAATAAGGAAGGAAGAAGAACAACCTCTGATTCTTCACTGACTCCATCTACATCTGGAAAGATACTCTGTGCAGAAATTATGCATATGTATCCAGCGTAGGCATCGGCTCAATAGGCAGATTAAAGATCTATAAAGATGAACACCTTGACAAGGATGACCCTCAGCTTACCATTAGGCCTGCACGATAAATCGTTATAAAATCGCGATCTCGATTCACCCTGTTCACGTTTTAAATTTTAAATTACTTCGATTTAAAAAGTAAATAAATAAATAAATAAAATTTGGCCTTTATTTTGAAAGGCCACCTCTCACAAAGTTCAGGGCTTCACCCTCAGCCAATGACAAAGCACCTTTTAGTCACGTGTTGTCGAGTGAGCGCTGTAGGTCGGAAATAAACAAAATGGATATTAGTGGTGTAACTGATCACTAAACTCACGGTTCGGATCACATTACGGATCACGAGTCACGGATCATTTTTCGGATCAGAAAAAAAAGGCGAAGGAGACAATATTTCCACTTGCATTTCCATTTATTACATGAAAACTTACAGCCAGAAAACTTTTGCTGTCTACATACCATTACAGTTTAGTCCACCGCCCTTCTTCCGTCATCATTATATTTTACGGGGAAGCCGAAATGCTCCCATACGTGTGATTTAAATGATGCGGGAGGCTTTTCAAGTTCTTCTGCTCCACCACTAGCCATCGTTAACTTATTAACATGCCCGGCCACGTGAACACGACTGTTGTGTGTAGTTTCACCGAAACACAGCATCGAATTTAAAATAACGCAATTACTTAAAAAGCAATATCTATACTATAAAAACTATATTTCACTCTGCGATCGCTAAACAATATAGATTAATCTGCTAGTTAAAAAAAAAAAAAAGAAGCAATTAATCCGTGGGTCACGTGCGTGCCGAACCATGGGTCGTGATCCATACGGATCACGGATCAACTGCGATCCGTTACGCCCCTAATGGATATTGATGAAAACTTGCAGGCTTGTGGCGATGTGCAATTTTCTACGTGCCAAAACAAATATTTTTGGTACTGCCAGTTTGTTTTCTAATGGTTCATGTGTGTAATAAACTTTACGCTTCATGAGAAAAAAATCGTTGCAGAGAATCGTGATATAAATTCTAAGCTAAAAAATCGTGATTCGTATTTTTCCCAGAATCGTGCAGGCCTACTTACCATTACATGCTACATCTGGAGTCCTTTCAAGAAGCATTTCCCCTGTTGAAATCTAAGGTGGACACCAAGAGGAACAATGTTCCTTCTGACAGAGAAGATGATGATAGCCCATTAGGGAACCCCACCACCCTGTCCATCTCTGCTCCTCCCACACCTGGCAGCATCACCAACCAGCTGAAGGAGTGTTTGGCCCTGCTGGAGCTGGACCTTGCTGAATTCAAAGAGCTGACCCAAGCCAGGCTGTCTGACCACCCAGACAACACTCTACAGCAGCTTAAGGAAGAGCTCCAGCAGCTAAAGAGAGACAGCCAGGCCTTGGCATCTGACCTCAGAGGAAGTCTAGAGGCACTAAAACAGGAGAACAGTGTGCTCCGTGCTCAGTTAGCCAAAGTGAAGGAGGATGCTGAGAATAGAGAAAGGAACTTTACCAGGCAATTCCAACACCTGACACCTGACCAAACTCTCATCAGTCTCAAACCCCTGCCTTGTCTCTGTACCACCTTTTCTGCTCTGCACTCAGCCCAACAACACTCTAGCGCCTGCTGACACATCCACACAGTTAGCTTCAGCCAGCTCTACCAATCTCCACTCACCTCCACTCACCCTGAAGAGGAAGCCCCACAAGTGGTGCTGCTGGCTGACTCAAATGGTAAATTCCTGGACACAAGCAAACTTTTTCCTGGTAAGAAAGTGCTATCTAAACGTGCTATCTGTAGCACCACAGGCCAGGCAATGAAGCTTTTGATAAAGGAGACCCTCAAGTTCCCTCAATACCTGGTGATCCACACAGGAACAAACCTACACAGTTTTCCATAAGGCCCTGCTGAGGCAGTGAGGAAGCTGGAGGAGCAGGGCAGTAGGGAGTCCCCGGACACCAGCATTGTGGACTCCACCTTGCTGCCTAGGACAGACACCCCTCCTCCCCTGTCATCCATGACATTAATATGGAGATCAGAAGAGGATGTGCCACTTTACCCAACGTCCACCCGGCCCTCCACCCAACCATAGACTCCATCTAAACAGGTGAAGATATTTTCATTGCCCTGGGTTGCAATGCTCTACTAGGATCTTTAGAGACCATCCCAGACTACCTCCTCCCTATCCTATTACCTCAAGATCATCCCCCCAACTGTGAAGAGACACAACAGCTCAGCCTGGACGCAACCACAACCTCAATACTGTAAAGTGCAACCAGAGGAGGTTACCTTCCCTCTCCTTAGCCCCTTCCCACCAACCACCTTTACAGCATCAGCAGCAGACATATGTGGCAGCCCCTCGCCCTTGTCCCTTTTTGCGTAGTTCACACTACAGGATTTTAAGACTGATTTGCAAGTCAACGAGCTCGCCGACAGGTCGGGCTGTGATCGGGGGCAAATCAGCGGGTGATCAGCGCTTTCCAGTCTTTATGTGTGAACTACTCGACGCATTAAAGAAGAAAAATATCTAGCATGCTAAATATCTGGAGCTGTCGGCCGACTCGACGTTCTGTGGTGTCACGTGCAGTGACAAACTACAGCCAATGAGAGCAAGGCATGAGTCGAGGTCATCTGAAATAGCTGACAGACAAACAGCAGCAGCAACATGGCTTTCACCCATATTCTTTTTTCCCCTTTTTGGGTGTTCAGAACAGATCATTGCGCAAACCACTTGCTCCGCTAATTTTGTTTCAGCATCCATTTTTAAAACAACACCTGTTTCGCTCTTAATTTCCCGTTAGACTTCTCGCAAGTGTTTTTGTCACAAAATGTGGTTTGGGGGCCGGATTGAATCATTGGGTGACAGAGTTGTTGTCAGTTTGTGTAGTGTGTGACTCCCTGTTGCGGAGAATGTACGTAGTGTCATGTAGTGTTGACACCACAACAGCACAGCGATCTGCCGACGTTTAAAATCCTGTAGTATGAACTAGGCATTACCCACCCACAGCAGAAGAGATCTACACCAGCACCTGCCCCTTTTTCCCCCTCCCTACCTACATCAGCAGAGCTATGCTGCAGTTGTAGCCCAGCCTACTGCCACAGTCCCTCCCCCTGCTACGTCTGAGCTGGGAGACATCAGGGACATGCTACACACCCTGTGCACCCGGCATCTGTTCAGCTAAGAGATGTACTCAGAACACCTTCTCATTTGAGAAACCGTTCAATAGCAATTCTAGTAGTCAGTATAAAAATATTGTTAGTGAAAATAGTACATGACTCCATGTAATCCATGTAAAATTATTCAGTTTTGTAAATGTATAGATAGTCTCACTGTACAGGTTAATTTTGATTGTTTTAAATGCGTTCATTTCATATAATCTGCTGGAATATTCAGGGTCTCCACTCCTCAACCTTTGACCTGAAGAGAGGAAACCCTGAATTCATGAACGCTATCAAAGATGTTGATGTAACTGTGTTAACAGAAACATGGTGTCAAAGTGATCTGCTCACTCACTGTC
This sequence comes from Coreoperca whiteheadi, assembly GCA_011952105.1. Taxonomy (NCBI): domain Eukaryota; kingdom Metazoa; phylum Chordata; class Actinopteri; order Centrarchiformes; family Sinipercidae; genus Coreoperca; species Coreoperca whiteheadi. The sequence continues at coordinate 13,046,974 of CM022484.1, forward strand.
CTCCAGGATATAATGAAGACATGATGCTCTCTATAAAATTAAAAAGCCTGGGCATAACTTATAGAGACCTATTTTTTTTTTTAATTATGTCTTTTTTAAAATTGTATTTTAGATACCCTTATTGTATAGTTTTAGCTTATATTTGATCTAGAGCTTAGGCTCTTCTGTTAGTGTTATCTGTATGCACCGGGGGTCTGAGAGTAACGCAATTTCGATTCTCTGTATGTATGTAATGTACATGTGGAAGAATTGACAATAAAGCAGACTTGACTTGACTTGACTTGATCTCTGTGCCATTTATATACCCCCATTAGATTCTCCTTATTTTGAAGAACACATTTTTGAAACTCTCCACTCAGAAATTGCCTATTTCCAGGCCCAGGGAAATGTGCTTCAAACTGGAGATCTGAAAGGATGAACAGGAATTGAACCTGATGTCATCGACCCGCAGGGCAACAACCATGTGTTTGGTCAGTCACCTCTGTTTACCACACAAACCATCACCCTTCGGAACAACCTTGACTCTGAAATAAACCAAAGTGGCAGGGAGGTAGTGCAGACAAAAGATGTGTTCCTTTAAACTCTCCGGTCAAATGATTGACACAAACCAGGAACCCCGTAAGCTGTAAAAACTAAACCCTACTTACAGATGGGCCCAAGACAATGGAGACAAATTCATCATGACCTTAAATTCACCTGATCTGATGAATGACATATCAGTATATAACCAAAATCAATATGTCAGTATGTCGCAAACATGCTTGCATGGTCCTTTTATTTGTTCCCTCATCTTTGTGATTAGATAACCAATCATCCTGAAACAACACGCTCATTTATTAATGGGGTGAAGTTATTTGACTCCAACTGTGAAGCCTCCATTATCATGCACGATACATTGCTTTTGTGCTACCACATAATGCATGGGCGTGAAACTCTAATGTGCTCCCTTGATAAAGAAGTGCAAATTTTAGAAAAACCTCCCGTGGAGTCAGTGAAACGACAGCTTATACTTGTGATGTCTTCTTTGGTAAAAGAGAGAGAATGCGTTTGAAAATAATACAGATTGCAAGGTTTTACTGAGTGAGTTCATGACCATGTTGGGAATCATTTTCTTGACTTATTTAATTCTTCTTCACAAAAACGTCCAGCAATTGCCATACCACCTAGTAAAAAGTGTGACTCAGACTAATGCATCATAGTGACTTTTTTTTTCTTCTGACAAGCCCCAAAAACCCAGTTGCTGTAAGAAAGTTTAAGTAGGGCTGTAGCCTAATGATACAATTCCAGTGTGTCATACATACTTCAGGGTGACGTATTCCACCACATACAGGGAGACATACAAATGCACTTGTGTTGTGATTAATGTGTTTGCCTCGGGTGGATGTTTGGAGTTAGAATAAGACCGGGAGAAGAGAAAAGAAAATAGAAGTAAATTAAGGGAACCGGTCTGATATGATTATCTTGGGTACATATGGTATTTCTGGTCTTCCTTCTCACCTTGCTCTTTTTTTGAGTGCTCTCTTATGGCGAATGTCCACTGCAAAAATGATTAGCTTGAGCTAATGTTATGGCAACAACTCAGATGCCAGAAATAAACATGCACCACCTTTGGCTACAAATGTGATTTGTTCAAGATCACATTTTTTGTGTGACAGTTGAGTCAAAAAATTCTATTATTGAATATTGCATATAGTGTTTTTTCTTTCTTGTTTTTATGTTTCTGCATTCTCGAGCCAAATTCACAAGCTTCTTTAGATCAGATAGTTGAAACTGTAGTTTGCAATCCCATATGTCAAATATGTATACATGTTTACCATAAATATACTAGGCTAAATGCATGAAGTCAATGATTAACGTTTACTCACACACGGCTCCTGCGGCCCCTGTGGCTAGTGGACTTTGAAACCATTATATCAACCAGTTTCTCAATTTGTTCTGACACACACAACCTTCATGGAATGCATCCAGACCATTTTCAGTGGACAATAGCCTTTAGTTTTCTTTCCTCCAATGATTTCCATTATTAATGCACATGCCTCAAGGGTTTACTCTAGTATTATTCCATGCTGTCCCTGTCCTTCTTACTCTCCTTGTTTATCATTTTTTCACTCTCTGCCCATTTCTTTGTCTCCCCCTCTCTGTCCCCTGCTATGCCAGCAATGCAATTTTTCACTTCAGTGGGAACTGGTGTAATAGAGGGAGTGCGCCAGTCTGTTTAATAAAGGCAAAGAGGAGAGATGAGAAAGAAAAAGGAAGCACCCTTGGGGCTGAAAACAAGGGAATATACACACATGCACACATACACACAATATGGAGAGAACACAGAAATTCACACCTGCTTATCTCTGAGGAATTGGTTTTGAGGTGCTTCCCTATTTAATTAGAAACTTTGGTAGGTGCCTCATAAATCACCACAACACAAAACTGAAGGGTAAGCAATGAATTCTCCCTATATACATGCTGGTGCACACACACATATACACACAAATCTGCACAAGTCCAAAAGGTAAGGCCATTGGTAATTCATGAGTATTTCTGTGATCTTCAGATTTAGTCAGTGATCCATAGATTTAATATGTGAGTGTGTGTACCACTCTGTACTGAGTCTAGTCTGTCTTTTACCAATAGAGCCTGACACCAGTGGAATAGTATACCACAACTTGCAGGAAAATTGCTGGATAAATGTCATCAACTTCACCTTTAAAAAAATAAATAAATAAATAAAATAAAGAGTTAAAATTCCCATCGTAAAATCATATTACTCAACTCTGTGATTATACCTGAGCAAAGACACAGGACAGAGATGTTGTTGATAAGTGGAGCACAGGGGTGCAGAAAGGTCACTGTGTATATGCGATTGTGTGTGTACAGGACTGTGCACGTATATAGCCCTGTGCATGTCTATTACTGCTTGAACTTTGGGCATGGCGCGCGTGTGTTTGTGTCTCCAGAGTTACTCTGATGGCAGTGTGTGGTAACGGGATCCAGGGTGATGTCTGCTCTCAGACAGCGTCTGCCCATCTATTATTCACACACCTGGATACGCACACACACACACACACAAACACACACATACACAAACACTGCCTTCTCCCCTTATGTCTTACTCTTTGCTACACATTCTTTTCCACATTTGTGGCTGAATGTTTAAAATTTCTAAGACTCTCTCATACACGTGTCTCTTTGTGTACTTGTGTGTATTTGTGCTTATCTCCCAGGAAACCAATCACACCCTTCGAGTCAATGAACTGCTCTGTTTGCTCAGGTAAACAAGCTGAAAAGTAGTATTGACCAGAGAGAAGAGGACAGACTGATAAGCAGGAAAAGAAAGAAATAGATAATCAGTAAAACAAAGCATAGTCTGGAAAAAAGGGTTGAGAAGTTCTCAAAGTCATTCCTTCACCTTCGCTAGAGTTGATCTGAGCCTGTCAGTATGTCATTATCAGACCTAGACATCTCTCTGGGGACCTGGCCCTTCTCCACCACCATGGTTGGATAGGTTGCTGAGTGGATGGTCCAATCAAGAAAAACCTATTGAGTTTGTCCCGTTAAGAATGCACCCCTCTTATGTGTTGTGAAACACAACCTTACATGGAGAAGGATAAAGGTCACAGTGGGGGTGTTTGTGAGATGATCCTTTGAATGTTGATCAAAGTCTGTCACCAGACCAGATGAATATGAGCTCTTTACATAATGAAGATCCTGAGGAGCGCTAGATACCTGTTCTCTGTAAGGTTGATCTAAGGGTTTTCTAACATTGCTATTTTTGTTTGTCTAATTAATCATGAGCTTGGGTTATCTTATGTTAGTGATTCTCAGTTTCCTTTGTTCTTAAGACGAACAGATCCTCTACTCATTATCCTCAACAGATGGATAAATTAGTGATTGACAGTTAAACATGTGGTCAGCTAGTAAAAGTAGAATTACGTTTACTTATGTGGAAGAATGGGTAGCTTTGTCCTGTATATGTATGTATGCATGTGGGACTTTTTAGTCTTTTAGTCGTCAGCCTGGACCTAACTGATTTCCCAAACAAGCTTCCATGCACATATGCTCCCTATGCTTTGGGCAGAGATTTTGGCTGGAAAGTTCCTCTATCCGAAGGCTGCATGCCAGTCATTGTGGGAGGAAAGGAGGCAGGGAAATGAGAGAGCAGTGTTGTGATAAATATAGAGGTGGATACAAATCAACTCTAATTGGTGGTCACTAATGCAAGAAAAACAGTATATATATTGATATTTATAGTGATAGCAAGTACCCCATTTTCAGTTAACTTTAAGTCAGTGTGCTATTTATTACTCTATGCTATTCATATAGCAAACTGTCACAATAAATTGATCATTAAGTGGAAAGTAATTTATTTACAGGCCGAAAGTGACAGAAGTAGATTTCTTTTCATCTTTTCCTCCTCTTTTCCTTTTCCCCTCTGTTTCTCTAACTTCAAAGCTAGCCGCCACTTGCACTGCCATATGTCCAGCTACCTATGCGCTACAATTCTCACAGGTGTGGACACCTGCATACATCCACTGCCTCTCTGTCAAGTACACACATGCACACACACAAAATACAGCCCCCTGAGTATAATCTCAACGTGATTACACTCAGTGGGCTGTATTTATAATATTCAACCTGCTGAAACACTTTGCCAGCCGCTCTAAGTATGTGCACTGCTGTGTCGCCTGAAAGGCCAAGTCTTGATTCGACACAATAGACTGATTTGGTGCCCTCACTACTCCGGGGAGCATGTTGACTTCATTAATGGTTCCCATAGACTTGTAGCTTTCACACAGTGGCCTCTGGTCACAAAATATAATGGGGTGCACACCAGTCTGTAGCACTGTCACCGGGTTGCACCACTAATAGAGACACAGGTAGTGAGCTGAAATTATGCTGTTGCCTCTGTGGGGTCCTTGAGGCCCAGCCAGTAGCTGCATCAGCAGTGGCGGGATCAGCCGCTCTTATCACTGCAGAATAACAGGGTAAGAAAGGTAAAACAGTAGAGGAAATAATTGGTTTGAAAGAGAAATGTGCGTATGGGTTTTTCTCACCCAGGCCAGGTATTTGTCTGCACTAAATGAGGTCTGTCAGGAGATCTCTACCTGTCGCCTCTAACACCCTGCTGCGGCGCTAATGAGACACTGAAAGAGGAATTGGATGAGGAAAGAAGAACGAGGAATAGAGGGGTTGTATAGAGAGAGACAAGCTTTCTTCTCTGCACAGTAAAAGTGATGGAATGATGCATATTGCGAGGAAAAATGTCAAAACTGAACAATCGATTCACAGAAAGATTTTGCAAAACCATGAGCACAGAAAGATATGACTTAGAGGAAAATATGAGTATTAGCAGTTGTTGAATAAGGTATAGGAAAGAGACAATTGTCAAGAGAAAGCAAGGCTTCTTTGTCTTCACTTTGTGCTCCTGTCCACTTCCACAAAGGTTAAAGCATCAAGTGACAGGCCCCTTTCTTATATTATCTTGAAAAAAATGTGTACCGTCAATAAACATATACTATACCATATATCAGCCTTTGCAGGGAGAAATGAAAAAACAACCCATCAATTCTGCAAGGCTTTTTATTTCCGGTCACATCTGAGAGTGGAGGGAGTCTTTTTTTCGGTCAAAAAATGTGTAAGCACAATCAAAAGAGGACAGATGAATGGGAGAAACCATACAAAATAGATTGTTCCAGCAGCAGAGGAATAGAGTCTTCAACAAACATACCAAGAAAGAGGGAGTGAAATTTTGAAAAGAACAGAAAAAAGTAAATCAGAGTAACTGAGTTGTTAGAAGTCAAGCGGTCACAAATTTTCCCAAGATTGAACCAGCCATAAGCCTGCAGGTATTTTAGTCAACCTCATGACTTACAGATTGAGACAGAACAAGATAGAGGGAGAGAGAGACCAGGAAAAAGAGCAATAGCAATAGCAGAGGAGGCAAATGAGTAACAAAAGCTGAGCTGTGAGCCCCCTGCCTGGTCACAGTGCTCTAAGGCAGCTCAGCAGTGAAGGGAATGATAGCAGGGAGACCTGTCACTCACCCTTTGAAGCCATGGGGGAGATTGAGGGAGGAGAGGAGAGCGGGGGGAGAAATGAGTTAGGAAGCCTCTAGACACTTGTCCCTTTTCATGTCCAGCACCATCATCCCACACAATAACATTCTTGTCCTTCTCTTTGCCTCTCTCCTTGCTTTTTCTGTCTGTCTCTCAGCAGGGGGATAAGGTTAGATTAGCAGGCCACATGGACCTGCAGGCTAACAGGTACCACACCTTTAATGCCACAACGGTCAGTCACTGAGCCTGGGGTCCCCCTGCGGCTCTGTCTGCTATAGTGTCAGATTCCAGATGTAAGGTGTTGGCGACTGGAGTAGCACCATTTAAAAACAAACATGAGTGCACATATGCTTTCCTCTGAGTCGCTGTATTTCTTTCACGTACCTCTTTAGTGACTTTGTCTTTTGCTGCTATGATATAGTAATTCTCAGGCCACCCACTAATACCCCCATTTTCTTAGTTAAACCACTTTTATCCCACGGCAGCAAGTTGTGGAGGTTTTCCACAAGGTATTTTTAACCTCATGTTTCTAAACAACCTAGCCAAAATAAAACATCTGCAGTGGATTAACCTCAATAAAACCAAACCCAGCAGGAGGGCCATTATAGAGGTCAAATTTCTGCATAGTTTTCACACTGCCAACGCATGTCTCTATAGTTACTTCCCTACTAACAATGACATTTCCCTGATTTGCACCCACAAAGCACCTTCCCTCACAGTGCAGGGGAAAAGTATTAATTAAAATCCTGCTGTGTAGCAGAGCGCAAACATAAAACAGAAAATAGTGAATTAAAGCACAGAATGAGTTCAGTTGCACTATGTGGGGTTTTGTTGCACACTCATCCTCCTATAGAGAGAGGAGTCGAGCCGGAGGGAAAGAGAGAAGGATGGAAAGAAAGGAGGATTTTTAACGTGTCTTTAATGAACTGAATGAATATTTTGCTTCCATAAAGTAAAGCAGTAAAGCACTGAGTTGATGTTGTACCTTTGGATAACTGCAAGGTGCCTCTATTATAGCTTGTCATAAAACATAAAATACTATGCCAAAAGACATTGTAGATGTAGAAGTACCATGGCATTAGCCATTCATGTGTCACCTGCAGTACTTGTTTTTGAAACCACTTATCTTTTGTGCCTTCCTTTCTGGCCATTCTTCTTATCAGATAGAATAAAAGCATGTATCTGTCTTTGATTGTCAGCAGATCATATGTGATTCTCTGCTCCAGCAATGCTACACGACCAGCCTGGCATCCCACATTAGTGTGCCACATCCTAATTAATACCCTAAGATTAATGTCAAATCATCCACACTCCTCCACTAGTCTCGCATCAGTCCATCTCGCCTAAGGCTATATATTGAGGCATTGAATGTGGAAGAAGAGGGTTTGTCCCAAAATTGATTGACACTGAGAGATGAATCCAGTCTGCCTCCTAGCCTCCTATCCTTCTGTTACCCCCCCCCCCCCTCTCTGTCTGCCATATGTTTCAGTGAGCTGGACAGATTTGGGCAATCAGACAAACATCATTGTATTGCTGTCAGTATGAATAGAATGCGTGGAGCGACTCATTGCCATTATGTAGTGACGATATGTTGTTGCTTTTCTCCTTGTCTCTTTCACAGTGAATGTTCCTCTCCGTTGTCTCTGTCTGTCTTTCTGGGCTCTTATTGCATGTCCTGCCTTGCCTGGTTGAATGCCTAACACTCTGCTGTGGTTTGACAAAGAGGGTCAAAACCTGAGCCTAGTGTTGCAGGTCAGATTACAGGGGCATTTGGCATGTGCCTATGCTGTTGCTACTCCAAAATGTTTCTGATTGATATCTTGAAAAGAGTAGGGAACCAAGGGCTTAAAGAGGAGACCCCAGGAGACTTCAATGTGATGTTTTGTTTGTACTCTGACTGTCATGATGTTGAAAAAGAAAACTGAAAAATGTCAACAATTTTTTTTTTTTAAAGTGACTAATCAACTCCGATAAACATAGTAAATAGGTTAACATTGTCATGATAGTATTACCCAGTCTTTGAATTTCAGATTTGTAGCAAAGTGACATTACGACTGAATGAACTGGACTTCTTGAAGAATTATTTTTTTCCTATGTTCCTGTTTTTTTTAGTTTTGGCCATCATTTAAATTGGTTATAACATTTTAATTACAACTTAATTGCTGAGATCAATGAATGTGTCCATGATAAGAGTCCAATAGGGAAAAGCAACAGCAGCAAGTTGACAACAGTTTAACCCAAATATCTACCCACGATTTGAAAATTAAAAAAATTGAATTAATGTGTTATCATTCATTGCTTTGTATTAACTAATTTCATCCACAGCTAATGTAAGTATGGTGGGTTAAAGTTTAACTAGGAAGTAGTTTTGCAGGATCTTAGACATTTAAAACATGACATTTCCTGATCTTAGCAGTCAACAACACTGCCAATTTACTAATATAAGACCTTAGGTGTCTCTTAACACATTAAAGTACATTTTGGAACAATGCATTTTTATCATATCCAGCAGAAAAAGGTTCATGACCCTTTTTGGCTGCAGAAATGCTGGCACTGACACTTGGTTTGCCTATGTACATTTCAGGGATCTGGTGGAATTCCTCTCACAAATGTTGTGGTAATTTAAGTTTCCCAGCATGCTGTATAACTTTGGATGACATTCTGCTCCAGCCCACTCACCTCACTGTGGTTGCATGGCCCATGTCAGACCATAGTGATACTATAGTCAGCAGCTTATTCTGGCTGCCACCATCAGTATGTTGGTCATGGTGTGTGTTCCAGCCATGGTGTGTTAGTGTGTGCGCCATGCTTAACAGACTGTAACTCTGTGTGACTAGCCTTCCTTTTGCCACCCCAAAATTCATGCCATAGCCGGCAAGGACAGAATTCTCAGACAGTCCTCACTCAGGACCACACACATAGTTCCTCCCCTTCACTTATTATATGTTTTAGTAAGCACACTTACCAGGGGGAATAGTTTTGACGGAGTATTTTCTGCACATTGCCACAACCGTCTCCGTGCTAACACTACTAGAGCAGTATTTTTTTTATGTCTCCTGAGAATTGACTAGACTCCTCCTGAAATGTGGACAATCCATCTCACCACTTGATGCAAAGTAGTTTCTACATAATGGCACACCACTTCTCAGAGATGATCTAAAATCAATTGACCAGAATTTCAAAGGGCAATTTTCACTGGAAGAAGGTTCCAGAGGGGCAACAACATTATTGACCTAGAATATGCAAGGTGTCTGTTGGATTCAACCAATGACAAAACAAGCAATCCATGTTTTGACATTGTAATAACTTGATACTAGAATGTTTTTTGTTAGATGTGTATGTATCTTGATATATTTTTGCATATTTTCCATCATGTTCTATTGATTTTATTGTACAACATAACATAAATAGCATAGGTCTTACAATTATTTTCTTTCTGTAAAACAGCATAATATAATAAAATGAACACTTCAGCGTTACATTTTTACCTGCTTCAGAATGGATTCCATGCAGAGTCAGAGGAAGTGCGTTAGTTTCCATGTGCTTTTGTGGTGCACATTGCCAATGTGAGGAAACTGAGAGAGGGTACTCCTGTGGTTTTCACACCGGAATGGCTTCCCTGTCTGTATCACACCTTCTGTTAACTTTTAGCCCCATGGAGAGAGGGAGATAGTCACTTTGGGCAAATGATTCTTCATTGATGGATTCAAAGCAGAAATACCATCTGCATGTGGGGTTTGCATTTGTCTTTCTCTGCGCTGTTACACTGACATTGTTTTGTAAATGTATCTATACTTGGTTGTATTTCTGATAAATAAAAACTGGCCTTACATACTGTTCCAAGAAAATTTGGGATCTCAAAAGGTCTGAATAGCTTATCAATATTTGATTTGCTTTAAGAGTTTGTGTTTTTGTGATAGCAAAGATAACAGGGAAAAGATATTTGAGTTGCATAAATTCTGCATTTTTACTGCAAATGCCACTGTCTTTATCTCCCTCTTCAGTGATAGTATTAGTGTTGTTATTTCTCTCAACCACTAGGGGGATACAGTTTATGGCCAGGGTGGTTGCTTTATGGACGACTAGGATTTTCTCCGTATGTCCTTTGGTATAGCGTGGATTTCTCCCACAGATGCACACACATACAGATCCCGACACACACAGAGCTAATGAATAAATGTTTACTACACACATTTTGCAGGGCTGAGGAAGGGTGGTCTGTGAGTCAAAAGTACCAGTAACTCTCCCCAGAGTATCTGTAATTACCATATGAGTCGCTCCAGCCAGACAAGCCTGTGTGTGTGTGTGTGATCGCAAGTGTGTGAAGAGAGAGTGAAATGCCAATGTTTATACACATGCAAGTGCATGTTTGGACACACTTATTTGTATGTGTGCATTTATGTGTGGGCCCAATGCATCTCTCACCTTCCTACTATTCGGAGGCAAAATGAAGTCTTTCTGGCAGAGAATGTCTATTGTGTAGAGCTAATGTGATAGCGGAGATTAGCATTGTAATCCATTTAGCATAGAGCAGCTAATCCACTTTATTACTGTTGAAAAGGAATCAGATAATATTGGCTAGCACAACTGTAGCTGCCTTAATGATTTTAGGCTGATGAAAAAATTACTTTAAGATATATTAATAATTACTCGTACTGACAATGAAACTAGGATTAGTTGTTTCATAATAAAACATAGTCATTAGCTTTGGCTTTTCATCAAGGGAATTAAGGTATTGGTTGTGTTCAATCTGAATAGGCCTTTTGTTGGTAGATAGTGTGTGTTTTTGTAGTTATAAAAATCATGCACCAGCTATTTGATTTTAGAGTACTATGCAAGCTTTAGGTGGATATTTGGAATATTATTCCTAGCACAGAATTTGATATCAGGGGAGATGAGATCTGCTGTAACTGTTGTTTTAAAACCTACAAGGCCAGGGTGACCCTGCTGTCTTGATTTAAAAATAGAGTACAGTTTTTATTAAATACTTTATATTTGCCAATGATTGTAAAAATAAGTCAACTGGTCTTTGATTTCTGTCTTTTTCTCTTTCGTGTTCGCCTCGTCCCAGTGCGACTAAACCACACAGCGTTGCATGCTTGCAGACATGCTATGCACTCCCTAGTGCATCATTTGTTTTGTCATTGGTCATATTGAGGGATAATATACAGGAGCTTCCCCTTGAAGCCCCTCTGCTCCCTGGTGACTGGATCTGTCCCAACACAATAAAACTATATTCAGCCATTGCCATAGACTGTCTACCCTTGAACTCTGCCCAGTGATTGGCTCAACACTTCTCTCACATACAGTGGAGGTAAGCTGCTTTACACACAACTTCGCATTCATGCATACATGCTGTGTACTGTGCACATACACACAGTGCCTCAAATTAGCTCACCCGATCTGGCAGATTAGATAACCCCACCTGCTGAATCTGGCCCTTACTCGCGTGGAAGTTTCTTTTCTTCCTATCTCCCTCTCTTCTTTCTCTCTCTCTGTCCTATTCGCCTTCTGTTCTTTTCTTTGCAACTGACCCTAGTGCATACAATGGTTCCCAGTGAAAGTGTGTGAGGCTTTGATACACCGAGCTCAACGTCCTTTGAGATCAAGATCACTGCACAAGCCAAGCAGGAGGCAGAGCGAGAGAGAGGAAGAATGACTGAGAAACAAAGAAGGAGGGAGAGTAGGTGAAAGATGGTGCCTGTTTAAAGAAATGTCCTGTTGTGAAACTGGATATCAGTAGAAGCAGCAGGAGTAGGGCTGGACGTAAACGGCAGCCTGTGTACTTAGGTTTCTCGTTTTACTATACAATAGTTGATTGTCCAAGCAAAGCCAAAGAGAGGTTCCATTGGGCTGTAGTAGAACAGTTGATGGTTGTTGATTGATTTCTGTTACAATGTAGAAGAAAGTTAAGGGCTAGAGTGACTAAAATTCTGCATATGAATGTGCATATTGTGTTTCTCAAAATTCACATTCACTCAACTTGCTATTTGATTATGATAAGGGGAGAGATACAGCGTCCTCTGCATAGATCAGTGCACTTTTATGACCCATGGTCATAAAAGCGCTTTTCCTTTATTTTATTATTTAGATGTGGCTATTTGATCTTTTCTTAACAATAAATATCGCAAAGGAATACAAAAGTAAAATATAAATCCACTGCAATAATCTTTGTCAAGTCCAGTTCTGTTTTAAGTGGGTACAGGACCATTTTACTAAAGTGTTAATTTTAGGTGCTTACAACAGGGCTTCTTGACCTTAAAGAGACTTTAGCTTAAGGCGGGCCAGCCGAAAGGTATTTTTAATGATATGCTGATAGAGAGAACACGAGAGTATGTTGTCATCAGAATATTATAATTAATCATGAAGTAACTCACCTGTCTGCTCGACCATCTGCTTCCTGTCCAATTATCTCCTGTTTGTGTCTGTTACCTGTGAGCCCTTAAGTGCTGAAGAGCACAAAGAACTACCAAGAGTCATCACAACTTTAACAAGACATGCTTCGCACCTGTCCGCAAGCCCACACAGGTCTGTGTGTGTGTGTGTGTGTGTGTGTCTGTGTGTGTGTATTCTACCGGGTGCTGAAAGTTGCTTGGGTAGGTGTGTGTCAGAACTGTGTGTTACTGGGAAATTACAGCCAGAGGACCAGATTTAGAAGGGATCATTTGGAACATACCCTGTGCGTGCGCACACTTGTGTGACGATGTAAGCAGATGTTCAGGCACAACCCAGAACACTTCCATCACACCACCTAGTGTGTGGGGCCAATTCCATGCACTTTCTGCTGAGTAAACACACCTAGGGCCCAAAGACCACACCTCTTGCCCAGATGCCTAATTATCATAATCACTTTTGAATGGCTGTAACTGTGATAGAGAAAGATGAGCTTCTCAGATACAACACTGAAAGCCATGATGCATGGGAAAATCCTCAGGCAGTTTGTGGTAGATGGGCAATTTTGTCAATAATAATGTTCAAAAGGACCTTTTTAATGATACCCTGGTTCCTAATTGTACACTTTGTTCCATTGCCAAGTTTTTCCTTGAGGAAGCAACATGTTTTGCTTCTTTTTTACCTCACCTGTTCTTTATTTCCATGTTATATTTTTAGCCCTGTCATTTTCACTCATAGTCTATTTGCTTTAGTTACTGACTTTTCTGTACTCTTCACAACTTGTGGGATAGCACTGGTAACATAGTGTACTTGATGGTTGTTGAATTCCCATTGATCCTGACCAAGTCACTTTACCCCTTCTATATCAGATGTTAATTATTATAGCTGCAAGACAAGGAGGTGGTTGTTTTGCATTGTCAGTTTTCTTCCTAAATCAATAAAACACTGAATAACAGAATCAGCAAATATACTTCAGATTAGGTTTGGAATGTTTCTTTTTAATGTTATTATTTTAATACCTGAGAGGCAATGTGAATGCTACAGTGATTACAAATATTATGCATATATATAAAATATTAATTCTTAATGTGCTTCTGTGTTTTTTGCAGATCCGGGTAGACGGCTCCTCTCGTGCTCTGCAGTATGAGACAGTGCAGGCAGTGGAGAATGGACCCATCCTTAGAGACATGGCCTTCTCTTCTGATCACCACTACCTCTATGTCATGTCGGGGACCCAGGTCAGACACACACACACACACTCACACACACACGGAGACTCACACACACATTCACTCACTCACTCACACACACAAAGACACTCATCAAAAGTCCCCCTGCTTACCATTTTCTTATGTCACAGGGTAGAATAACCATTGGTCTAGCATATAGGATTTTATTATAGCCTGGTTGGAGGAGAGAACAGGATTAGATGGAGTGTTGGATGCTATGACCATGTCTTTTTATTGAAACAGACTGTGAGGGTAGAGCTGGAGTGAATTTATGTGTTGAATTATAGGGAGAGAAGAGAGTGGTCTCAGTCCACTTGTGTTGGGGTGTATGCCTGTGCACATACGGATTCACACATACACACTATCTTTCTCAGTACCTTTCATGACATGGAATGTGGAGCAAAATAGCAGCACTCTGTATAATGGACACAAACACAGAGAGACTGTGAACACCTCCTATCAGAGGGAAAACCTCGGTAAAATAGCACCATGGAAAGTCAATAACAAACTCATGCTGTGCTCACATAAATGCGCACACACACACCCATGACTCACTGTGTATGTACTTAGATTATATTTTATGAATGTACAGTAGGTAGCAATTTATTTTTTATGTGGGGAAATAATGAGTTATAGGCGACCGTGGCTTGGTGGCAGAACGGTTGCCTCCCAATTGGAAGGTCGGCGGTTTGATCCCCCGAAGTATCCTTGAGCAAGATACTGAACCCCAAAAATGCTCCCAAAGCTGCGCCTTCGGTTTGTGAATGTTCTCATATGTAAGTCGCTTTGGATAAAAGCGTCTGCTTAATGACTAAATGTAAATGTATGTTGAGCTAAAAATTGTTAGGATAGTGCAGAGCTGTCTTTTTCAGACCCTGACGAGTACAGTGACTGTTTAAAGTTCGCTGATGACCCATCATACATCAGGTGAAGCTGTGAACACTGACAAATGTTGAACATTTAGAACCTTTTTTTTGAAAATTGAAATGGACCTTTGAAAAATGATTTTATTTATTTTTTGTCCTTGCAGGGAAATGTGTCAAATTAGTTTTGGGATCAGGACTTACTTGATCACAAACAGTAAACGCACAGACTTCTTACCATTTCGCGCAAACATTTTGCTTCTTATTAAGCACTGTTAAAGGAGTAGTAATCAAATAATTGAGGCCAAATCAAGCCACCAGTTGAAGAACCCATTGTGGATCTCGCCCTTTTCAGTTCAGTGTATCCCATTTAATGTTCATTTTTAATGTGACTGTTAGGAATAATATTGGCAAAGCTCTGAAGTTCAGATAATATGTATATCATTCCCTCTCTCCCGCCTCTTTATCTCCTGCCACCCGTAATCACTGAAGGCCACTGCTGTTTTGTTGGCAGCGATAGCCTAGTTACCCGTCGTATATTGTCTGCAGCTTCCAGAGGATTATAGACCTCTCTGGCACCATGAAAGTGGCAGTATTTACTAATGTGTAGTGCAATTTGTTTGTGTGTGTGTGTGTGTGTGTGTGTGTGTAAATGTGTGCACATTTTAAGTGCCCAGATTATACTGATAACACTTTAAATATCAGACAGACATTGAGTTGAAGGTGCCCTTTCAAATCCATCTCTCATTGCCCCTCCTGAGGTCTCAGTCAGTCCTTCTGCAGAGAGAGTGGCAAAGGAAGGGAGGGAAAGACACAAGTTAGCAGAATAATAGACATTTAGGATGCTTTTTTTTCATAGCATCCAATTACAATCTTTCTTTTGTACAAATCTGTTAAGCAGTAATGTGAGAATTTTGTGTGGTTTTTTTTCCCCCTTTGGATTGCAGTGCATGTAATTGGGATTACAGAAGATATTACAGAATAATGAATTATTAGGAATACTTCGTTTCCATTTCTGCCCATTATGTTGGATTTCTTAATGTCTTGCTATTATTACCTAACATCATGTTACAAATTCAGCATTTTTAATTTGCATGGCAATTAGCTTATATTGAAAAAAGCAACCGAGTGAGTTTTGCTGGCCAATAGTGGTCCTGTGTGCCTTTGTAGTAATTAGTCTATTAGCCTAGTTAGAGGGATAACCTCCACTAACTGTTTAGGAGGAACATCTGGGAATTACCATACACACAAATATAGAAAGCAGTTAATGAACACAACACCTACACACAAACACACTCGGTCTAAGGGTTTATAGAACAAAATAAGAGTGAATAAATGCAACTAAAATAATGTGGCTTTATTCCACCAATCCATTCAAACCATTTTCTGATGTTGGTTTACTGATCAAAACATTTCTGCTAGATTTGTATGAAATTGAAGTTGTTACTGATATTTAAAATAAACAATTTCCCTAATTAATTTCAACTGATGTACTGCTGATATTTTTCTTATTTCATTACAATACCTTTCTGTTTACCAGAGTCAGTTGAGTTTATCAGTCATACCTTAACTGTGAATTCTTCTGCTGAAAAATGCTGCTTTATTACCACCAGTACCTGTCCTCGATTTTACTGTTAAACACCATTTCCAAGTGTCTGCAATCATTGAATGAGAGAAGCGCCAATTGCTTCATCTCAAATGTCAAGCACATGTAGCAACAATATTTTGGCTTAACAGGCAACAAGCATGCGCATTCCCGATTCCCATTAATGGCAAACGCTATTAATGCAGCCAAAACTGGTCGAGAGCAGAGGGCCACCTGCTGTTTTCTGGGGCCTGGGCTAACAGTGTGATAGATGGAACAAGGGAGAAATACAGAAAGAGGAAACACATGATAGAAAGAGAGAAGAGGGGGTGCGGGTAGCTCACCTGGTAGAGCACACTACAAGGTTGAGTCCTTTCTGCAGAGGTCCGAGTTCGAATCCAACCTTTGCTGCATGCCATCCCCCCTCTCTCTCCCACATTTCCTGTCTCTCTTCAGCGCTCCCTAAGGCAAACAAGCCCCAAAGAAAGAAATCGTTAAAAAAAAGAAAAGCAAGCAAGAAGAGGCACAACAGGAGGCTGAGAACAAAGTTTATCGATACAGCTCCTGCCCTGGTTTTCATAGCCTTGAAACCCTCCCGTTCAGGTGATGCCAGGCCTGTGGTGGACCACAAGACAGACCTCCTCTGGATCCTGGTTGATGTGAGAGTCCAGTACAGGACTGTAAGGGTCCAACACTGAAGTTGAAGGAGAGAGGTTGAGGAGAGGGACAGAGTAAAGAGATTAAGTAAGGATAACTATGTAGTTGTTAGGAATAATGCAGATTGCAGACATTTGGGCTGCATAGTGCATTTTATTGTTTTGGGGTTGTTGTTTTTTTGTTGAAATAATGCTCTCCACATCCCAGTCTTTGTATTTTTCACATCATTCATTTGATTTATCTTCCATCCTTGCAATCTCTTTTTCTTTCTTTCCTCAATCCTGTGACTGTGTCCTCTTTGTTAGGTTTGTTTTTCTTTAAGGATTATAGATTTTTGCTCCTACAACCCCTATTCATTTCTAAGGGGATTTGTGAGGCAAATGAGAATGAGTCTTTTGTGTTCCTTGCTCCTCTTTTTTTCATCTCCCTTTTTTCCATCTTTATTCCATTTCCAACCATCTCTTCTACCCAATGTCATTTTTACCCCACGCCACCCCCCAATCATCCATTCCTCCATTTCTTCACCATTCCTTACTAGCAGAGTAATCAGTCATCCCTACTCTCTCGTTAATCCAGTGATTGGCTGTCATCTAATTGGATCTCTCTCTCTCTCTTTCTGTGTGTATCTCTTTCACTATATCTCTGTCTTACTCACACACACACACACACACAC
Source organism: Coreoperca whiteheadi (assembly GCA_011952105.1). Lineage (NCBI taxonomy): Eukaryota > Metazoa > Chordata > Actinopteri > Centrarchiformes > Sinipercidae > Coreoperca > Coreoperca whiteheadi. The sequence continues at coordinate 13,064,424 of CM022484.1, forward strand.
ACACACACACACACACGTCATCTTATTAGTAGGTTAAATAGATTTTCCGGTATAAGGAGGAAAGTCCGATTATAGTATGGGCTGTGATAATAGAGGTTAGGTTTGGTGTTTGAATGACAGGGGCAGGTCAATCCCACTGTTAATACTGGTACTGTACTTCACTACTATGTTACTATCCTGTTAACACTGGTTCATCTGTCAGCCACAATGAGGGCATCTGGGTAGAATGAATGAGGTGGTGTCTGTGGAGGTCGGGGGATCTAACAAAGCGCTCATTTTTAATAGATGATATAAATCTATTGTAGATTTTTTAAAACCTCTCCTTGAAGGGATCAACAGTGGAATGGGAAGTTAGCACAAAGGTTATTGTATGAGGTGGTGAATATGAATAGCATACCATGTGCACAGCTTCCTCCTTGTCCATCTTTAACAAAGTAAGATTTCCATTCCAAAAGATCAAAAAACAAAACATAGTACATGAGAGAAGTTCAAGCAGTTTTTGTTGTCTTAGTCATTCACTCCATCCACCAATGTTCCCATAGCCATACCATACCCTCCAGCAACGCAGCATTAACTTGTTCTACCAGCAACTGCCAGTCAGTGGTTAGATTTTATCAAGTATGTTCATGGTTTTCTTGCTTAAGTGATTTTCTTTTTCAACATGTATCAAGGTTTTTATATTCAGCATCTAAACTGTTGCTCGAAAGTGCTGGGACTGCCACACTCACACTGTTAAATTATTTATATTCAGCGTAGCAAATGCAGATCTGTAAGTGTGAATTATTGAAAATGTGTACTATAGTGGGGTGCGATCGTTCAAAGTCAAATGCTTTTTTCTGTTTTGCACCCCCTGAAGGGAATCCGACAAGCCAATTTGTGGAAGTATCACGTCTACGCATCTCATCAAAGATGTTTAATACCAGAATCCTTTAATTTCTATCAGCGGGTAACTTTTTACCACATCCCTTACAGTGTGGCTTCCTCATCCCTCTAGTGTGTGGCTGTGAGTTATGAAGGTGTTTAGATGTGCATATTATGTGGTGCCCCAGTTTAGCTGCAGGCTGCTGTGGTCTAACAAGGCAAGTGAACAGAGCTGATGTGTTGCAGCCATTGCTGCCTGACACACTTCTGAAAAATGTCAACGAAGTGGGGCAGACAAGGTTGGAGTGAACTCTTGGCTCACTCAAAGTCCCTTTTTGAAGTTTTACCTTTGTCTTCTCTCTCTTTCTCTCCCTTGTTCTCTCTTGCTGTTTTCCAATATATTTCTGATTCTTTTCCATTGCAGATAGTTGTGAATCTACAAGCCCATTATACTGTAACAGACTGACATTCATGGGAGTCATCATCAACATCTTTTGTCAATGTCTTGGCTGCTGGAAACAGTCCAAACTGTGCACTCTGTCTGTGTAATACAGGCCTTATTTTTACCCAGGGCAAGATGATGCAGCCTGCAGAATTAGGTATTGTCTCTCTGTCTGTCTGTCGCTACACTTCTAGAATCTGCCAATGGGAGAAATGGCATTATAGACCTAATGCAAATCCATTGCATTTTACCTTGACTTCCATCATGTCTTAAGCATGGTTCTAGTACTGAGGACTGACAATGAGACAACATTAGCATGATGCTAGGGCAAGTTATGCTGTATGAATTTATTGTTGTCAAGCATGCTTCAGCTTTTTGGTTGTTTATTTGGTAAGCATAGACATACCAAAGATGACATATTATGGTAAAACTTTAGCAGAGTATGCCTCATGAAGGACATTCTAATCTGTAAGCTATTATTAGTAAACTGCCTCAAGATTGTTTAACTGCTGTTTTTGTGTGTGTGTGTGTGTGTGTGGGATGGCCTTACCCTCTTTGGAATGGAAAGATAAGTGAAAATGATTGATTGATTGTATCTGAGTCGTTTGCCATGTGCTGAGAATCCTGGCGCAATGGATGGTTTTCTGATTTGACCTCTGAGAACGTCAAATGAAAACAATATTGCACTTGCAGCCACTGACCCACTCTGTTAAGTGAGTTTATGATATAATACCGTTGGTTGGTGGTTGACGGATTGAGTGGTGCATCAGCTGTGACGAGGCAGTGGGTTGTTGATGTGTCCCTCGCTTCATTTGACTCCCACGTCAATCTGTCCTCCATCCAGCTGGAGCGGAGAGAGGTGGGCCATAGGACAAGAAAGAGAGAGAGAGAGAGAGAGTCACCAGTAAATTAATGAAGGAATAAATGACAGAATTAATATATATTCGGTGATAGATAGAGAAGAGGATAAGAGACAGACCAGAAATTGAGAGGTGAAGTTGAGAAGAAATAGATAGCACTGACATTAACCCCAGATAGAGGGACTGTATATACAGTATTCTGTACATTATCCAGGGGCGCCGAAAGAGCATCTACTGTACGTAAGGTGGCAGGCTGTAGGAAATATGGTTGGTGATTAGTTGAAGGTTTCAGGCATGTTTCCATGTGCAAGACATGCTGTTGTGATAACAGCAGGTCAGGAATTATAATTCCTATCCATTGTCATGTAGATGAGTAGTGATTTCACTTTATCAGGTATAATGATTTTTGCTGATTTGCTCGCAGTCATCTGCATAACTTGAGGATATTTAACTGGAGACATGACTACTGTTGTAAGCAGCAATTTATCTTTGACACATTGCTAACTTACAATGGGTTATTAAAAATGACCAAATGACACTACATTATATACATTTAACCGTTTTATTCATTTCTACTTCCCGGCCAGTAGTAATGATGCACTGCCAGCATTGTGCCGAACTAATGAACAAACTCACACCAAGGAAGGAGAAAAAGACGAAGCTAGCCTGGGGGAAGAAGAGAAAAGATAAGAGAACTTCAGTGTGCCCTACAGGCTGTAAGGCAGAATTGGAATATCACTTTAATTTCCTTCTCTCTGTTCATTTGGAGTGGTGGAGTTTTTTGCTGAAGGTGGAATCCCTGTTTAATTACAAGTGGAGGGGGCAGGAAAAGAGTAGGATAAAGGGAAGAACAGCGATGAGGCAGAAGAATTAGTTAATAATAAAAGTCTGCAGATTTATTAAATGATCACTTTCCCACTGCAGGTTGACTCGAAGGCCCCCGGCATTATGTAAGGAGGAGGGGAGACGGAGAGAAAAGGAGGAGAGGAAAGAAAAACAAAGTGAAGCTTTATCATCCGCTCAGTGCAGTGCTAAAGATCTTGAAGTGGAAATTCTGAATATACATACAGTGAAGACTCTTCCCCCCTCTCTCCCTTTGACACCCATCCTCCACCGATACAATAGACACACACACGCTTACTATATATACAGTATACTGCATATATAATTTGCTTCATCTCTCTCCTGACACATTAAGGCATCAAGTACGCCTGTGATCTTGGCGTTTTTTAAAAGCACGATTATTTTCAGCTGCTTCCATCTCTCCCTATTGTGAAAGGAGGGAGAGTGCAGGGTGTAATGGCTGTCATTTGCTCACCTGAAACAGGAGGGAATTATAAATGCCATGCACCCCATCCTTTGTATTTATCCCTGCTGATATGATAGCGCGGCCATAGTGAAGAGACAGTGAGCCGTAATGGTTGCCCCTCTGGCAAAGCCCACGAAGAAGATTGCATGAAATGAATGTGATATCGAGATGAGAGAGAAAAGGGGTGCATTGGGTCGTTTAGCCACCAAATCCCTCAATTTTTTTGATAAAAGAGGGGACAAAAGTGTTGCCTGCTTGGGTGTTTGTGTGTGTGTGTGTGTGCACGCCAGATAGAGAACTGAGGCTCTGGAGAGATTATGAATGTATGATCTTACACACCTCAGAGCGTCTGAGTGACAGAGGAAGACAGACAGACAGAGGGTGAATGAATGATATCAGGATGCGCGCTCTGGAACAGAGGATTCACATTGGCACCCAATGCCTCTGCTGGGCTCTGAATGTGGTGTGTTTGTCTTTGTGTGTGTGTGTGTGTTTCTATCTGTTGAGAAAACCATTCCCCAGATGCAAGCATCTGAGGCCTCGATAGGCATCAGGAGGTCGCTTCCATTCTACAAAGTCTAAATCCGTGTGTATTTTTGTATATGTGTGTACATGTGGGTGGTGTGTGTATCGGCATATCTGCCACCGATGAAGTGTTAAATTATAAAGCGTTCAGATATGGTGGCATTGTTTGCTAGAGTTCTGTCTGGGTGCTTAGCTTTTATGGCAGATCACGAGGTGACAAACCACTTGATGCAGTGACATGGCTACGTAGATAACATAAACACACACACACACACACACAGACACACAGAGAGAGATTGTGGTTTCATACACTCATGATAAGGCTTTGGCAGACGAAATCCTTCCATAGGCTAACACAATGGCCTTTCTCTTCAGTGACTAACAGGTTATTTAGCTTGCAGTGGGCTGAGGCAGTGGTGGAGCTTAGGAGGAGGAGCAGGCTTGGTGGAGAGTGACAGGAAGGGAGGGAATCTATCATGTGAGATGCAATGAGGATCGCTGTTGAGTTTGATCATGTGCACACACACTTGCACCCCTATCTCTCTGATTCCATCTTAAACTCATTCCCTTTATCTACCTAATGCAAATACGCCTCTACACAGTAGGGAGGGCAAAACATACCAGGAGATTTTTTTTTTTCCCCCCAAAGCACACACGCTTAACACACAAAGATGCACCTGCATTGTTTTTAATCTGTCATAGCATGCAGGATTCCTCTTGACTTTGACAAGGCGATACTTTGAATTCTTTCAGTTGTGTGTGAGTCTGTGTCAGTGTGTGTGTGAGTGTGCACATGTCTGTGTGGGTATGCTATTTATAGTATTTGGAGAGATACACAGAAGATACATAAGTGTAGAGAGCGCGAGAGAGAGGGAATGATGTAGTAGTGTGTTTTTAGAGTATCACCATTGTGCCAGTGTGTAGTCAATGTCTTACTTCAGTGACAGCATGTGCGTTTTTGTGGTCCACATGCATCTTTGTGCACACGTGTTGAAATATAACTTCCAGTGTGAGTACGGGCAACATTGTAGCTTTAACTTGGTGTGTTTTTATTTTAGAGCGAGGCTGTCAGGCAGAGATGTGCTGTGTTGATAGTCTGTGCGTCTGACCGAGAAAACCGCCGTCAGTGCCTGGCTGCGCTTTAGAGATACCACTACGCATAGGCGTTTCTGATCTCTTGTTACATTCAGCCATGCCCTACATCGGATGGTTTAATTATGGTCCTTTTTATACCCTCAAATATGGAATTTAGTCAGTAAAATGTGCTGTGAAGACATGTATAACTGAATCACTTATATCCAGAGGTATAAAGAGAGACCAGCATCCAAAAGAATTTGATCCTCAGCACCTATTGGAGGTGGTGCACTGAAGCTGTGAGGTGATTTGAAAATGACTTAGATTTCATCAGTGCCCATCATCACAGCCATAATGTCTCCAAGCAAGGCACTAGATTCACCAGCGAGCTGCACTGGTGCTTATTGCATATTCTGACCTCAGACCTAAAGTTCTATGCATATTTCTCTACTTCTTTATACTACAATGGTAATATTATTTGCAGGGCAACTTTTGTCCATTTCCATGAGAAGTAACTGTGTGGACAAAGGGAATAAATAGATCTCTGATAATTCTTGTCCTTCATTTCTTGTCCTGTATTTCTAATAAATAGAATTATGGCTATTGGCTGTTTAACTGTATAGTACACTGTATAGCACATGCTGTATAGTATTATTTTTCTTACACAATGATAATGTAACCTGGTGTTTTTCTGCTTTGGATTCTAAAAACCTGATTTAAAGAGAATCAGTTTTTCAAGTATCCTAAGGAAACATTTGTTTAACATACCTAGGAATGCAAAAGATTTGTTTTCATCTTAAACTTGAATTTCAAGACTGAAATTCTAGTAACTGTGCAGGCAGACACACAAACAGAAACAATCACACACACAAAGCTTTACCCTCATCATAATCCAATATCAGTCCCACGCTGATGATGTCGTCTCTCTTTCCTGGCTGTCATCGGTGAGCAGCGTGAGCGACAGCGGTCATCCACCAATGACGGCTCATTAATCAAAAGTCCCAGCAACACCTATTATTGTCCCATGCTGTTACCATGGTGACAAGAGGATGGGATGGCTGAGATCTACCTCAGCTTTGCCCCTTGCACTCGGTCACTCAAGGCCCATGCCAATCAGTGCCAGTCAATGCCAGTTTGAATTGGCAGGGCTATATATAATAATGGATGGACTGCTCTCCCAAGTGGCCAAGTTTCCCATATGGAGCCAGTGGAGAAAGAAGCACGCTGTCAAGCAGTTTTCATGAAAATCAATGCTGATACAAAATACTTTGTATTCTCACTTTACATATAATTTAGGTTGGTTTGTTTGTTTTTGCAGTTAATGTGTATTTGGCTCAAAATAGTACTTTAAACTGAGATAACATTTTGTTGGAATTTATTTTATTGTCTCACTAGATGGATGTTGTTGTTGCTATTCTTACAAAATATAGGAAAATTGGGAATCTCCCATCATAGCTGCAACAAAGTTTAATTGAGACGATCTTAAACATTGATGATGATAATGTGGCTTTGGTCTGAGACATTCAAGATGCCATCAATAATGCAGCAACAAGTTACTGTATGTTGTGTGAGTGAAAGGTACAATAATTACTGTTCGCCATTCCACCTACACATACTTTGACATACAGTATCTGATTGCAACACGTTCATGCCTAATCTGTAGAGGTTGTCAGAAGTTCTCTGCTACATTTCTAGTAGATTAGATAAAACTGAACATTATGCAGCGAATCATACTTTCTGTACACCTTGTTTCACTCTATTTTTGAGGTTTTGTTACCTGTAAGCCATTACTGCCATACATGGTATAGAAATTCATTATGCTTGTCTAACCTGAGGAGGATTTTGAGGAGAAGTTGCCAAGTAATTTAATACAGTATTTTGATGCCCCTAATCCATCCATTTTTTTCTAACATAGATTCATCCTTTCTTTCTCCTGTCAGTCTCTCTCTCTGAAACACGCGTGCACACAAACACACACACACGTTTGCGGCACTATGTTCGTGGGGACCCATCATTGACATAATGTATTCCCTAGCCCCTTACCCTAAACCTAACCATCACAACTAAATGCCTAAACCTAACCCTAAAACCATGTCTTAAACCTCAAAAGAGTCATTTACACTTGTGGTGTCCAGCATTTTGGCCCCACAAAGGAGGTCATGCCCCACAAGTATAGTGGGCTCCTGGTTTTTAGACCCCACGAATATAGTAAAACAAGAGCACGCGCACACACAAACACACACACACACACACCTGAATTAAGAATGCAGATTTCTCCATAAACCTCCTATGACATACTTAAACACTGCATTTCTTACATTTCTTAATACATAAAATGTCTCTGGTGTTTCACATTTTCTGTTGGTCTTGTGGTAATGCTCTCTTTTTATTTTTTTGCTTATCTTTACCATTCAAAAATGTGAACCTGGAATGTCTTTCAACCATTTTAATCCTTGTTGTATGTTTCTCTGCAGCTGTCTAGAGTGCCAGTGGAGGCCTGTGGCCAGTACTCAACCTGCAGTGAATGTCTCGGATCAGGAGATCCCCACTGTGGCTGGTGTGTCCTGCACAACATGTAAGTACTACTAGAACTGTCATAGATGTGCACAGACACACACACCTATACAAACACACACGCACATCTGTATTTCTCTTTTTCTCATTCATTTTTCAGGCATACAAACACTATATTTTCTCACTTCCTTCTAATTCATTCACAGAGCCTCAAGCATATTAACCAGACAATCTGGAGGGTACTGTGTTTGGGTTTTTAGCCTCCCCTACCTCCATGACGCCTGGGCCCATGCCCAGCACTCCATCACTTGCAGCCCTTGAGCATTCAGGGACTCCTCTAGCCAACCCAGGCCAACTCTCAGATTGCTTTCCTGGGGCTCGGCCTTGTGCCAGCGTCCCCCTTAGATCTATTACCAAACCTAACCACTGGCATTGTTTACCAGCCCTGAAACCAGAGCCTTGTGAGAGCACAGACACTGCCGGGCACTGCCAGGGCTCTGATGGGCACCACTCCAAACTCCAAGGAGTTGACATGAGGAGAGTGATAGCTTCTGTTATTGTAAATGAACTGGAAACTGTTGAATGAGATATCAGAGATTATCTCATTAACCACAATTCATTCACTCTCTGCCAGTCTAACCTGTTCTTTTTTGGTTTTTGCTTTACCTTTAAGCTTGTCTGTCTGTTGGTGTCATTCTCTCTTTCACACTGATACACACATTGATGCACACAAATTCACACACAGCTCAAGTCAAAGCCTTGTCCCTCAAGATTGGAGTGGGAGATATTGCTTGCTTGGGGCAGGGAGGTTTCCCACTCCACTGTAAATTGAAAATTGGTTTCTTGTGTTGGTGCTAGCCCTTGGGTAGAGAGAGAGAGAGAGAGAGAGAGAGAGAGTGTGTGAGAGAGAGAGTCTGAGTACGTTTAGGATCTTCATCCCTGCTGGCATAAAAGGACATGGGGAGGGCAGAGAAGTGGTGCGAGTATGAGAGGAACACTGAAACCCAGAAATGATGAAGATAGACAGGGGAGACAGAGTGACAGATTGAGAAAATAAGAGATGAATGGCGAGATGATAAAGGGAGCGAGGTAGGGAAACAGACTAGTAGAGAATAGCATATAAAATTCTGAGAAAGACAAAAAGAAAAGAACAGGGTGGTCATCCTGGATACAAACTTCTAAGAGAGAAGAGCTGTGAAAGAGGAGTGAAATGTGATAAATTGACAGATCTGAAAAGAGTTTTAGTTATAAAATGTTTAAGTGTGTGTTCAGCAGACTAAAGGAAGGAGAAATAGAGGATGAATCTGTTTGAGGTCTACAAAGTAGAAAGTGCATTAGCAGACAGAGGACACACTCAGATGGGTTATGGGTCACATACCAGAGGTTAGAGGCAAAGTCACACACACATTCCCATGCATGAATGCGTAATGCATCAGTCTAGGGTGTCAGGTTTACCACAGTTTTTGTATTGAACTCCCTCTCTAAACACTCTATACTTAACTAAACATTAATCAACCATGTGGTGTATTCTAGCAGATCATTTAATTTAAAGATAATTTGACCGAAGATAAAGTAGACAATGTAAAGTCAATGTAAACAACAAATTAAGGGTCACCTGTGAACAGCCATCATGCAGATATTTGCCAATTGGAATGTGCTTGCAATGTAAATCAAATCTTAAGTGTGTGCGACTTTATGTGAATAATGGTCTGCATGTGCGTGTATGTCAGTTTCTTGTGTGTTTGTGTATACATTCGTACGAACCCATTAACACCCTGGACATCCTCCCAGTCAAAGCAAATGGGTGGCCACAAATTGGCCTGTCACACTGATAAAATCGGCTCACCTCAGCTCACCCCTCTCTTGACTCACATACACACATGGGCAGGCATTCACGTACACATGCTGGAGAATTAGTGTCAAGTTGCCAAAACGAGAATAGAGCCCAGAGCGAGAGAGAGAAAATAGCCAAAATGCCACTTTAGTCGATCTCAGGTGTCAAGGTGTTTGACCATCACAAGGGCAGAAAGAGAGATTACAGGTGTTTTGTGTGTGTGTGTGTGTGTGTGTGTGTGTGTGTGTGTGTGTGTGTGGTGCGCGTGCACACACACCTCCTGTCAGTTAGACACACAGTTTTGCTTCCCCTTCACCTTTCTAGCACACAGACACACACACATGCGTAAAATGCACAACCCAGTGTGATTGATCGACCACAGGCTTACCTTTCCCAAAATCCCTCCTCCTCATCGCTCTCTATCCCCCAGCTTGTGAATTCCTGACATGGTTTTGGTGCAACTGAAGCCCCCCTGACTACCACCTCTACCACAGGGCAGGCAGGACTCAGTGCTCCTGCTATAATTACTACTGTTGCCCGCTTTATGCCATTCTGCTAAATTAACCACTGTTAATCTTTGGCACCTGAGATATTTATTGTGTCTTCCCCGTTAATGTTTACGTCAACTTCCTGAAAAGTATTCATTTTTGGCTTTTCAACCAAATGTTGGCTTCACCTGTAATTGGAGTTGTCACTTAATACAAGCACTCTTGCCACATTGTAGGTGCCTAATTTAAAACATTGATTACGTTTGAGGTAAAAAATTGACGAAGCAAACATTGTTGACTTCTTTAAAACAATGGAGGACGATGTAGCAATACTTAATAGTATCCTGTGTTAGACTAATGTGTCTAATAATTAACTGGACACATAAAAATGCACACTGAGATTAGGGGGCCTCGAAAGTTATGCTTTGTTGGTCTCTAAGCAAGTGGCTCAGATACACTGCGTGTATGTTTGTTTCTCTCCACTCCATCCGCATGCCCCCTTTATTTGATGACAGTCAAGTGAGGTCAATAGTGGTGCAGGACCATTAACAGGCCTGTTACACAGTCTGATAGAGCAGCTCCTACAAACATCCAGTTGTCAATTTTCATAATACTTTACAGAAAGTATTTTTAGAATTCTCTCTTGTCATCAATCTTTATTTTTATCATATTTGCAGTCTCTGGAATCAACTGGTCACCTTCCAAACCCCTAAGGATAAATAGGCTACAAGTATTAGAAATGTATACAATTTAAATGAGCTGGAAGAAAACTGAAGACAGAGAAGAAGTACTATCTTGTAAGTTAGATAGTGTGACAGTGAATTAACAGTGCTTTAAAGTGTGTCCTTGGTGAATAGGTCTGACACATACCTGGCCCACAAATGGCATCTCTGCCATAACAAATGCAACATATCCATTGCGAGCTGAACTCTTTGATAGTCAGAGCATAGATATATTTGTCCTTCAGTCTCCTTTCACCTCCACTTGAGTATCTTGGCAGGATAAAAGTTTTATTTATATTGCTCCAAGAAGTGCCTTAAATAAAACAGACTGACACCTGAAAAGAATCATTTTTGATAGATGATAGATACAGGTGTCAATACGTGGATGTTGAACATAACCGAGTATCACTGCTTAACCACAAACTCTTGAAAGGAGCAGTTTACCCAAAAATAGTTATTTTTGTATTAATCACTCACTACTGTGCTAAGATGCTGGATATTACAGTTTGTACTCTTAGTTTATGGACTAAGGAGCTTCTAAGGGTGGGATTCATTGAATAACAGCAAAACAAAAACCACTTGTTCAGTTTCCAAGACTCCGCTCTCCACTTGTATGACGAGTGCATTCTGAACATTTGTAGTTTTACTACAGAGATGCTTAATAAACCACTAGCGCAAAATCCTCATGCTTGCTTCCTGTTCTATTTTTGACCAGGAGTCCTTCTCGGTCATAACTTGAATTGATTAACCTGACATTACAGAAGCTAGCCAAAAGGAAAACCAATGAACGAGTTTCTATAAGTGAATGACAGCATTTTGATTCTGGAAGTCCACAGGGTCAATCTGAAGTGCTTTGGAGAAGAGGGACAACAGATGGATGTGTTGCAAATTTTAGTATAGCTTTTTGCGTTCATATAAAATGCAATGCTATCTTCTGAAATGCTTTTCCTGGCCTGGCCAAGGTTAAATATATTTCTACAAAGAATAAAAATCATAAATATAAACAGGCACCCTGCCTAGAACACAGACTGCAGACCAAAGGCTTAAACAATGCATCTTTAATAACAAAAAAGCTAAAGCTCAAGGAACTCTTAGAATTCACACACACACTCCCACCCACACTTACTTTGTGCTGGAAGGAGGGGTGTTGAGTGGAAGGATAGCATGTGGTTCATCTTCAAAGTGTTCTTCCACATAGTTTGTTGTTCCCAATCAACCTTGAAATCACCTCACTGGTCTGAGAGCAAACAGAATTGCAAGCACTCTCTCTCTCTCTCTGTCTCTCACTTACACACACACACACTCTCTATCAACATTGCTTTTATTTACTCTATAGATCGGTGAGAGGAGCTGTTAGAGAGAACACCAGGGGAAAAGGAGGAAGGCAATCAATAGTAAAGGGGAGGAAATCCACAGGAGTGTGTGCGCGACTCTGTGCAGTCGTTGTCCTTGACAAACACTGACCATTCATTTACAAAGGCAAATGTCTTCATTTAAAGACATATGCTTCTATTTATACTATCAACTGTGTATCCTGAATGCCCCATATATAATCTTCAAGCCCACCATGGGCGTCACCAGGCCTTGGCATTTGGGGCTATAGTGCAGAAGAGTTTTTCTTGAGTCCTAAATAATTCTCCACTTTGAGTGGCAGTGTTGTAATTTTGTATATTCATTTAACGCAACGGACTGGAGGCAAGACCAATCAGACAGGGTGCACAGGAAATACTTGTGTGTTATTGGCTGACTGGTCTGTCAATTCTTCACAGCAGTGGAACAAACTTCCTTTCATGCTGAGATGGGAAAATGTCTGTATGAGTTCCAAGTTTGAATGAACACGATGAGCAGAGCATTATGTTATCGGTATAGACTGTATACAGCTAACCTACTTTGCATTGCACTGTAGCCAGCTAAACTGTTGATAGTTGTGCTAGTAACACCAAACTACCCTAGTCCCGTTTTGAACCAATTTTTGTCATTTTATTTTTCTAATTTAATGGTGTGCGTCTGAAGAACGAGTGACAGCCACTGTTCAGCGACAGACTCTCATTCAGCCAGCACAAAGAGGAAGCGGGAGAAACAGCTGCAGAGCCAGAATATTTTCACATCTTACTCTGTGATTAACTGTAAGGATTTATTTCAACCAAACCAGAGTTTGCAATCTTTGGAACAGTAGAAAGACTAACCTAGACTGGTTGGGGAGTTGTATTTTGTTTCTGTCTAGTTTGAATGAAGTGTGTTTTACGATGAGGTATCGAGGTAGTTGCTGGACTTAGTTCAGTGAAAGAGAAACTTGAACTCAGAAGATGTAAATGTACGCTTGTTTTTTTCAGTTTAAAAGAAAATCTGATATTTTTCTATAAAGAATATTTTCTTTCTATCATTTATCCATCTGCCTGTTTGTAAGCATAGACAGTTTTGATTGGTAAATGAGCCATCTTTGGTAACAGTTCCCCTGTACTGTATTACCTTATCTTTAGTGTGTAGTATACAGTATAGCCTAGATGTTGTTAGGTTTCGAAAGTAGTCTTTAGACTAAGTGTAGTAATACAAGTTTTGTTTGTTCATTCTGTCAGTGACCACCGCAAAATAGATGTAAATTAAATAGCACACTATTAAGTAGTAGAACTGTAGTCAAGAGCAGACTCTAGGTCTTGAGAAAAGTAGCTAGTATATTTTAAATTTCATTATTTAGGTTAGTATCTGTTTAAACGTCTCAGGACAGCCAGCATCACGAGAGAACAGGCATCCAATGCAGCAAACAGAAGTAGGCAGAAAATGCAAAAAACTTCAGCAATTGATATCGTCGGTATTCTGCATATTCCATTATAACATCCTAGTGTGATATATGACTAGATTTAGTAAGGATAGTATTTATAAATCAGTCACAAGAAATTATGCTAAAGTCACTTTTCTATGATTGACCAAAAAAAGACTATTTTGCTAATGCTTGATATTCCATTCAGCAAAAGCCTTGGGTTTTGTGTCTCACGGTTTTTGTAAGACGACACTAGTCTGACATGGCATATTCCTTTTTTGTGTTAGTTTCCATCTACACGTCAACCCCTCCAAGTAAGGCAGGGGCACTTCTGCAATAAGCCAATGTGCCAGAAATGTTACAGCTACGTTATGGATATGTTACCTCCCCTAATGCCAGTCTGTCAGCTGTCAGTTTTGTAAATGGTTAACTAGGCTGTCACCGCGTGACAGCCAGACAGATTGGAAACCATATTTGGAGAAGTAGCATTGTCAAAATGAATGTCATCATATTTGGCATGGATGTTGAGAATATCTCACATTACTCTGTGATATCGGTGTCAATTTGGAACAAGTGGTGCTAATGTTGCAATATCTTCACATTAATAATTGGTTTGACATATCTCAATCTCTGCTTTTGGCTGTGATAGGAGTAATATTCCCAGAGCACTGAAATCATTTTCTCTTTCTCACTTTTTCATTTTCTTGTTCTCCACCTAACCTCTTCCTCTCTTCACTATCAATCAAATCACACTCTCATCTCCAGCAGGCTTATCATACACTTATATTTATGTGTATCTCTGTTTCCACGAATCCACTCAGTCTGCATATATTTGTTTATATTTTATCACTCCAAATGAGTGTTTTGGTGCATTGTACCCTATTATACATTTTCGCTTGCATACGTGCGCACACATGTGATCTGAATGTTCCCAGATCTCAGTGTGTTGTGTGTTAAGAAGCGTGTTTGCCCATAAACAGAATCACTCTCCTACTCCTTATAACTCTCTTCCTCCAAACACTCATAAACATTGATCCCTTCTTCCTGAAGTGGAATGGGGACAGTAAAGTCATTTATGCCACTGGCCAAAGGCAAATACCTTCTCCTAGTTCATTAGAGAAGGTCTGTCTGTACAATCAATAGTAAACTTCTAAAGGTAAACTGTGATATACAGGTGAGTCCTTATGAATGAGTGGACGCAGACAACCACTGTGTACTGAAAAATGTTATGAGTTTGAATCTTGATGATAGCCGATACAGTCACATTTCACATGCCTGCATCTTACATTTTCCTTTGGAGTAGCACTCTGGTTTATCAAGATGAACAGATACGATAAATCTAAATGCTTTGATGAAGTTGTATTCTGGAGTCACACAATCATTCCTTGATAAACAGTTGTCAAACACACGTTCAAGCTTATTAGGTTGATACAAAAAAGTTCAAGAAGTCATAAGTAAACACACAAAATGGCAAGTTAAGCTGCAAAGCTTTTTGTCTTCTAAATCCTTTGTTTTCCCAAGATATTGTTGGTGCTGTCAATCGAATAACCTTTTCAAGGGAAAAGCTAATTGGCAAATCCATTGAATGTTTTTTCTTTCTCTCTCATATTAATTCTGCACCGCCAGTACCTGTCGCTGTGTCACAGTCATCCCTTACCTTAGTGTGCTCATTACTGTGGTATGCCATACTAATGTTAATGAAACTGCAGTTCCGCAATTAGCATGCTTCTAAGGACTTGTGTTTGGATGTGGCGACCACTAGTCTCCCCCTGGAGATAGCAGTAAGTCCCTGGAAGCACACGGTTGGCAGAGAAAGGGATTGTTTACCTCTAGTGTTAATGTGAGATCTAACATTAGGCCAGCCAAGTTTAAGTAAAAACATTATCTGTGAGCTCATATCAGAAACCAAGCTAGAAAGAATGTAGGCTGATATTCCATATATAATCATATATGTGTGATAATTACCAGTTTGAATGCATAATAGTGGTAGTGTTTTCTAGTGTGCTGTGTAGTGTATATTTAAACTTGCCAGCTCTTAACCATGTTTTAAATACTGCTGGTGTCATGACTGGAAAATGGAAAATTATTGGAAATGTCACTGACATACAATTAGATTTTTTTTTATTGCTGAAAGAACCAGCAATGAGAAAAGACAAACGTATGACTTCTAAAAAGTTGCCTTTTAGAAAAATAATTTAAATAATTATTAATTTGTGCATCTTGGTTCAGTCATGAGAGTATTCTCATGACTAAGCCAAATGCAAGGACAGGGGAAAAAAGAAAAGAGAAGAATATGAAAGGAATATAAGATTCACAAGATAATAATAAGGTACAAAAGCTTTCTGATCAATGAAGAAACATTAAGAGGACTGAGAAAATATTGTGAGAATGTTGTGTTATCATTCATAACTAGTTAATCAATAAAGAAAAACAACAATATCTACCAATAAAAACACAAATGCCAGTATCTTGACAAACTGCAGTGTTTTGGTTTGGGTTTTCTTAGTTAAAAGCTGGACTATATCAGTATATAGCCAGTCAGTAGCAGATTCTCAATGAAGGCATTTGTCAGTAGTAGACTTTAGGCTTCACTTGTGTATCTACTCTGGAATTTCTGCACTTTGAATCTTCTCTGAGATGCATTTTACAGATCAGAACTTCCTCAATGATAGCAGACCTTAATCAATTCCAGTTCAAATAATTACTGATCTGGAAAATCTCAGAGCTCTTGCATCAAAATTTAAGCTACTCATAATTTGTTGCAACTATGACAATGCACTGCTCAGTCTGATATACTTAAGTGGACGAACTGGATCGGGTATTAAACAGTGCTAAAAATGACTTGGTCAACTCTCAAAGTAAAATCTATACAAAGTTGTTCCTTTGATCTTGAGATCCTTGGATCCATGGCACTTGCTCTGATGTCTGTGCCCAGGGGAGGATAGGAATCCCCTGAGTATGGGTGGCTGGTTTCAGCCTGCCTTACCCCCACCCTCCACCACTTGCTGAATGCTAAGGGAAGTTGAGGGAAAGGAACAAGGCCAAGAAGTGACAGGGGCATCAGGATGGAACAGAGTGCTGCACCTCCCAGTTCCCTCTCAACTGTCACCATCATAGTGTGAAGACACACACACACAAACCAATCTACCTAGCCCTGACACAAGCACATACACAAAGCTGCATGCCCACTTTTAAGTCAGGACCATTGCTCACTGTCACCAATTGTCACCCTACTACACAAAAAGAAACACAGACACTGGGAAATGGACGTGTGCACACAAACACACACAGTGGGGAAGGTGTCTTGCTTTTGTCCGACAGAGCATGAACCAGACACAGGGACTGACATGGAACAGAGATGAATGAGGGATGGGTTCAGTCAAAGGAAGTGAAGGTATATGGTGATGTATTTCACACGATGAGAGGGGTGAGTGGGACAAGAGAGAAAGAGAGGTCACATCAATTCATGAGAAATCTTCCAGTGAAGAGCATAAATTAAACTCTAGAAGCAGGTCCTCTAGTTGATGATATGAGGGTAAACGCGTGCGTGTATATATATATATATATGTATATACACGCGCACATTTCATTTAGACTATGACAGAGACCACCGCTGGGAAAGGGTTCTCATGCAGGTCACTTCACATGTCCCATCTCATAGCTGGTACTATGGCAACAACAGCATAATAAGAATGCAATAACCATGTTATATAATCCTACAGTACTCCCCACTGATGTTCAGTATAAAACATATCAGATAGCATTGTCAGTGACAG
The DNA here is from genome assembly GCA_011952105.1 of Coreoperca whiteheadi. Lineage (NCBI taxonomy): Eukaryota > Metazoa > Chordata > Actinopteri > Centrarchiformes > Sinipercidae > Coreoperca > Coreoperca whiteheadi. The sequence continues at coordinate 13,081,587 of CM022484.1, forward strand.
TGGGGTTATCCCAAAACAGGAGTTTTATCTTCTGTCCGGAGTCGGCTCAAAGGAACACTTTAGAGTGTTAATTGGAACAACCAGGCATTTTTTGCTTACATTATTCTTTTTTTGTTGTAGTATGTATTTGCTCAACAAGTATTTTGCTAATGTACACCTGTATTATTTGCATTAGTTTCCTATCTTTTTTCACTACCAGCACCATTTATTTTGCCCTGCATGACTTAAGTTTTAAGCCTGTCTGAAACTCTGAATACAGCTATTTATGACTATACTATATGGACGAGCTCTTTGATCAGTGTATCTTTGAAAATGAAATCTTCTTCAATGTAAGGAGAAAATGGAAACAGTGTTTCCAATATATATTTTGTACTTTTCACAACCACTCTGTATATACTATATTAGTCTATGGTAAGTGTCCTCTCAGTTAGAATAGGCACCATCTAGGGCTAATGCAAATGTTCATCAGAAAGTCATTTTTATAGTTGCATAAAATGATATGTATAGTTTCTATGTGTCTTACAAACTGCATTGTGGCTGTGATTAAACACACCTCAACTCCACAGACTGGATATTGACTGCCTGGATCAATAGTATCCTATGCTGGTGTCTATAGCTGCACACATGCAAGATCATAACACAATATGTGGAAGATAAAAACCAAGTGGACTATTGAGACCCCATTGAAAAGCAGCTCACCATTGCCCTGCACTATCATCCTCAGAAGCAGTTATGAAAACATCATCAAAGAGGGACCTTGGGAAATACTGTAGATGCAATGCAATGATATGCCATTGTTTTCCCCCGTCAGTGTCCCGGCTTTTATTTTATGAATGTGAGGTCAGATTGTGTTTTGCTGTAGTAATAAATGGGGCAGTTGAGCTGTTTGGAAACGATCGAATATTAGATTTTACAGCTTTTGGCTGTCTCATCGCGGCTATGCTATCACATTAGTTCAATCTTGTTATCTTTAAATACAAAGAATGAGCAATCTTAGAACTCACATGAACATTTAAAAGTAAGAATGCCACAAGTGTATATATGTAACGAAGATGTACAATAACCAGGAATAGTGTAGTTAGCTGGATGATTTAAAAGTATAATTGCTCCAATCACTTAGCCCCTTCTGGCCTCTCTTGTGTCAATAAAATGTTCCTTAATTGTCTAATTTAGTTTTCAGAAAGAGATTTCTAAAACAAAATGATTCAATAATTCATGTAAAGAATTCATAAAAACTAATTTTGTAAATTACATCTGCTTTGTCATCACACTCTTTAAACTTCCTGTTCCCCCCACACACACAAACCAACATACCTCTGAGTCAGACAGATAAAGCTGTTTAATATAGAGAACCTGGCCTAATGGCATCTTCAAGGGCAGCAGTAGCATCACATATGCTAGATAAACAGCCTAATAAGCCTGCCACACCAACCCACCATTAGATAGCTCTGCCAGGGAATTGTTTGTTTGTGTGTGTGTGTGTGTGTGAGAGATGAAGGAAGTTGGTGGCAGGGCTTTTGACAGCTGCTAAAATTGCGTGTTGGAGTGTGAGGCACCAAAAGTCACGGCAGAGAGAAACAGCTGCTACTTGTTTGCCTGCAGGGACAGATTGGTGCTGCCGATCACCATCCATTCTAGTGTGTTTGTGTGCGTGAGAGAGAAATTTGGATTTATGGAGGTTGTTGGGAATAATAAGTGATAATAACCTTCATTTTATTCAAATGTTTGAATGTTCAAAATCAGACTCTCTCCCTGCCTCACTCTGTTTTTCATATGTATATTTTGAAGAGATTGTTTTATCGCATACTCTGCGGCTACCTGTGCAAACTCTCAGCAGCAGTGTTACTGTGTAATTTTCCGCTCAGCCGGTGTTCTTGCATTGCTAGTACGTAAAGGGGATGGCTCAGAGATTTCTAAACTTGGGGGCAGTCACTCTGCAATTTCTATGTCTTTGGGTATGGGCTTATATGAGAGACACAGATTTTGTGTGTGTCCACAAATGGAAGTAACAGGGTCATGGTCAGTGGGCCAGGTAATGACTCTCCTAACCGGCCCCTCCATGCGGATTTCTGCTCTATGGAACGCCACTCTTAATGATAGCACAAGGAGGCATACTGACTGCTGTGTGTGAGTTTGTGTGTGTTCAGCGGTGATTGTGTGTCGGTGGTCACGTACGAGTGAGAGAATGTAGCCTCACCAGGCTGAATGTAGATGTGTGTGATTTGACTGAATCTTTGTGAGACAGCTCCTGCTTTACAGTACCTTGTACAGCCTCAGGCTATTAGTATGTATAGGATTCCTTTTAGTGTCTGATGATGCTGAGATAGTATGGTAATTGGATTTTAGTTGGACGACAGAGTGACTATTTGTTGTGCATTGATTTACCACAAACAACGCTGTAAAGCCAGAAACGTTAGGTTACTTGCGTAACCCCGGTTCTCAGAGTAGCATGACTGTGATGTCTCACTATGGGATACGCCTCCCTGCGTATTCCTCAAGTATTTATCTCATTACGCCAATCTTGATTGCCTGGTGCGCAAGCTATTTAAAGGTAGGTGGATCTACCTGACATGGATGTCGCGATCACCAGCCAATCAGGATTGGCGCAATGTCTATCCATGCATCATCAGAGTGAGCTATTGAAACGAATGCCATGATTATCTTTATCTTTAGTGTAGATCTGTAGTATAGATATATAGAGATACAGATGTATAGAGATCATATATATAGAGATATATACATACATACTTGTTGACCACTTATGTGTCTGGTTGTGTATACTGCATGTGTGTGGGCATGATTGTATGTGTTTGTTTGCTCCAGTGATGTGACCATTTGATAGAGCTGAGGATAGCTGGATGTCGGATTTGTGAGAATTAAATAGCTTTCATTTCCCAGCCCGCTTGACCTTCTCCATGCCTCACATTAGATATGCATTACACCTGAAGTCTCACATGGCCAGATACATCTGCACCCTCTCTTTAGTATATTCTCTCTTTCTGAACCCTTCAACCTGCGCCCCACTGATACTTGACTAGCTTCAGCCACAAGGTAACAAGCCTGGAATTATACTTTGTCCACATGCCTTCAAAATACCAAAGAATACTGTATGTTTGATACTGACTTGGGCCATTGTTTATTTTTGTTGCCATGACATTGAACAGTGAAAATCACAACTCTTTTTAAATGTTACTCTGTTTTTTTGCAGTTACCTGAACAAAATTCTGCTCTTCTGAATTCTCGTTCTCTGTTCTCCTGGTCTCCCTCTCTATTTATGTAGTTTTCAGTCATTTACAGGATATATCTTTATATAACATTATACTGTTGCACATTTCAAACCCTAATGAATCAAAGAATGAGTACTTGTCAGTGATGTTCCTTTTTTTATGTTAAGAGTTACCTTATTGGAGATTATTTTAATCTTAATTTTTTTGCGTAATAATATCATCTTGTATTCTAAACATTGTAGTCAATTAAATCATCAAATGGGCAAACTTATGAATATTGTGTGATGAAATCTATTACCCACAAGACCATCTAGTTTTGAATGACCGTGACAGCCCCCTTCAGCAACGATTGCAGGGGATAAAAATCCTTCTCTGGCCTCTTCTTAATCTTACTCTAATTGTGTCACCTTATCATAGACTGGGAGAAACAAGGGTGCAAATTAGTTTCTATTCAGGACCAATCTAAGCCTTTCAGCTCGCTCTCTCATAATGTGTCATTGCCAGTCAGTCAGACAGCTCTCCATGACTGCAGTGTTTACTAACCAAATGAATAGATGTTGGACATCTAATTCTCCACAAAAAAGATAGCCTCAGTCAGGCTTTTTATGACTGTTATTTGAAATCTAAATCGCTTTCTTTAAATGGTCTATTCTTTGATGTTTACAGAGGGTGGGATTGTTTCATATTGTTACAAACGATGCAATCTTTTTTTTCTTTCAAGGTCTGTCTGGATAGTAATTGAAAACAATTATCCAGTGCTTTGCTCTGATAATACCTCTTACATCAGCTAAACCATGTTCGGTTTTATCTTCAATATCCTTTCACTGAAGCCCCAAATCAGCCAGAGCAGCTACATAAATTCCCCTTCACAGTAGTGTGGACATTTGGGTTAATCCAAATAAAATCTTTGTACATGTTATACACATTGGTGAGACCAGTTCTTAAAGAAAAACACATATATGTTAGCTGGTGTCACCCACTAGCATCTCTGTAGGGTTTGTGCTGGTATAGTACAGCAGAATGAACAGAAACTTGCGAGTATGTCAGGAAAGAAATCACAAAAGTAGTGTCAATGATTGAAGAAGTGTGAAACTATGCAAGGGGTTGCATTACTATGTACATTTTAAAGATGAAACACAAACTAGAAAGTACAGTTTGAAGGCTTCATAAATGCCAAAACACAACACAATATTCCATTGCAACTTGCATTGTGCTGCAGGACCGTCTTTCACTGGAATACCTTGTGTTTTGTTGGTGTAGCCCTCTGTGGAGGCACTCTGTACTGCATCTCATTGAGTTGAGTGAGAAAACCCTGCATTTTTTTGCAGCAGTGCCATTGTCAACCCACAGGAAGGTGCAGAAAGAAGAGAAAGCGTCCCTCTTGCGCTGAGTCACAGTCCCTGCATTGTCTGTGTCTGGGATGTGAAAGTTAATAATTCGACCTGTTGGCTGTTTCATCCTGCCCAGTCTGTGACCTTCCGACTCAGAAAGAGATGAAACTTACAGTCCCTGCAGGGCTATATATGACATCTCCATAGATAAACAGAGGCCATCTGGGTACTTGCAGTACACGTCACTGGCTTATACTACCACCTCTATTTATAACTAATATGACATTTTAGAGTTAGTAAAGTCTTTGAAGTGAAGTAAAATGTACGCAGTAAAAGCTGGCATTGCAAACATGTCAGGCTAGAAGGCTCCACCTACATTCATACAAGGATCATGATACATAATCATTGTTTTGGTAATGATTGTAAAGGAAATCTTCATGAAGTATTTAGAAGATAATGGTATTTACACACAGGGAATTGTGGACCTGCACACACAAATTGAAACTAACATTGAGAAAAGCCAACACAGAATGCTAATACATCCAGTTGACTATTGGTGCAAAATACTAGCATATCTCAAATGTTGCATTTTTTAATATTATAATCTCAAAGATTAACACTTAAATGAAATACAATACGAGATCCCTTTTTATAGAATCTGAGAAAGTATGGCAGAAGGTCAAACATAGACACACGTTCAAGCAAATTAGGAAATGAATCCATAGGGGTTCATGATCACTGCTCTTTTCCTCAGATTGATGGTCTTTGTTGCAGTTGAGCGAGGGCGTTACTTTGTTTTTTAATGAACATGTCCATGTTCACTGTACATTTGCATAACAAGCAAAACAAATTGCCCCCTGTCCACTTCTTAGAGCGAGTGATATACCCTCTTTAATGATAATGTATTAACAAGCCCCAGTCCAGTTATGTCAGGTCTAGTGGTTGCACTCATCTTCTCACACTGCCTCATTATGTCTTTTTGGCTTGTAACTATATTAAGATATATTATACACCTCTGCAGATGATAAACTTGTGGGCTGCAAATCTGCAGAAGTGTTTCTCATAAACACTGTACATTGTGAGTCTCACACATAAAAACCTATCCTAAACATTTTATTTGCTGTGAGATTAACATTAACAAGTCTTTGCAGCATGTCTTGTTTACTCTGATTCTTTCTGTCGCACTGTTTCCCTGCATCCACATCCTTCCATTACTCACTCCTGTTATTTACAGCAGCTAGCGCCTTCCAGAGATGATATCATAAACCTGGGCCACATGGATAGCCGGATGTGAAACCGAGGCTGTCCAAAATCCCTCCCTTGTTAACTCAATATTTCCCTCAGTAGTGAGCATAAATTGAGATTTCGGACATTCATTATCATTTTGCATCATCACTGACAGGTGTAAAGTCACTCAGTGCAAATTTTTGTGTCTATAAAATGATGCACATTGCATTGTGGGATTTCTAGCAGGAAGGAGTACATGCCATGGATACAAATTTTTGAAGGCAATATATAGTGGGTACATTTACACACTCAGAACTCGGACACTCAAATGAAATGGCGGACTGTAACTGTAGTGCACTATGTAGTTAATAGGAAAACCACATTCAAAATCCCATTGACATTTGTACCAATGCTAATAACTAAAAATAAAGCCTTCTCAACAGTACGTTGTCTGGCTCACTTCACATGTCTAGATACGGTCAGTAGTTTTATAAACTATCTGTCTTTGTTTATTCAATATTTATGTTTTTAGCGACATGTGTTTTGGTTCGAGGGCTGACCAAAAAAATTGTTTCCATGGTCGAGGGGTTGGGATTAGTTCAGACCTGTCCTTAACAACATCCGGACAAGGAGGTTTGACTGGTGCATAAGGTTTTAGTCAGCAAACATTCTAGCTAGGAAGGTGGAAAAATGAGGAGAGAGGGCTTTGGTGAATTGTATGGATATGGACGAAACCAAGTTACATTGATTACCCGCACTGCCGCGCTTGCAGTTTTTTCTGTGGTCAAAAAGTAAGTCTGGCATGTGATTGGCAAAGGACAAAAAAGCAGGAAAATATGCAGAGCGCAGATCACAGCGCTTCTGCACATTTAAAAAAAACCTAACTTTAAGATTTAAATGTGCAACGTGCAACTTTTTAAAAGTCCAAAGAAGTCAATTTGTTATGCCTCTTTAGCCTTTGCAGCAAGCAATGAGCTAATTTCACATGCTTTCAAAATCTTCACTGAATCAGAAGTTGTTAACTTTAAATGCTGCCATATTGCAGTAATGTTGATGAGGGGGAAGTCCTTTTTTTGTGCAATGCTGTTTCTGTTGGTTATTAATTATAAATAGTTTTTTATATTTGTATGATTATATATTGAATTATATTGTTTTAATTAAACTAGAATGAATTGTTTAATGGATATTGAATTGTTTTAACTATATCTATATTCTTTGGCGTTTAGTGTGGTCCTTGGTATTTATATGAAGGTATTATGTGGAAAAGAGGCTAGCCTGGACATGACATTGGCTCTCTATAAACCTCAGAGAGGAATAAAAAGCATTTATCAACCCTGAGCACATTCCTCATAAATCAAAATACTACTATTTCTGTCAGGTTCACCCAGTGTCTCCATAGCATCCTTCTCAATGTGGCAACCATACACGTAATTGTACAAAAGAAATATCAAAGTCTCATTTATATTGTATTTGTACAGTATACTGCATATTTACATGGAAAGGTTGTGGATAAAATAATAGAAGCACACCGTTTTGAAGAGTACATTTTGATGTAACTTAGGCACAATTATAACGTTAACTACACATACGTAAGTCAATTAGTTCAGAGTCAGGTGTGTGCCAGCTGTAAGATGTCTGACATTCCCTCTCTTCACATTTTATAGCAACAAGTGTCAAAACTGTTTAACTGTTAACAAATATTCGAAATGATCTATGCTTGATTTGCCAGAACATGGCTGAACTCCCTTGGCAAAGAGTCTTAACAGGATAATAAACAACCCAAAACAAGCACCTGGAAAATTACTAGTGAATTAGAATTAATAGCATCTCATTTACACATTGTTAACAAAGACTGTAAGTTGAGAAATGTTGGTTCATGACTGAGGGCTCTTCCTCTTGAAGTATATCTCCTTACACACATTATTGGTCTTGTATGACAACATTTGAATGAAGCTAAGCTGAGGGGAAACTGGGTGCCTTATTCCTTTTTTAGGTGCTTAATATTCATTTACTGTTTTCACTGTCCATTATTTTGTCCCTTGTAATGTTTTTATATCAACACTGCTCTCAACAGCCCAACATCCTTCAGGACTCCATACAATGTAGCTGTTTATAAAGCTATATATATATATATATAAATGCATATTTACGATACTGTGTGTGTTTAAGGGAGAGAGAGATTTATTGAATGATATAAACCTCCATTCACCCATTTATTATTCAATTGTAATGATTCAGTCTCTCATAGTGATGATTCACTTACAGAGATTGTGCCAGAAAACACTAATAATGCATTACTGCTAGTCTTTTTGGCATGAAATTTGAGGTTTTTCTACCAAAACAGTGACACTGTCAAAGAACAAGCACAAAGGGAAACATCATTATACAAAAAAAAAAACACATACAACGCAAGCATGTACACCAAAATGTCCTGCTGAGCATCTTTTTACAGTATTATTCTTCCATGGGTGTAAACAACAGACCTGTGGGTATGCAAGGAAGCAAATGGAGTGTATGTTTATATGTATGTAGGTGAAAGTGTGCATTTCTGGGGTTCTGTGTGTGTTGTTTGCCTGGGGGTACTTATATGATGTGGTCTTATTAAATCAGTGCTAGAAAAGGAGGAACAGACAGGAGTGATAGAGAAGCACAAAGGAACCCGAAGCGATTAAACCCCTACTCAAACCGGCTTAGCAGTGAAAGCTTCACAAAAACCCAACAATGGTTGCCTTCCTTTTAAATCTTCTCTCTCTCTCTCTCTCTCTCTCTCTCTCTCTCTCTCTCTCTCTCTCTCTCTCTCTCTCTCTATCTTT
>CM022484.1:13090209-13165473 GCA_011952105.1 Coreoperca whiteheadi
TCTCTCTCTCTCTCTCTCTCTCTCTCTCTCTCTCTCTCTCTCTCTCTCTCTCTCTCTCTCTCTCTCTCTCTCTCTCTCTCTCTCTCTCTCTCTCTCTCTCTCTCTCTCTCTCTCTCTCTCTCTCAAACAGATTATTTCTTTTCTTTTTCTTTATGTCTGTCTTCTTTGCGGCACGTTAGGCCGCTTAGCTTTACAATACTCATGTCGGGTCAAAACCTACCTTCTCTCAATCTCTCCAATTCAGGATAAAATGCTTCTTACTGCATAAGGTATTGCTGCATCCCAGACGTCAAACACCTCGAAAGTCTTTCTTTCATTCGTTTATTATGACCTCTTCCTTTCTTTTCATTATTTTCTTTCTCTAAAGGAGTTTTAGGGCACTCTGTGGATTTGCCAGGTTGTTAATTGCACAGCAAGTTTTTGTTTAAATCAATAGGGGACTTGCATAAGTTTATGAGGGGATTAGATGAGAACAAGAGTGTGTGGGTGTGTGTATGTGGAGAAGAGTAGAAGGTTGAGGTTATATTGTAATTTGGGCCGTTGGTTTCTCACAGAATTCCTCACTGAACATACATTTATTTAGCTTCATCACTGTTTTGTCAGCCACTTCTGCTGTAATATTTAACGGATTATATTTTCTACTGCAAGTGTTTGGTGGGAATGAATTGCAGTTCTAATTCCAACCTCACTTACACTTAGGTGTTAAAACTATGGGGAGTTACCCTGCGGTATGTCAAGGGATAGTGTTTGGAACAGGAGCTAGTAAATTCCTCTTACAACACAAAGGGTCCTGTCCTCCAACTCCCCAAACAACTGTAATGGTCTAGATTAGACCACCTGGTATGGTATTAAGAGACGGCGGAATCCATCCTTGCCCCCACCAACATCCACATCTCCACCTGCCATTGGCATTGCCCATGAATGCCAGTCATTATGACTTCATTACAAAGTCTAGGCCTACCTCTTTCTCAATGGACCAGCTCCACTTCCACATATAGAGCAACCATTGTTTTAAATGCCACTGCTCCCACCTCCTGGAGACTGGGTTTCCATTCATTGGCAACTGTAGCTATTACACTGGCAGAGAGGAAATATGATAAATGTGTCTAACTCGGTCTGTCAGGGAGCAACGGGACATTCTCTTTTTCCCAGATGACAACAGGTGGAAAGGGGTAAGCCCTGGTCAGGTTACTAGATTTGTGTATATTTGTGTATTTCCATTTGTCATCTGTGAATGACACCCTCTCTCTTGTGTTTTTTTCCCCAGGTGCACCAGAAAGGAAAAATGCGAGCGCTCATCAGAGCCCCGTCGCTTTGCATCAGACATCAAGCAATGTGTGCGTCTCAGTGTCCACCCAAACAACATCTCAGTGTCCCAGTTTAGTGTCACGGTGAGTGGATAGAAACACACTACTCCTCGTCTGTACTAAAAAAGAAACAATGACCTGTTTTCTAAAGCTTGCGCACAGCGTTTACAATATCGTAAATTTCCTCTCATGCCGTCACATATTCTTAATCTATTCTACATTACCGATGCAGATTTTCCTTTGACATGTCCTGAAAGAGATACTAGTTGTCATTATTTTATTAATATAGTTCTTTGTACCATTTCAAATTTTGGTCAAATTTTAATTAGATGATTAAATGTATTTTTTGTTCACTAAGGAAGAAGTGCTTCAGCAAGCATTTGTTTTAGTGGAGCCATATTGCAGTAAACAGTGAGGCTAGCTGAATGTGTTGCTAGTGAGAAAATCTTGTCTGGCAGATTGACAATATCACACACTCAAGCGTAATTTGTAATGTGATGTAATTATGCTCTAGATACTGATTAGTAGCCTGTGTTAACTCTATAATCCTGCTGTACATAATTTTACTGCCTGCCAACATGCATCCTTCAAATCCTGACCTCAGAACTTACATTCCCGTCCAGTGGAAATCTCTCCCAACAAATGTCAACAACCATTAACAGCACACAGTTTAACTCAGCTGTGTTTATTGTGATTGTTGGCAACTAAATGCAGTCATTTTTCCTCTGGACATTTCATTCTAAAACAGCTGCCAGATTAAAGGGTTTGAATGGTTTTTGATTGTTTAAGTGTATTGATTAGTGTGCAAGGAGCTGTGATACATTGCAACAAAATATGTCTCCGCAGGAATTGGAGAAATACAAAGAATTGTTGGGTAGTTTTTCCATAGTTTTCTCCAATTATTTTTCACAGGGAAACGAACAGGTGGCTTTTGATGTTTTTAAGTGGCTGTGTATGTGTGTGTCTACATGTGTCTAGCCCTTTTGGATGCAGGTTCAGGAAAAGATTGACATTGCCTGAACACATCATGCTATTCTATATCTTCCGAGGCTTACTGTTTTTTCTTTATCAAAACGTACTGTGTTAAAGGTTGTAACAATAAATGTTATTAAAATCCCACTGACCTTAACCACTTTAAGTGATGTCACATTTCAATTTCCATTTCCTATTTAATGGTGGTTTGGAAATGGCTTTGAATCTCAGAAACCAAGTGCCTAAATATCCAATATGATTTCCTAAGGTCAAGCCTGACTGACTATTCTCCATACATGCTCGGAGGGTCACATGAGAGGTGTTGATTTTCTGAGGTACATCTCTGCATCAATCTAATGATATTCATTGTGTGTTTGTGGGGGGGGGACGAGCCTTTAGAGAGTGTTTAACCTTTTCCCAGCGAGCAGGCTTTACCCAAAGGCTATGCCACACATCTCCCATCCAAATGATTGCAGGGCAGAGGCTTTTGCCAGACAGACAGGGGCTCCTCCTTGACCTTTGTGTTATTAAATATTTGTTTGGAAAGAAAAGTCAAGGCATTCTCGAGAGAATCATACACTCCACTGCTGAAATCAGACCCAAGATCCAAAAAACAAGACATTATTTTCTTTTACATTTTACAATTCACTCTTTGGTTTTTTACTGTATTTAAAAGTTCTTCTGTTAAACCATAAGCTTCGGGAGGAATCTATAGCTACAACTAAGAGCTCTGAACACAAATAAGAACATGGCTGAATTACAGTGGCATTTCTTATTTCTGGTTAAATGGCTGTATAATCAGCTCACAAAGTCAGCTCACATAGAGTATGATTTTATACATTACAATAAATTATGCCTCAATTTACGTAAGAGTATAATATTAGCAATGACATTTGTAGGCTACTCTAGGGCTTTAGAATAGAAAATGTAAGTAGATATAAAGTCAAGTCATCTGTTTTTATATAAATTCTCACCAACTGTTTGCAGCTGTAGGACTTTTTTACACCATGGCTACACGAACAGCCCATCATCACATATCCTCCATTAGATATGGTGTTTTGTAAACTACAGGAGGGCACTTGAGTGTGTGTGTGTGTGTGCGGGCGCGCATATGTGAGGCAGATGAATAGGTTATTTTCATATTTATGCAGCCCTGGCTGGATTCCCTCCTTTTAAGAGGAAAAATAAATTAAAGTGAGCAAAGAAGAAGGTGAGAGGTAACAAATGAGAGAGAGGATGTTTAAGGATAGAAGCCCAGTTGTGCACTGTCCATCTTATGTGGGAAACTGTGTATCTGTTCTCACCCGCACAGCCGTCTTTTCATTAAGCAGCAATATAAAAACAGCGCAGGTCAGCCCTCCCCAGCCGCTGAGGCAGCTTTTAGCATCACATCACAAGTTTACTATGGACTGCGCCTCAAATCAATGCCTAGACCAAGGCCCACTGTAGATACGCTTTTCCATCAATATGTATATTTTGGTCTTGACCCCACTCCAACTGCCTCCACAACCCTTTTTTTCTTCATATTCAAGGACAGTGTTGTTTTTTTCACCTGCTCAACCTGAAGCCAGTTTTTGCTGAGGCACAGAGAGCTTACACAGCGTTTTCAAATTAAGAGGGAAGATTTGCATACTCTATTTCCCAGAGTCCTCTTTTCCCTCCCTGTCCAGCAGCCTTTATGCCTGTACTTTTCTCCTCTTCTCCATTCTTCTTCACCTCAGTCTTCCTGCTATTTCTGTCCTCCTCATGTCCATAGTGTCTTTTCATCCCGCACTTTGTTTCAGCCATCAACATTCAATTGGCTTGGTCCATCTCTTCTAACTCCTCATCTTTCCACTTACCTTGACTTTCCGCTTTTATCATTTCTTTCACTTTTTTTCTCACTGAGCCAGAGAATCAGGATGCATCTGATCCCTGTTCATATTTTAACCTCTCATTCAAGAGTCCCTCAGTGGCTCCCCTGGCCACTGACCACCCTGCAGATGGATCTTCACTTTGCTCAGAACTTGCAGCTTTGCTTCCCATCAGCAATATTGTGATGATATTGTGTCATATTTGAAGAACATATTGGCTCCAAAACTGATGTGAAGTGCGTGCCACAGATGGGGTAGTCGAGCTCTGTAGTCATATAATAACAGTTGGAGCACAGATTTTAACATTTTGATTGCAATTATAAAATGCACTTTGTCATGCTTCATTTTATAGTATTTTAAAATGATGAATGATTTTCATTGTGCTGTTAAGAATATGAAGCCATTGAAACTTCCCTTTGTTTTATTTTGCTATGATTCACCATAGTATCAGAGCTATTGATCACTTTCATTAGCTCATTTCATTATTCTTTTAATACATTTCTCATTACTGTCCATGCAATTGCCATAACGTGAATATTTAGTATAATGTTGCATAAAATACTTACGTCTTTTAACACACTTTTTCTTTCCCTCTCTACAGTTGGTGTTGGAGGCCCATAATGTCCCAGAACTTTCTGCGGGTGTGAACTGCACCTTTGAAGACCTGGCTGAGATGAATGGCTTGGTGGAGGGAAACCGGATCAAATGCTCCTCCCCTGCTGAGAAAGAAATGCCACGCATTATTGTTGACAAAGGTAAGGGTGGGCCTATTGCAACCTTTTTGCCCAAAATGCAACAAGCTAAGATTAGGACATTTACTATTCCATCTTAACCAACTGTGGATGTCACAGTGTTAGCATTTGATTTGATGTTTGCGTTGTAAACATACCTAGAAACTGTTTCTGTGTACATGACATTAATACCTGATAATCTGGAAGAAGCACATTAGAGCACCTGTTGAATACAAACAGAATACATATCTGTCAGGGAAGCACACATTCATCTGAGTGTTTTCCCTTCAGTCAGAAGCATGCTACTCCTAGGGCTAAGAGTTTTCTAGCGATTTTTGTTTTCTCTTTGCCATCAGTGACTCAGTGGGCCTTGGAGCACTGCCCTAGGTCATGTTTAGTATTTGAATGAACATTAGTTATTAGGCTGCTGTGGGATTTATTTACCAGCCTTACTCAAAGTGGATGTGCTCCAGAGGGAGTGATGGGACCCCAGTTAACCCCAGTGCAAAAAGGAGAATATCAAGCTGCACAGCTAAGTGTTTTTACTAGAGTATTTCAGCTAATTTAATGCCTGGAGATTACACAGTCCCTGCAGACAGTGTCACTGTTTCCATTGCTTTCAAGACGCAAACAGCTAAAACATTTCTGACAATATTCATTCCACAAACAGAGAAGGGAAAATATATTTTTCTCTCTTTAATTCCCTTGCTATTAACCTCCCCTCTCCGTGGTCGGCTAAGCCTGGTCTAATTGAGCAAAGCTCCCATGGGGGAAGGCCTGTCCCCAGGCAGGAAATCCTTCATCACCAACACTCATTGTGTCCTCATGTTAAGATAATGAAGATGCCATCTCCTTCCATACTTCCACAAAAAGATGAATAATGAATGAAAAGAGCAAATAGATAGCACAGATAAAGCTAGTGGTTCATCAATATTATTCAAAATGTACAGACAAAGGAATGCTCACTGATGTTTTTTAGATCCCACCACTGTTGATGTCAGAGCTCTAAAGAAACACTTGCTTGTGTGTCGCTTGAAAAAATGTTATCTATGAATTGTTTTGTAGATGTTGGAGACAAAAAACAAACATTAGATAAGTGCGCCCATGTACCAAGGCTGAGTCCTTACCACATTGGCCTGGAGTTTGAATCCAGCCCGCGGCCCTTTGCTGCATGTCATCCCCCCTCTCTCTCACCCTTTCCTGTCTTCAACTGCACTATAAAAAAAAGATTGAGGAAAAATAGCCCAAAAATATTTTTGTTTTTATAGTCTTAAGTGCAGAGAGTGAACAGACCATCATGAAATTACAGTGCTGGAGAGACCTTTAGGCATCAGCTGTACACATGCACAAATCTTCACATTTTCATTCATTTATTCAGTGCACCCACATGAACAGAAGCTTCACATACACTGCCATGAACAAACACACGGCACCACTGCAATAAAGTAATCCACAGATAGACAGCACACATGTACAGATGTAAGGCTGACAGGGAGCCTGAGGGTGCTTTGGGGAATTAAACATTTGTTTAATGTTTGCCATGTCAACCTCATGTAAAGCTGGCGATGCTGCAGTCATGCAAACGTAGTGTAAATATCTATTCTCAGACACACAAATTAAGCATACAGCATTTTTCCCCATCTTTTGCTTTGCCTTTCTCCAACACGAGAACGCACACAGTTATATCCTTTTCCTGTTTAAGGTAGAGGAATATATTTCACGTTTTTGCCTATATTTGAACCTTTCATCTTCCATTTTTACTAGTACTCATTAGTCTAAGCTTGGTTGAAAGAGAGAAAAGAAGGGAGAGCGACGGATGGAGGGAAGAGAGAGAGAGGGAGGGATAGATAGTGTTAGCAGGCTTCAAGGTAACATTTAGGTGGCCTAATTAGGACAGATCCGTTGTCAGCGGTGCTTTACTTTGATTGATGAATGATTCCTTCTTTGTTAGAGAGATGGAGAGAGACACAGGGGAGAAGAAGGAGTCACAGTGTGGAAGGAAGCAAAGAGACCTGTGTGTAGAGATAGAGTGGGGATGAGAGAGAGAGGGGTTTCAGAGGTAGTGTAGCGAGAGAGCAGTTAGATGTGTGGATGTGCTGTTGAATTAAACATGAACTCCTTCATTAGGGCCAGACAAAAGGACACACCAAATACAGATGAGGTGCAAGCTCACACACACACACACACACACACACACACACACACACACACACGGTTTCTGTTTCATCTTCTTCCCCCTTTACCTTGTCAAAGACACTCTCAAAGACTTTTCCGGGGGAATATTTTCCATCCCAAGGGAAATGTGTGTGCACCAACTTTTATTGTCTCTTGTAAGGCGGCAGGGATAGGGGAGACTTAACCCAACAAAACCCTTCTACTCTCCCCCTCTGTTAAGATACTGCCTTTATCACTGCAACAGGCTGAGCACCTGTGGCTCAAAGCAGTGTAGTCATCATTTCTTCATTGGAAAATCTAATGTGACTAGACACTGAAAAGGGATATGTGAACAAGTGCATAAAATGATTATCATACAGGCGGGGGTTCTTTTAAAAGTGTCTACACTGTTCATGCTGGAGAAGTAGGTGTGACATGCAAACATTATAATACTGCCTTGTTGGTCCTATTTGTTTCAGAAGTTGAATGGAACTGTCAATAATGGGTTCAATAAACTACAAATCTTGCTTCTATTAGTTCTTCTTCTTCCTTCTTCCTCTTTTTTTTTACCTGAATGCAAAACATTCTATGTAGACATCCTGTGTATCAAACTATTAATCTCAACTATTATCTATTTTCTGTAGGTGACCACCAGATTGTGCAGCTCTATCTCAAGTCCAAGGAGACGGGCCTGGCATTCGCAAATACCAGTTTTGTCTTCTACAACTGTAGTGTGCACAACTCGTAAGTCTATGTTCAAAAGCACTTCTCTCTAGCAGATAGCTTGTCATAATTCTTAAGAGAATAAGAATCAAGGTTTTTCATCAATATCATATTGATGAAAAACCTTGATTCTTCAACTGTTGGAAATTGTATTGTATACATAAGTAAGTAGGCATATTGAGCTTCTGTTCTCTAGTGTATTTGCTACTGTTCAATACTAATTCACTTTTTCCCTCTCCTCTGCTCTCCATTCAGGTGTCTGTCATGTGTGAGTAGTCCTTACCAGTGCCACTGGTGTAAATACAGGCATGACTGTACCCACGACCCTCGCACATGTTCCTTCCAGGAGGGCCGAGTCAAGAAGCCTGAGGTGAGTCCCCAGCCAGGGCTAGAGAGAAGTGTTTTACTTGATTTACTTTTTTCTTATTTTTACGTTAACTCCAATTATTCAGTCATCAAACATTCCTGTAGGTGCTGCTGGGAAAGTGAAACCCTCAATGGAGGGTTGGCTGTTGTCAGGAGGCCCACAATTTCTAGCAGCACCTCTGCCTGTTTGTTCAATGACAAATAAACTGTAGTCCATTAAGACAATGTCCAAGAATCCTTATAGTCTTTAATGCTGCCCAGCTCCAGCCGGGCTCTTCGTATTGGGCCAGCTCAGTAATAAAACATGGTGAAATAAATTGAGGGGAAATTTTTGGCTACGTGAGACTAATAGCTATCATTCTAGGTTTCACATGCAAAAAGAGTTATGTTAAAAGGATTGAGACACCTTTCAGCTGTACTGCTTCCATCTGGCATGAGTCTCTTGGCATGTCTCACTCTTGACTGCACATCAAAGGGCAGTGGAAACTAATAAAACGGAGCCATTTCCTCTTGCCCATCCCTTTTCCCTGCGACAGCTTAGTCTGTGTGAATTATCAATAGTATTGGCAGCCAGTTCTATTCCCGTCGAAGCAGAGCCCACCATAATTAGGCTGCTCTGCTGCAGAGGACAAGCCACACACTGGATGGGGTACATTCAGTGAATGCCCCCAACCCGCCCACTCCCTGTCTTATGAGTGAGGTCTCACTCTGATTTAGAGTCTCTGCCATAGTGGTGGCCTTCAGGGGAGAGCGAGGAGGTAGGGAAGGTTTGGGTATGTGCCCATGTATGTGTGTAACCTCTGGTGTGAGCTAGTGGGTACAATATGTCTGTGTATGTCTGTCAGCGTGCTTTTATGTATTTTTATTTTTGTGTGTGTGTATGTTTATCCTGGATACAGTTGTTCCCTACCCATACCCTGCCAAATCATGGTAGTTTTCAGGGGGAGGCTTTTACAGGGAGTTAGTGGCCTGTTAATCCTAGCCTGAGGTGAGCTATGATGAAGATCACTTGTGCTCATGTCTGGGTTGGCAGACGCTGCACGACAGGAAGGGACAAGCTTAGCCAGATTGGCTTCTTTGATGAGCAGGCTGCTCTCAATTGTGTTATTCCACCCATGTTTCCCTCGAGCCATTCAACCTGCACAGACGATATTATTTTCTTTTTACGCCGTTTCCATTATCCTTTTGAACCTTCTGCTTAGTCAGACCCAAGCCTGAGTCTTTGCAGGTTTACTTTTCCAATTAACTCAGGGGCTTGTGGTCAATATTGACTGAGGATAATAATGTGTGAATCCTCTCCTATTGTGTTGCTGACTAAAAGAAAACCATAAATAAGCGAAGGGGATTTGGTATTTGCACATTAATGACATCCCTTTTTTGACGGGTTGTTTCAGAAAAAGCAGGTGTTTTGCAGGCTTAATGACTTTTAATTTGCTTTTAATTAACCCCTCAAATCCAAGGTCATGTATTTGCTGCCAGATTTTTGGTTGCCGTTTTGAAATAACAATTTAGACAAACACACATACAAGCTTTAGAACATGCAGACAAATGCACAGCTATCCATAAAATCATTCCCAAATTTCACGAAAGGCAACAAGTCGACTTTGCTCAGTGAAATGGGATGGCCTCTTTTAGCTGCAGATGACTTTTGTGTACTATTACAATTATGGGATTTCAGGCAGTGATCTGAATAATCCCTTAACGCTATGCTAATGACCGAGGCCAGGCAAATCTCCCTACTGGTTGAGCTCGTTGTTAGTATGCATGGCAGGACAGAGTTAAAGCCAGGCCTGGGTGTACAGTGGGTGCCTTTTTATTCATGCCAGCAATGATATGGGCACACGGATCAGACGTTTGCCTGTTGGCACATTAACCAAGGCCACGTCCCTGTTTGCCCTCCACACATCTCAAGGACTTAGTCGTTCTGATGAGCCTCACTGGCAAAGAACATGCACGCAGATTCATTTGGTTATACTGAATAAATAGCCAAAAGTTATTCCTGACCACTACTGTTGCATTGATTATATGAATAGTCTGTGCTTGTTTACCCAATACAGTGTTTGTTTACCTGCATATTTATAACTTTTTCTAACGCATCCCCCATTCCTAAAGTGCCCACATAGCCTCACCTAAAGCAACTGAAACTGAGCACACTTCCTGTTCTCTTTTTCTGATGAAAACCGCAGGAGGATATTTCCCTTTCTTCTTCTCCTGTCTACTACACAGCATGTTCATATCTTGAGCTGCTGCCAAGCCTTTGCCTAATCTATTCAGCTGGTAACACACCAAAATATGAATGTTACGGAGTATATATCACTACCACTTGCATTAGTTAGTTCTTGTCTGTATTGTGGTGATCAATGCCTGGGAGTTTATTTACCAGGAACTTATTGATCAAGTCATCAAGATAATTGTATTAAAGAAGCTAAATGCCAGCAGTAATAGCGGTTAGTTGCTAATATTGGACAGGAATGGTAGAGAGAGGTGCTTTGGTTCGATTCATAGACAAATCAATGTCATACACAGGCACTGACTGCTGATTCAGAGTATTTGGAGATTGAGGACCAAAGGGATGTGTAGAAATTGAGAATCAAAGCAAATTAAACAAAATGGGGGGGGGGGGGACAAAAAATGATACTGAAAGTGAAAGATTGAAGAGCTTCATAATGCCTTTGCTCTGTTCTAGCATAGGGATCCCACATGGTTTCATACAATAAGGTTTTAAACAGACCTCTGGCTTGGGTAAGCTTATTGGAAGTTGAAACTGTACAACTTGTAGTTATACATGAACACAGTTTTCATGTTTGAAGAGGGATTATAACTGACATTTCAGGTGCACTAACATTTAGTTTTACCTTGAGCTAGAATGGTTTAGGTAATCTGGCTAAACTGTTTGTTTGATTATCTAAGGACTTGTGTTTGTTGTCCTGTCAGACTTAATTGAGACAATGTCGCCATATTGTCAGATCTCAGCAGTTAGTTTGGTGAGTAGAATGTTAGCATCCATTAGAAATGATGCCCTAAACTGTTAAAGAAAAACTCAAGATGTCATAAATTGTAATATTCCTTAATGAGGAAGGACAGAGATGCAGGGAGAGAGACCCAAAATGGTAGGAAAAAAGAGTGAGAGGTATTTGGGGTAAAAAACTGAAGGAGTGGACTGAACGGCAGGATAGAAACAAGTTGGCGCACAGGGAAGGAGGGAGGATGAACAGAGAGTGAGAGTGTCTTTGCCCGAGGCTCTGTAGAAGATGATAAAACAGAGGCCAGTTAAGGGGAGCTCTTGGAAAACACAAGGTGTGTGTGTGTGTACGTGTACTCTATGAAAACTTAAGATCCATTTCATCTTCACACCTTACACTGCTATAATTATGTGCCTCTCTCTCTTCGTCTCCTACCCTCCCGCCTTCCTTGCTTCAAACTATGCCAAGGGCTTTTACATTCACAGTTCCCAGTCCGCTGCCTACTCTCTGTCACTCTCCATATCTCCACCCTTCACACCTCCCACTAGCCTCCAATTATCAGATCTAAGCAGGTCCCGAAGAAGAAAAGAATCAGGAAAGAGAGGAGAGAGAATCAGTGAGAGGGAGTTGATAAGAGAAATGAGAAGGGTCAGTGAGCTAGATAGGACGAACAACACAAGCTGGGTGTAGAGAGAGATAAATGAAGGAGGGATAGAGCATGACAGAGAATCAGAGATGAGGTCAGAGAAAACAATGAGTCAGTGATGGAAAGAGGAAGAATGAAGGATCATTATATAGAGAGAAAAAATGAGGCGCCTTGGTTTTCAGAAGTCAGGGCTTGTTATGTGGTTATGATGAGTCATGCTATTGACAGGTACTTTTCTCTTTCTAGTGCAAGTTGTTGATTACATGACTGTAGGACTGTCAATGAAGTTCACATCTTCACACGCAGACACAACCACATAGCATAAACTAGTCTGCTTCACATCTAGAATGTACTTTGTAGTCTCTTTCATCTCCTGCTGACAGACCAATTATCTCTATCTTCAGCCAGAAAAAATATATTAAAGGTGGGGTATGTGATTCTGGAGAAATCCAATACCATGACAAATACCAGGATATAGAGTACAACAACACAGCAAGTAATAGAACTAACATTAGCTAGGTTCTGGGTTAGCAAATTGTCACTAAAGTTGCTGCTGCGAAGCTAACAACCAGAGAGGACGAGACAGTTTCCCAGAGCCAACAAACCAGCTCCAGACAGCGATACTCACCACTGTCTTGCTACTATTAACGTTACCTGACCCACAAAACATGGCTCAACTGGCTGGAATAGTGTTGTGTGGCTCTGTCCGAGCCACTTTGTTTGTTTCTTATTTACAGAGTGTAAATGGGAAACAAACACTGGATTGTTTTCAGCACACACACTGAATGGACAGCTAGAGGAACATGAGGAGATATTCGCTGAATTTGACAAAATTACTTGAATTGGATTTGAATCGCATACCTCATCTTTAAAGGGTTGTTTCACCTAAATTACAAAAGCGTTTTCTCACTTATCTCTGTTGGTAACTACTCATGCAGATCATTTTGGTAAAATTTGTCCAGGTTTTTAAGATATCCGCCTCAGAGTTTTCTGCCTACACACCAATATAATTAAATTAAAATGATGAAAAGTCATTTATAGTGCTCACATCATTGAAAAATCAACAGCAACATCTCTTTCCATAAATAGTTTCCCTCTTACTCTAAAAAATCTACCCATGCTGTTAATACTTGTCATAAGAAATGTCACTAGAAATCTAGGGGTGTTAATGAAAACTGTTTACAGTTAGGTCTGTAGATTATTTAGCCTGGGAACCAGACACATCTGCTGAGCTCATGTTTCATTCGCCCTGGCAAGTATGTCTGGCCCTTCTTCCATTCAAACAGATTTCCACCCGTCTTGGATTCGGACAATCACAGCCGTTTATATTATATGGGGCAGGTTTGATACGATGACTGATTTGAAGTCACACGTTTCACTGCTGTGGTTGATACAGTGCAAGGCGCCAGGATCACAAAACTCCAATCAAACTGTCAAACTACGCAGTGCTGATCAAATATGAATCAAGATTGTTACTGCATTACCTATTTCCTGCCTCAAATATTTTCAGAAAAAGAATTTAGTGTACTGTTTAGCTGTAATTTGAGAAAGTTGACCAGTTGCTCAGCACGTTTCGTTGCTCTGGTTGGTTGTAGGTCTTTCCAATTGCGTCCAGAGGCATTTTGGTCTGCGCCCGTTGATAATGCCCCTTGGAAATCAAAAATCAACTGAGAGGACTAATATGCATTTGTAAGAGAGTAACCGTCTCTGAATTCTAATGCTTTACACTACTTTTGTGTTGCTTTTGAGTTACTTGCACCAAAATAACCGCGGAAGTACAACTTGGCATTCTAAAATGCTAAAATTGAGTTTATTGCAGCTCATTATACATCCAGTGGAGGGCAATGTGACAAACTGATAATAATGGAAGTATGTCTAATCTCGCAAATATAGAATCAGTCTCTGCAGTCATCATCTCAATCATAGAATTCCAGCAAGAGGAAATAACATTACTCTTTCACTCACAGATTTTCTTTCGTGGTGTGCGCATTACTGATATTTTAATGGGTATAATATTAACTAAATTGTATTAGTAATGCATTATATTACTGCATTACAGCAAAAAGCAATATATTACTGTAATTATGTTACTTTTGTAACACTGATTTGTATAGGGGTTGCTGTTGAAATCTCCAATACAAATGTATCAAAACCCAGGCAAATAACAAACTACATGACAATACCACTAGAGATAAGTGACCAAATCTTTTTATTTTTATTGTGTGCATATTTATGGGGACTTGTGTACATGTTGGATGTGGTTAGTGTGCATGTATTTGTGCTTTGCATTTGGTCCTCTGTGATTTATTGCACTTCAGTTGTTGGGGGTTGAGAGCGGAAATAAATGCACTGACATTGGATCAACTTAATGTTGACATAAATCTTAACGGGCGACAGCAAGCATCCCTGCCAACACCACCAGCATCAGTAGCCAACTAGCATAATACACGTGTGTTTGTCCAAACCACTGAAAGCCCACTTGGCCTCAGGGACTGCTGGCAATGATCACGGCGTGTTTTATTAGTGTGTCTGAGTGTTTATGTATATATACAAACAGAAAAATCAGAGCTAAGTAAGAGAAAAAACACAGGGTACCAACAGCTTACACACTTGCTTGCTTGATTCCCTGCCAAATTATGAATTTGTAATTGTCGTTGAAGCAAATAAGGCATCTGTTTTATGCTTTTGTATTTTGCTGTTCCTTCTGTCACAAAACTTAAAAAGGGTTAGAATTAAGATTTTACTGATTTTGAACAGTTATGACAAAGTAAAGTTTGTAATTATGGCAAGGTTGACAGTGTGCAGTTATATGAGTGTGTACAATCTGTAGTAGTGGGGGAAGCCCGCTTCACAATTACAGGGCGTTAGGTTTATGGGATAAACCAGTGTGTGTTTTGTCTATGTGTGAAAGAGTGTGTTTATGTAACATATAAACTATGTAAGATTATTTACCTGAGACCACATGGATGGGTATTTGGAGCATAGCTGTAAAAAGAAATAAAAATTAAAGTACTCTGATGTCAGTGTTAAAAAGAGAATTACTGAAGGTGTTAATGACATGGTTAAATAGTGTGTATGTACATGTATGTAGTCAGCAGCTGTTGGAGTTTTCTTTTTGAAATGTTCAATCTCATGACATGATGTCATAAAAGCAGATGATAGAAGAGAGGCTGTCTGGCTTGGACTTGTGGCGTGTATACTGTAATGAAATTCCAAGGCTGTAGTTTATTCTCTGTATGTGTTTGCGTGACACATGTCTGTGTGTGTGTGTGTGTGTGTTAGCCTTGAATCTGCTTGCCGGTCCAAGAAAGTGTCGTTTTGGGGCGAGCTTTGGTGTTTAGGATTTCAAACACCAAAATGCATTTTAGCTGTGATGCTCTGTGTATGTGTGTGTGCACCTCATCACAATATGTCACCATCAGTACAGATCAGTGTCTTCAAGATTCAGCGCCATTAGTCACCATTTTAAGTCATACTTAAGTCATACGGTGCTTCCCATGCCTTCATTTCCACAAACCAGATCACATTTATTGTCCCTATTGTTCAAGCGTATTAACTGTAAGAGATGTGATTGAAAATGGATTGCATCTCTCTTTGCTCTCCCACTCATTTTCATTTACCCAAATATGACCCTTCATTCTTAGGAAAATGAGATTTGAAGGAGCAAACATGCATGCACCACCTATTCCTTCCTCTCCTCCACCACTGAACTCACTCACCCTGTTTGTCATTTATCTATAATGACTTTGTGAATAGTGTCACAGAGCGTTCCCCTTTCTCTCACCACGCAGCCACCCAGTCAGTCACTCAGCCCAACCCAATCAAGTGGCTTTTAATGAACTTCAAACAAGTGTTATCACCCAGTTCAACGTGCGCTATGCTTCGCTCCCCCCCAGCTCGATCCATGCGGGGGTTCACCTTATCTTTTCTACTTCTTTTCACCCTCTTTACTTCTGACTCTTTGACATGCTAAAGCTCCCCCTGTCGCTTATGCGTAATGGTATTTTTTGCCTCTTTCAGTCACTCTGTTCTTTTGTTGTTCCTCTCTTTCATTTTGCCTATTTGCTCTCTCTCTCTATCCACGACTCTTCAGCGAAAACATGAAACAGTTTAGGGAAGTGCTGTTCTCTATTTACTATCTTTATCCTCCTTTACCTTCCTCTTCACCTTTCACTTCTGCTTGTCAGTCACTTTCCTGTTCTTGCCACTGCCCCCCCCCACACACACACACTTGTTCTGTCTCTCCTCCTTCGTCTTTCCTTTTCCCTTCTGTGTCCATCTCTTCCCCTCTCGTCACCTGTCCTCCTCGTCTTTCCTCTCCTCTTCATCTTTGAGGCATAGGTGCGCTATATTTAGCCAGCTGCTCACACCTGAATTGATTGGCTGTTAATTTTAGACCTCCAATTGCTAAGTGACTCGTCCGCCTCTCTGGCTCACTATCTCTCTCTCTTTGCCATTCATTCTTGCCTAATTACTGCACAGGCAGAAACCAATCTTATTTTGATCCATCAGTGACCTCTTTTCTTCATGAATAAAAATATGAACACAACAACCAAACATACAAATACTAACTGAGAGCTCATATAATTTCTGTATAAGTGTCTGTTTCATTGTATCATCAGTGCTCCCGTCATGTGGATAATGACGGTGGAGCACCTATTGAGCTGGCCCTTCACTCAGTGTGAATGTGAGCAGATCCTAGAACTGTCTAACCAAGAGACTCAGCTGATCTTAACCTAACAGGAACTATCCCAAATACAAGCACTAAAAGACTGAAAATAGTACACAGTGAAGTAGCAATTAAACCAATGTTTGTAAAGTACTGTTGCGTACTGTACCTGATCAGTGTTGATGGCTTGATGGAGTTTACACTGTATGTCAGTCATGCTTTTGGAATATTCCTGGTGCAATTAGCAACCATCCTCAGTGTCTCCAAACAGATTGAACTGATTGAAAATGTTGACCTTTTCATATTAATGTAATGTCAAAAATATATGGGCATCAAAAGTAAAATAAACAAACAAAAGTTTTAAAAGACAGTTCTTTACTATTATCTTTAGTATTATCACTAACAATATAATAAACCAATGCTCAAACTAGTATATTTTATTGGGTAAGGTAATGTATTTGTAAGTAGTCCAAAATTTCAGAGCACTCAAAGGTAATTTTTGATCAGCATTCTAGTATGAATTGACTTATCTGTAATGCTAAAATTGGTGGCTGCTTGATCAACATGTGCATAGATTTGAAATTATGTCATGATGTGTTACACTATAAGGCTAGAGTAATTTGAACCTGACTATTATGTCTGAATCGTCCTTTGCATATGAAATATGGCGTATGAAGGGCTAGATTTACATTTGTAAAAGTGGAAATCAAAATGTTTGTTGTCTCCGTAACATTTTTCCATTCTTCCATTCGAATTCATGAGAGTTGTGTACTTCACTTTGGGCCTCAGGTGACAAGCAAACTGCACTTCGAATGACACTTCTAATAACACTCAGGTGCAAAATGACATTGCAGGATCACCTTGAGTAACATTAAGGTAATTGCAACAATTCATGAAACCTGGTGAGAAGACTCGTAGTCACCCCGTCCTTCCTTGTCTTTTTGTCTCTCTTCCAGGGGTGTCCCCAGTTGCTGCCTGCAGATAGGATCCTGGTGCCAGTCAACGTGGTAAAGCCGATCACCCTACGGGCAAAGAACCTCCCCCAACCCCAGTCTGGACAGAGGGGGTATGAGTGTCTGCTGACTATCCAAGGAAACGAGCACAGAGTTCCTGCCCTGCGCTTCAACAGCTCCTCAGTGCAGTGTCAAAACACATCGGTGAGGATGGGTGTGTGCATGTGTGTGTGTTTTACTTGCCAGCTTCTGTGGGATATCATCATTGACCAACACCCACCCACACACCAACACAATCTCTATTAAATATGCCCCATATCTACAAAGATTTCCTGTAAAAGTGACCATATTATTTTTCAATCTCTCCCACACATATAGCCACACATTGATTCCAGCTGAGGGTTTTTCCTCTTCGAGCTAGTCAGTGGGTAGATGAGACAAGAGCCTGACTTTGTCTCTCCTACACAGCCATCCCTGCGACCATGCTTCATTCACTGACTGAATAATGCATTGACAGCAATGAAAGACTAACATGAAAAAGGCTTTATGCTGGTCTTGATTCTAATCGTCTGTTGATACAATAACATCTCATCTTCCTGTCTATCTTCATCACTCTGAATGTGTGTGTCAGTGTCTGTGTGTAGAGATGTCTGTGCGATTTTTGTGTATAATCACAGTACAATCCAAATATTGCACTCTGATTGAGCAGTGAAGGAGGGAAACTGTAATTTAGCGGAAAATTATGATTCTAGCACCAACCCTCCGTGCTGCTAGTGTAACAGAACCAAATGAAAAATAATGTCTTTGAAAGCTCTCTGGTGTGTAAAGTGCATGTTTGTGAATTCATTGTGTGTGAGTTCATGTGTAAATTCAGTGTGAGCCACCTGTTGATGATGCATTTTGTATTCAAAAGAGTATTGTGATAACAGCGGACTTAGATATAATAGACAGTTTAAAGTAGTTCAACAGCATCATACTCTCTCTCTCTGTCTCTCACACACACATACACTCTTCTCCATCTCTCCCTCTTTCTCTCTCTGCTTGCCATGGTGATAGTATTTCTATGATGGGATGGAGATGAGCAGTCTTCCCGTGGAGCTGACAGTCATCTGGAACGGAGATTTCAGCATCGACAACCCTGCCCACAACAAAGGTGAGTATGCACATAGGCGCTCAATCGCATGCACATACACACATCCATATAATCTCTTTCCATAGGCTGATACTCACAGTATCATAAGAAACCACCCACCCACACACACACACACACGTATAGTAGACATAGTCACTTATAAACTCTCACTTTGCACACACATAGACGCAAACACACATTAAAGCCACTGCCTCCCCATTGTTGCCCTTGGAGCCGGTCTCCATGGCAACAGGCGGGTGGTGTGCTGAGGTGCAGCATCCATCCCCTGATGTTCCTGTGTAGAGTGGTTAACTTTAACACATCCTCACTTATGCCTTCCTTCTGTAGATCTCTCTTTCCCTTCCCGTCTCTCACCATTTGTCTGTATGTCTCTCCTGCACTGTTGTCTGTCTGTCTCTTGCCAACTCTCTAAATTCCATTTTCTTGCCTCCTCTCAAACATTATTTCTTTTCAGCTGTTTTTCTTATTTGCTCTGTCAACACCTCTCTGGGAGTTTGGTAATCTATCCATCTCTCACCACTTCCACTCTCCTCCCTTCATTTCATTTTTCTCATCTCAGCAATTCAATATGCTTTACTGGCATACATTTCAGGAGAACAGTAATGGAAAAAACATATAGATACAGCTGAAATAAATAATGCAAAAAATTACCAATAATAACAACATTAAACAGAAACCATGAATCTGAGTAAGAATAAGTAAAAGCTTAATTATTATTCCAGGCTGGATTTACGGACAGCAAATAGGTGTAGCATAATCAGAACAGTATATGTGGAATGACAGCTCAGTGCTGATTTTTTTAAGCATTCAGCTGTTAAGCTTAATCCAGTTTGGCCACTGGCGATCCACCACTGTGAGCGATCCATGCCAGGGCAGGAAAACAGCAGCATGCTGGGAGTTGTAGTTCTCTGACAGGAAAACAACTCATTTTAACCAAAGGCAGTGGAGTCAGGCATAAGAAATGTATTGTTAAAATGTGGATGATATGCCAACATGACCCTGTGCTGTAAGGCAAGGTTTGTACAGTGTTTGTGTGTTTGCAGTTGTGTGCATGTGTGTCTGAGTCAAATGCGGAGTACAAAACATATCCTTGAACATAAGTGTAGAATCAAAGAAGCAACAAAAGTTAGAGAAAGAGAGGGAGATGCTTGAACTAGAAAATCCTCCTCTACCCTCCTCATGCCTTTGTTTGCCTGTGGAGGAAGCAGTCCTAGGAAATCATTTGATGGACAGATCACACATGCATCTAATGGCAATTAAAAAGAAAATGGCTGGCCTGTTGCCATGGAGATAATATGTTAAATCTGTGGTGGGTTAGCAGAGGTGAGAGGCAGCAGTGTACGAAACTCAAAAGGAGGGAGAGGGAGTATATCGAGGCAATGATAGATGGAGAGATAATGAGACAAAGATATCAACGAATATCCCTCTCAAAATGTTCGTCGTTCACATATTTAAATACCAGCTAACAGACATTGAGAGATTTTGATGAACAAATCAAATTTTAGGTTGTTGGATGTTTTGAAGTGTTTGTCCATAATTTTAGAGGCTTTTGCCCAAAATAAATTTGCATGCATTTGCTGTTCTATAATCATTTGTGCAAAGGTTGTTCACTTCAGTTCTTCACTCTCTCTCCCTCTGTCGTTGCCTTCTTCCCTTCCTTCCCCCTAATTTCGTTTCCCTCCTTCTTTCTATTTCTTTCCTTCCTCCTGTACAGTCCATCTGTACAAGTGTGATGCCCAGCGTGGAAGCTGTGGTTTGTGTCTGAAGGCAGACCCGTTGTTTGGGTGTGTTTGGTGTAAAGGAGAGAACCGCTGCACCCTCAAGCAACACTGCCCCCACCCCGAGAACCAGTGGCTGGAGCACAACGGCATCAACAGCAAGTGCACCCACCCACGGATCACACAGGTGGGACACACACCAGGAGACACATGCATTAGTGTCCACATACAGCAGGGAAAATAAGTATTTGACACA
Source organism: Coreoperca whiteheadi (assembly GCA_011952105.1). Classification (NCBI taxonomy): domain Eukaryota; kingdom Metazoa; phylum Chordata; class Actinopteri; order Centrarchiformes; family Sinipercidae; genus Coreoperca; species Coreoperca whiteheadi. The sequence goes on from CM022484.1 coordinate 13,110,674, forward strand.
TCAGCATTTTTATCAGTAAGGGGATTTGGGGGCTATTGACACAAAATTTCCACCAGATGTAGCCATCAAGCCAAATATTGAATTCATACAAAGAAATCAGAACATTTAAGTATACAAGTTGAGTCATAATAAATAAAGTGAAATGACACAGGGAATAAGTATTGAACACATGAAGATAACAACGTGCAAAATGGCATAGAAAGCCAGGAGATTACCTGAAATCTGTCAGTATTGAGAGAGAAACCCTGCCCCCTATCAGTACTAATTGATATTAGCTGCTTTAGTCCTAATTGATGGCCTATAAAGGCTTCTCATTACCCAGGAGGCACACAGGAAAGACTTCATGATGGGTAAAAGCAAAGAACTGTCTCAAGATCTTCGTAATCTTATGGTTGAAAAGCATTTTAATGGGAATGGTTATAGGCGCATTTCCAGAACGCTGAATGTTCCTGTGAGCACTGTGGGGGCCATTATCCGGAAATGGAAAGAGCATCAGTTCACCATAAACCGTCCACGATCAGGTGCTCCACGTAAGATCCCTGTCCGAGGAGTCCAAAGAATAATCAGGAGAGTTCTCCAAGAGCCAAGAACCACTCGGGCAGAATTTCAGGAAGATCTTGCATCAGCAGGTACTGTTGTTTCAAAGAAAACTATAAGCAATGCACTGAACTGCCATGGCATCCATGCACACTCACCACGCAAGACTCCATTGCTGAACAAAAAGATTGTTGAGGCTCAGTTAATGTTTGCAAAAGAGCATTTGGAGAAGCCTGTGGTCAGATGAAAGAAAAATTGAACTTTTTGTTCGTGTCATTCTACACACCATGTTTGGAGAAGAAATGTCACTGCCCATCACCCCAAGAACACCATACCAACAGTTAAGTTTGGGGGTGGAAGCAACATGGTTTGGGGCTGCTTTTCAACAAGGGGTACTGGCAGACTTCATATTATTGAAGGGAGGATGAATGGAGAAATGTACCAGGACATTCTGGATAAAAATCTGCTGCCATCTACCAGAAAGCTGAAAATGAGAAGAGGGTGGACATTTCAGCAAGACAATGATCCCAAACACAAGGCCAAGGAAACAATGAAGTGGTTTCAAAGAAAGAAAATCCAGTTGCTTGAATCCCCCAGTCAATCACCTGTCCTAAATCCCATAGAAAATCTATGGAGAGAACTGAAGATCAACGTTCATAAAAGAGGCCCAAGGAACCTTAAAGATTTAAAGACCATTTGTGTGGAAGAATGGGCCAGAATCACTCCTGAGCAATGCAGGCGACTGTCATCACCAACAAAGGCTTTTCTACAAAGTATTGAATAAAGTGTGTTCAATACTTAGTCCCTGTGTCATTTCACTTTATTTATTATGACTCAACTTGTATGCTTAAATGTTCTTATTTCTTTGTATGAATTCAATATTTGGCTTTATGGCTTCATCTGGTTTTTGTGTCAAGAGCCCACTTAGAAATCCCCTTACTGATTAAAAATGTTGATGTGTCAAATACTTATTTTCCCTGCTGTATGTCCACACATTCAGTACATACTTCACAAATAAGCACTTGCATGGGCCAAGCAATGCCAACATTGATGCAAGTGTCTTTTTTAAATCAAAAGCTGTACATACACACACACATAATTATAGTGCACTGATAGGATGCGTGTAATTTGTGGCAGTTACACATCCCTCTCATCAAAAGTTTCAACAATAATGATAAACTAGAATCACAATTACAGCAATCATGTGAATCTGCCTTTTTAGATGTCTTTTCCCAAAGCTGTAAGCGGAAAAAGGGTTCTTTTTGAAGGAATTTACTCCTCTCTTACTTTCAGTGTGAACACAAACACTAGGTTAGTACATGTAAGACCTAGAAAGAGACAAATTATCCTCATTCTTGCTAGTTATCAATCAACTGCACAGATGTTCAAGCAAACCGCCATTTAACCCTGCATGCTCGTGTAAACCACTGACACCGTGTGAGGCAAATAGACTCAACCTTTGTAAGACATATTAAAGGGGCAACAGCAGAATGGATAAGGGTCAGCAAGATGACGGATACAAAGGAAAGATAGATGGAAAGATGCCTAGCTGAAAGGAGAGGATGATGGATTGGATTTACATGGAAGAGAGGTGGTGACGGATGGCTAGACTGAGCCATAATACAGTCACATGAGGCTGAAGGGTTGGAAGAAGACCCCTATGTCCTCCCCGTTACCATGATGGATATAAAGGTCCTGTCTGCATCCTTTTCCCAAGGAGGAGAGTTAGGAAAGATGGTAACTGACTAGAGATGAAGGGATGAAGCAAAGCATGGCTAAAAAAAGACAGAAGGGTGGCATCCCCTTTGGTGTCCTGGGGAGTGTTGGGTTTGGACAGAGAGAGCAGAGAGGGATACAGGAAGGATAATCCCTTCTCCAGTCTCTGCTCTCTACTCTCATCCTAAATAGACCAGCATACAGATAAGTGGCCGAACTTGATGGAGATTCACTGAAAGCAGCATCGTAAACCCGATCTGACATGAACCTCAACAGATCATGTTAACCTGATGGGTTATAGCAGAATTTTCAAATTTCTCCTGTATTTTTTCTAAATAAAGTAAAAGAGGATAGTCAAAGGAAAATACACAAAGAGGAAAGTCTAGAATCTTTGAACACTGAGTACAAAGGTGTCCTAATTATTTATCTCTTCTACTCATTGATAACCCAAACCATTGTTATTATTTTTAAGCAGGAAAAATCAAATCAACTCTTGAGGAAGGTGATGAGAAGTTGGTGATATTTTGTCCCTTGTTGCACTTATTAAAGAGTCTGGATCATTAAGGTGCACTCTGTCATTCATCTACTATAGTGTTTGTCTTCACACCTAGCATTGGATTTATTTCTGGAGATGGGCCCTGTATTTCTCCTTACATCCCTGAGGCTGCAGCAGGGACATATTGCAGCCTTCTCACGTCCCCCATAAAAACTGTCAGTGGGTGAGGAGTGAGGACTTTTCCAAGACGACAGAGGCCCTAATGCATTCTAATACGCTTCATTATAATGACATCTCCCATCAACAATATGAGAGGGAGAGACTCGCATAGAAAGATGGAAAGAGAAATGGAGAGAGAGAGACAGAGAAGTGATTAAGCGTTTGCCTCTACCCAACCGTCAATTATCTTGTCAAAGTCACAAATCTAATCAACGCCTCATTGCGCCTCTCTCTTTCATTCTTTTGCTTCTTCCTTCTCCTTCACTGTTTCTCTTTTAAGTCTTTCTCCCTTTCCATCCTCCATATTTGCTAATAAATTGAGAGCCCACAATGCGTTGTGTGTAATCTTTTTAATTGCATGTATTGTAGCCCCTTTCCCAGAAAGCTCTTTTTTTCATTAAGATATCAGCGGGGAGCCTTATTAATCAGACATTGAACCATACAAAAAAGATATCTCCCACATTGCAGCCACAGGACTTGTGTTGTGCATGACCTGGCTTGAGCTTGCCAAGTTCTTTTCAAGACCAGCTCATTTTATTTGTTTTAGTTCACTTCTTTGAAAAAGAATCAAATAATCGAATTAAAATTGTTTCATGCACATTAGTAACGTAAGAACTATCATTCGACAACAAGCAAGAGCTTCTAGCCGTAAGAAAAACCCACACAGTCACTCAGCACTCTACCTGTGAACACCGCAGGGGGACACGCTGCCAACTATAAACTGAGCAGAGAGACAATGAGAGTTTCAGCCTCTCAAAGTGAAAATCTTTGGGATCACTATTTTTCAGGGGACTGGGGACACAGCACCATTAAAGCATGGCCCATGTCTGCAGCATGCAGCATGGAGGACTTCTATTTGGCAGAGACAGATAGGAACAGACTATTCTGTGTCAGTCTCTAACATCCATCCATCTGGGCCGGCCTGATGATGTGTAGGCACACACACACTGGCTGGCCAAAAAGTAATTGTGTAAGTAAAGTGCTGATGGATGTTGGAACCGCCTCATCAACAATGAGATATGTTACTGATAAATCAAAGGACACTGTGATTACTGCAAAGATTTCATCCAAGTTAATCTTATATAATATATTGTTGTGGTTTTCAGTGAATACAGGATTGAGAAATGACAATTCCTTGACCCTGGGTCTTGAACCTGTAGCTGTCAATGGAGCTGTTATTTTGTCATTTGTCTTATTTATGTATGCCGTCTCTACCATCCTCCCACCCTTCAGCAAAGTAATTTTTTTCAGAACACACTTACACCCAAAGAATTTGAAAATAAATATATAGCAATCATTCTTCACCTGTTTGTCCTTCTACACCTGAGATGTCTATATTGCTTTTGCAGAGGACCTTTGTCCATACAGTGGTTTTACAGGAACCAAAACATTAAGAAGTAGGAACATTGTATTTTAACTGGCTTACCACTAACACTCGTTATCATACCATTTGGGAAGTGATCGTTTTGGCTAAAATATGATTGAAGCTCTCTCACAATAACACTACTTTATAATATGAATAATACTGTGCACCGCAGTGGAGATCCAAATAGTCTAACATGCTAATTTCAGATAAGTTGCAAAAAAGTTTAAATTTATAGAGCTAAAGACTGAAATCTGTAAACAGCATGGACAAGGGGTTGAGAGACATATTGCAGCTAATGGAGATATCAAGTAGGAGAGACAGTATGTTAAATTTTGTTTACTCAAAGAAATACATTTAAAACATTTGAGTATGGAAAATCTATTTAGACAGATTTTACAAAATAAACATGGCAACACAAGAGCCAAAGAGAGAGAAACAGATTAAGTGTCATTTATATCGTACCTTTACTTGTATTACTTTTACCCATCTACAATTTAGCATGTATAATTTTACTGACTTGGGTTTTAAATTAAACTGGTTGTTTAGGAAAACAAACAAAGTCACATCTCTGAAATCATCAGTCTAGATTTGAATTTCAACAGATCACCCCTCTTCGAGGTCCCAGGGAGGGCGGCACGCTCGTGACTATCCGTGGTGAGAACCTGGGACTGGAGTTCAGAGAGATTCAGGATAACGTGAAGGTGGCCGAAGTGGATTGCACCCCAATACGTGAGGGCTACATCCCTGCTGAACAGTAAGTCACATTTTATATTGATGACTGAATACAGTCCATTTGGTAGCACTGAGTAATACATAGCATGTCCTCACCAAGTCTCAATTCACATTCCTGCCGAGCAGTAAGTCCCATTCGAGGCAGCTATCAATAGCACATACATTTATATTTACAGGTTGATAATGACCTTTGCTTTACTGTAATTCACCATTTTGTCAACCAAAATGTACTTAATATCTATGAATATAGTCTTTTACAGCTGCACTGGAACCATAAGAAGTCGTAAAACTATATTTTGGAACAGCAGCAATGTTTCTGCTCTCCCTTTGCTTGCCACAATCCCATTGAAAGCACTTTAACCACAGCTGAACACTGCATGCCCTACAGGGAAGAGGACACTTGAGTCACACACAGAAACAACACTGTTACCTGTGTTACCCACACGGCAGAGCCATAACAAGTCAGCATGACCAACTGATCATGAGTCAGAGTGCTCACCTCAGGGTGTTTGTGTGCATGTGTGCCTGTATGTGTAAGGCAGCAAGAGAGAAGGTGATTGAGAGAGAGAGACATTTTGAAATAACCGGTGAACTAATGCTAAATTGGCCTAATCTGTACACCAGAAGAAATTGGAGTTTGATTTAACTTCAAATCACAGCAGTGCACATAGCGTACAAGAGATTTGTATGTGTACTGTTGTGGGTAGCAGAGAACAACTTAGGTCCCCATATTTCAAAGTAGAACGTACACAAAAAAAGAATACACTGTCCCATAATCATTTTAGAAAGTTCAGGATGTTACATTTAGTTGACATTTGAGTTTAATCCAGAGCTTTGGTTCCTTACAGGTGCTGTCTATCAAATTATTTTAAACTAGTTTAAAGTTGGCTTATCACCAGACCCAGTGCTGCTTCTGCTAAGAAAGCAAGTTGTGTGCCAGCACTTTCTAAGCAAATGCTGACCCAGCAGAAAAGGTTGGTGTATTTGAGGTCACATGTAAAAAGGATAGACTTTTTCCTTTTTCTTCCACAAGTTGGCACTGCGCAGAAGGTGAAGTTGCTGCCAAATAATACATTATTTGGTTGAGTTTTTAAAATAGGTTCACGTGCATTCTTAGTACCTAATCTGCTCTGCATTTGCAGGCAAGTTGAACTGCAGCAGGGTTTTCTAGACGTTTTGTATACGCATTTTTGTGTGTGGAATATACGTTGGTGTATAGGTGTGACTGTCTATATCCATTTCCATATGCTTTTTTCCCCTTATATATTCCACATGTATGCTAACGTGTGTTTCCAGGATTGTGTGTGAGATGGGTAAAGCAGAGAAGAGCCAGTATACTGGGAACGTGCAGGTCTGTGTCGGGGTTGGAGAGTGCAGACCAGAATTCATGGCAAAGTCCTCTAAGTACTACTATTTTGTGGTGAGTCTATACTTTAAATATTCTGATCTTTTTGTATTTACATGTAAAAAATGTAACATTAAAATGATGATAATCATTGGATTTGTCTTTTTGTAATTCATGGTACACTAAAATCAGTGTGTGTTTTTTGGTCACTTTGATGTCTACATCAATGTTGTATAGGGTTCCCTCTGACTATTTAATGGTTAAAAGGTCTGTAGATGATGATTCATTACATACAGTATTTTGCCTCTGTGAGCAGTAATGCACCCATGCTGCATATGTCAACCTCTGCATGTTAGCACCTTGCTGGTTGTTGGTCTGTGTTCTCACCTATTGTGTTTATACTGTATGTACATGTTGTTTTCCTTGTGTATTTGGCTGTGGTCCGACACGGTGTGGTTCTCACCAAGAGTCTCCGTCTCAGCATTTCTCTCACGTGTGTATCAGCAGTGAGACATAACCGGCAGTCAGTCACTAATGAGTACAGAATGAGAAAGAAACACTGAACATATTTCTGACATGAACCCATAAAACACACATAACAGACTTGCTTTGTTCTTCCAGCACTCACTCTGCACACAATTAATCAGCATCAGTCACACACACTCACAATCTGAAATAAATTTGCAGTTGTTTCCATTATGTACTCGTTTTATGCAGTGATATAATTTTTACTGCCAACCATTAATGGGTGCTGGCTGAGGTTTATTTCTCAATGGGGTCCCTGTACAGGATTATATGATGTTAGGTCTAGATGTCTCACCACACAGCAGGCTGAAGATGAGATTATAAGAAGGCCAAATGAACTGGAGGAGGATTTACTGTATGCCCAGTTTCCAGTGGACTACATCAGCTGGTGCTGTCTCACTGTAATGTGAAAGCTTTCCACCACAGTATAGTGTATGTAAATGGGGTTAGTGAGTGCAGGTATATATATTAACACTCAGAGGCCTTTTTAGCTGAGAATGCGCAATCAGAAGATTTTTTTCCTGGCGCCCACAGCTTATTAAAACAAACTGGTAGTCTAATCATATAGATACAAAGTTCACTCATTTGTGTCTCAACCTCACATTTTTGAAATGCAGCGCCTATTACAGAGGTAGAAAGTGTGTTTAACGAGGAGTTATGACTTGGCTAAGAATGAAGACAATTGTATATTGCATTGTATATTGTTCTATAAAACATACAGCACTTGTAACAGTAACATGAGTAGACCATTATAGTGTGACTGTAGCCTATAATATCAGTAAGTTAAACATTTTGATAAATTCACAGCATGTTTGTGTTTTTATTTGCACAAATTTAAACAAATTAACAATGCAAACACAACTTTTTGCATACAATAAACTGTGGAGAATCCCTCATATATATATAACCTGCTCCTTGAGGATTTCTATAATTTTGATTGACTTCTACCTTTCAACCTCTGCCCTTTCTCCAGATCCCAAGGATTATCAACCTCAAGCCCAACCGAGGGCCTGTCTCTGGGGGAACCATTGTAAACATCACCGGCAGTCACCTTGATGCTGGGAGCAATGTGTCAATCATGTTTAAGGACCAGCCATGCACTTATCTGAGGTTAGTGGGGAACAAGGCAGATCTGATCCTGCCAAACACACTTAAACACTCAATTAAAAGCTCAGTCAAAGCCAGTGTTAGTCAAACTACAGGGAGTAAACCCCTCTGACCGTTCTCATCTCTGCTTGATCGTTTTTTTTTCACGCATAAACTGAGGAGGAAAAATGGTGGTGATCAAGGAATGGTGTATATTTTTTTTAATTATGAAGCTTGAGTCTGTTATTTAGTAATAGTGAACTTTTAGCTTGGTACATATATCATTTCAATAAATTGGAAATGGCATTTTTCTTACAGTAGAAATGATTGTGAAGTTATTATTATTATTGTAATCCACCACTTAACACTGATCAATGCAGAATTCCAGGTTCAGTCAATAAACTATCTATCCATGTCCACTTAAGCAACCATTCAACCATCTTAAATATTAAATTGATATTGGTTTTTGAATCATTTGGTGGTCTACACCGGGAGTGATTACACAATGTAATATTGTCGGATAAAAATCTATATTAGGTGAGCTGTACTGTCTATAAATAACTAATATAACTAGTTTTTCATCATCCTATCATCACTTTAGGAGGGGAGGCCAGTGGCTCACTTGTCGAACCCATGCCTCCCTGCAAGGCTATGGAAACGTGTCTGTGTCTGTGAGCATAGACAAGGCTCATCTCCAGAAAGACCTGAGGTTTGAGTATGTGGAAGATCCCGCCATCATCAAGATAGAGCCCGAGTGGAGCATCTACAGGTATGGTACAAGGGCACATTTCAGCCAGTTAACTTTTTTGACAAAAGCTGGCATGTTACTCACCAGTAATGGATACTCATGGAACCTATAGATCCTGTGGATGGAGATATCCCAGCAAAGCAATGGCTTGTCAGAAACAAAGACAAAAATGATGTGCAGCAAATGAGGCCAGTTAATAAAAATAAAATAAAAATCCATATAAAAATAGAGTTTTAACCATCTATAACCGGATAATTTAAAATCTACAAGGTCATAATTTTGCACCAGCTGCCTGAGCTATGACATGTCCAAACATCAATATCAATCCCAGTGAGTAATTTATATTTCCATCCATCAAAACAATCTGAACTATGCTTTTAATCTTGTTGTCAATCGTCTGTCTCTCTCACAGTGGACATACCCCAGTGACAGTGACAGGAACTAACCTGGACATCATTCAGACCCCACTCATCAGAGCCAAATATAACAGCCACGAGACACTCAATGTAAGTTTCTGCAAACAAAACAATGTGGGTGAAGCTGCTTTGTGGTTAATCTTGGTTAAAAATTCAATCCAAGTTCAAATACTTGAAGGATTGTTCTTTTGATTTGGTTTTTGGAACAATTGTATGTATATATATGTATATATATATATGTATATGTATATATGTTGGTTCAGTGGTCAGAATTAAAGTGAATTGACTGACTGAATTAAATTAACACATATACACTATACACACACACACACACACACATAGTCAATGAAATATCATTACCACCAGAGGTGTTTCCAAGTCCCTAACTTCCCTTGTCAGCTAGACGTCCCAAAGGAAGTCAGCCATAGCGAATGTCAGTGTAATTTTCTTTTTTCCAGAGCATGACTAAATGCATGAGTGCCACTTTTAGGTAAATGGGTCAAGGAAAAAACTCACTGAGAGAGCATAGTGAAAATCAACAGGTTGCAATTGAATTAATAGAGAATGATGTAATTCCTCTCCACACCTTATAACAATAGGACAGTTCTGACACTGAACTAAAAACCACAGAGATTGGCCCTCATCAAATTCATGTACTTTCTATTCTCCCTTTTACCAAAAGGAGGATAGATAAAGCCATACAAGGGTCTCTGTGATCTGATTGAAAGAATAGGAAGTAACAAAAGGTGGTAATGCTATCTTTATGGTCTATTTAAACATGGCCTTGCACCACGCTTAACATCTGGCCTGTATAGGACATTGTTTCTAAAGCTACTGTACTGCCAGCTTGTACTTTGAACCAACCAAAATTAAATGTGCATACAGGTAATTTGTCCGCACATCTCACTGTCTCAATCTTACACAGTTGAGTTTTGCACTGAATAAGCGAGAGAAAGACATATACACAAGCAAGGTTTGTGCACAGATTGGCAGTTATCCTCCTGCAGCAGTGTAGGATACATATCAGTGATGTCCTGAAGACCTTGCAGGATTTGTCAAGTTTGATGCTCAAGGAGCCAATTAGAGTGACAGGTAATAGTTTGAGTGGCTGCATGGCAGAGGTTACTGTGGAAATGTGAAATGTCTGTGAATGAGACCCATGCTGATGGTTGATTTGTCAATGCCTGACAGACAGAGAGGAATGGAGATGTTACAGGGATATTGAAGAGCATGTGGCAAGACAATGACAGATCGGACAATCCGTTCTAATTCATAAAACTGGCTTAGAGATGGGAATAAAAGAGGAAGAATTTAAATCACATAACATGTCAAATGAAAGACCAGAGCAAAGTCTAAGTCTGGTGTCTTTCTGGAGGGTAATGAAGGAAGGGGTAGGATCTAGTTATTACTCCTGATTCTTCAAACATCAAAGCCTGATTGTGGTGCGACTGCACACACTCTCTAACTACACCTAATTTGGTGGCTTTCTTCAAGGAAAATACTCCACCAGGTTCTTCTTTGCACTTTTTGAACTGGAGGAGCTTCCAGTTTGAATTGAGTCTCCAGTGGGCTTAGTAAAATGTAAACCTGTGACATAAAAGATTCACACTCACTGTTGATGGGATGTCTTGGCATATAATAAAGTTGGTGCATGTTCAACTGCCAGATTGTCAGTAATAGAGAACCTAGTCATAATTAGAGTATGAGGTACATTGTGATCCAGCCATTAAAAATTTAATTAATAATGTGGACGGAAGCAAAGTCACTCACAGTATCTTCAGTAAGATAGAAAACACCACAACACCTCCCAAAATGCACAAATGCCAAAATTAAGAATATTTTTCTGTATGTTAACTTTATTTTTTCTCATTTTACAATATTTCTCTTCTTCCACTAAGTACTCTATTTCATTTGCAGAATATGTTTGTTCATAAATATAACTTCTCCCGTCTGTCTCTGTCTGCTGCTAGTTGTGCCAGGTGCTTAGCCCTACATCCATGCTGTGCCAGGCCCCAGAGCTGCCCATCAATCTGGCCAGGCAGCAAGAGGTGCCGGAAAGACCTGATGAGTTTGGCTTTAAATTGGACGATGTGCAGGCTCTGATGGCACTCAACTACACCAACTTTATCTACTACCCCAATCCTGAGTTTGAACCACTCAGTGTGTCTGGGGTGCTGGAGCTTAAACCTGGATCACCCATTATACTGAAGGTAGGAGGATAGATATTACCCAAACTTAACTGACTATGTGTATTTGTTGATTGTTGTTAAGTTATTGACTTTCAGTAGAATCATACTATACACTCCATGACAATTTTTTGCATTTATCATTTTACAAAATTCTGTCATCAAAATTAATGGTTCTGACCAAATTATGTGAAGTTCTGAAACAATCATGTACATCACACATCAATGCAAATTTGATAAAAAAATTTAAAATCAATATCAGAATTATGTCAATTATTCATGTATTCTCTCCTGCAGGGGCGGAACTTCCTTCCACCAACCAATAGTGGTAATGGAAAGCTGAACTACACAGTTCTGATAGGAGAGAAGCCCTGCATGTTAACAGTGTCAGAAACCCAGCTGCTGTGTGAGTCACCCAACCTGACGGGTCGACACAAGGTCCTGGTGAGTGACAAAGCACATGCCAAAGACAAGGGAGAGAGACACACAGGCACATGACAGATAGACAGGCTGTAGTGGAGAAGGCAGGCAGACAGACCTACAAATCGATTGACAGTTTGACAGACAGATGGACATTCCTCGTGTTTCTTCTTGTCCAGTTTGAGAGAGACTACCGCTCTAATCCAATCAGCTGTGTGGTTCCTGTTACTGCCCACAAGAAGACAAAAAACAAATAAGCCTGCAATAAGAAGGATTAGGGCCTTGGCAAACTCAATAAAGATTCCATTTGTGGTTTAAAGATGGACCACTTCGAACAAAGTGCTTCCTGATGTTACCACCTGAACCTAGCGTCATAGAAGGAGATGGACACATTACTGTAAAAATAAACAGAAGTGTGTACACATTTAAATCGCAAATCAATATGTCTGTCTGAGGTTTGATCTTGATTTTGAAGACAGAGAAAGACTTTATAGACCTAAAAGTGATTCACAGAGGCAGTATTACGTTATGTTTCATAAGAATTTGTGATATGTTTTGCCTTGATGCACACCGTACTTTCTTGTGAGTTTGATTGCCACTTATAAGAGTCAAATTATTTAACCTTTTCCAAGTGTGATTGCTGAAGTGATATTTAAGTGAAATTCTTCTCTGATTATAGCTCTGGTGTTTTGAACCTCTTGTCTCATGTTTTAAAGCCTTTCAGAGAAGTAAATTATGTATTTATGTACAGTTCATGCATGCAGTAAGTATAATCTGCCTCTTTATCTTTCACTTTAACAAGGCACGTGTGGGTGGTATCGAGTTCTCCCCAGGTGTGGTCCACATCACGTCCGACAGCCCGCTCAGCAGCACGGCAATCATTGGCATTGCTGCAGCCGGTGCCCTGCTCATCCTTTTCATCGTGGTGGTGCTCATCGCCTACAAGCGCAAGTCTCGTGAGAGTGACCTGACCTTGAAGAGGCTCCAGATGCAGATGGACAACCTCGAGTCACGTGTGGCTCTCGAGTGCAAAGAGGGTAAGAGGTTGATGCTGATATGTAGTAGGTTATGTGGATTTTGAGTGTTTCTTCTTTGATAGATGCAACGAACTTTGCAACCTTGGAATTGTTCTGTTCATAAGCCAATTTTTTTGCTGTTAAAAATAAAATATGGTTTGGGTATCTGGTTTATCCATCAGCTTTTGCAGAACTCCAGACAGACATTCATGAGCTGACCAGTGATCTGGATGGAGCAGGAATACCCTTCTTGGATTACAGGACCTACACCATGAGGGTCCTCTTCCCAGGCATCGAGGAACATCCTGTACTCAGAGATCTGGAGGTAGGTTAGAATGTTTCACTGATATTCAAATTGTGTTACAAATTGAGTGTACCCCCCTTAGTCAGTGTCTGTTTTAATGAAGGAACACCTTGTAAAGAGTCGTTGTTAAATTTACTTAATACTATTAAGATTCTGCAGGTGTCAGATTATGGAGATTTTGTATTGATGACGGGAAAAATACCTTGTACATAGGGAATAAAAATCAAGTTCTACACTAACATGCTTGAGGGTAAATATTTCAAGCATTTGCATCAAATAGATAGTCCATCAGTTGTGTTGATGAGCAGTTCTAAGGAGTTCTTGAAAGAGGACAGCTATAGGTGTAGGAAGTTGGTACAAATTTCCCAGTCAATTTAGTGTCCTACTACCAGTTGAATGATGCAAATAAGACAAGTGTGTGTACCTGTTCTTCAGTCTCTATCAAATAACAATCGCTATGCAATTAGCCTTATTTGAAAAGAGGGCAAAATGAGCAAGCAAATTAACAATGTGGTGGGTCACAGTAGGTGAAATTGACGCCAATGTTGTTTTTGTTGCTGTCTGGTAAACAAAAGCCTTTTGACGGCCGACAGCAACACTTTTTCAAAAACAAACAAGGCAGCCCTCAAATCAGGAGCGTGCTCTCATTAATAACTCAAAAGATATGAGACGCTGCACCATTTTCTCTCTCTACCTCAAAAACAAATTAAAAGTCAATCAGAGGGAGATAAGCAAAAAAAAAAAAATCAAGTCATTTATCCCCAGTGGTGACATTGATAGACAGCCATAATTGAGCAGGTCGTCTTGTTCCATTAAGAGAATGATGGACCCCCATTTCACTGCCCTCAGGATTGGCCACTTTATCCCTGATGAGAATTTCCCAGTAATAAGCAATATTAATTGTGTTTTAATTGGTATAAATGTTGAACTGTATGAGGAGTATAATGTGCAATAGGAGCTTAATGAAAAAAGCAGCAGGCTTGTCTTAGGCGGTTGACAGCTGCTTAATTGTTATTGATGTGTCTAAGATTTTAAAGTCAAGTTTGTGACTATGAGCTGTAGACAGTTAAATACCACAGGTGATGGAAAGTCTGTCGAGGTTTACTGAAATGATGGGAAGTTTGCTCAGTCCTGACATATTTAAAAACATATCAGGCACTCAGTTAAAATGAGAATTACATGTAGAAAGATATTAAAATATAATGTGGCATGTGTCATAAGTCTGCTTCTTGACACTTGATTTGTTCCATGTAACTGGTTTATTCTTAGCAGTCAAAATCACTTTCTTTCCCTCTATTTCCCCAACAATTTCACTTTACTCCTGAATCCCATTTTGCTCTCTGCTTTTGTATGATTTTTTTTCTCCCATTATATTTCCCACTTCCCGCATGATCTTTACAGAAACAATTCAGTTTCAGCAGTCGTCATTTTACTGCTCCACCTGTCAACGTGTCATACTCAATTATTCCAGAGTTCCCGTGAAGATTGTGTGTAGGTCAGGACATTTTGTGGTTTTTATGCACTGTCTCTCCGTAATCCTAAGAGTTATGTTAAAAATGTTTGTGGTGTGATTCTGTACAATATATTTGTTTGGTCTGTAACCCATAAACATTCACAGTTTATTTGGGTGGATACAGACAAAGGCAGAAAACATGCACATGAACACATACACTTCAGAGTTTTCCCAGATTTCCATGTGAGCTTGTATATACTCATACAAACTGTAAATGCACAAAAGAGGTGAATGCTAACACTCAAAACACACGTGCACATGCATACATCTTGTCAGGCGGTATGAAATTAGATTTGCAACTTAACAATAGCTCCCAGCAGATTACAAGGGGTTCCTCCAGGAAAGGAAAAAGAGAACATATGCTGGTTGACTGCATTGAATACAAAGAAATGCTGTCTTACCATGAGTGCTCTTGACAGATACAAAAAACCCTCAGTAGGTGCTATTTATGAAAAAAAAAATTGAGAAAGGAAGCATGTGCGGCAAGTGACTAGTATAAATGGTGCAGGGACAATCTGGGCTCAGACGAGGGAAATTCACATCACTACACTCCCTTTCTACTTGCATTAGTGTGGAACACAGTGCCATCAAAGTAATAAACATTCCCTCAAGAGGTTTAGTATTTTCCTGCCTTTATTCTCAACCTTCAGACTAAATATAACAAAATCTGGAAGATGTTAAACTCCTCATCCCCCTAGATTCTTTTTTCTTTCTCTCATTCTATTTCTCCCCACTTTCCATCCTTATTTATGAAGATGGATGTAATTGATAGTTTCACATTGAAGTAGAGAAACTCTACATTAATTGATTTATTACTATACAGATTTTCATCTGTTTAAGCTTCTGTTAATATAGAATATCTATAAACCTGATCGAAAAATATTAATTATGATAATTATTACATGTAAGAAAAAACTTTGTTGACACAATGAAACTAATGTTAATGCATCGCCTATAAAAAAATTGTTTTGGATTTGGGAGGCAAAGAGATAATATTACATGACTAATATTAGGTCTATATGTCATTGCCTTCAATGTGTAACACATGATCTGTACTCTTTTCCCTCATTATGCGCAATGTCTTTTAATCAAGTGAACATTTCTCATGTTTCCTCACAGGTGCCAGGCTACCGCCAGGAGCAAGTGGAGAAGGGGCTGAAGCTCTTCGGCCAGCTTATTAACAACAAAGTCTACCTGCTGTGTTTTATTCGCACTCTGGAGGCCCAGCGTGGTTTCTCCATGAGGGACCGTGGCAACGTGGCCTCACTTATCATGACAGTGCTACAGAGCAAGTTGGAGTACGCCACTGATGTCCTAAAGCACCTGCTATCAGACCTCATAGACCGCAACCTTGAGAGCAAGAACCACCCCAAGCTACTGCTCCGCAGGTGAGAAGTAGCCACAAAAAAGGAGTTTAACTTTACTCCTTTCACTGTCCCAAGTTACAAGGCTGGTATTGACCATGTTTGATATAGTACTCAAGTCAGAATATTCTAAACAAAGAAGGAACCATTCAACCCAATTTCTCTCCTTTTAAAAAAAAAAAAAAGTCAAAGGCCTTACTTGAAATAGTTCAACACTGAACAACTGCAACACACATTAAACTTGTCTAAACGTAAGGTTGTAGTATGCTTAGTTAGGGATAGAGATAAAGGTTTGTACTGCTTAATGTAAACCCTTTACTATCAAGGACAGGAAATGCTACTCTGTGTTCCTATCTGTTTGGATTGATTCACATGACCTTGAATTGCTGACTCTGTTTCAGAGACACCGGAGTGCATTGCCATGCAAATCATTAGCAAAATAATTATGATTAATTAGCAGTGAATCCAATATCAAATAGCTCTAAAGGAAAAAAATATTCATTTATGAAAAAAGGGTGAAAGTGAGACAGTGAAAGCTTGCACTCTAGCACACTTACAATCCTCCCTTGGATCTGTAGTTAAAGCCTTAATGGCATGCACTTGAACACAGCACTGTATGTGATTATGCTTCCTGCCCGCGGTATTTGGTAAAAGTGATGATTATGGTTACTTGAGGAAACGTGCTTCCTCACAGCTGTTGTGTGTGATGTTTGCATGCATGTCTATACATAATGCACGTGGTATTGTATGTTGTTTTGCTTGGGGGGTTGTCAGTCAAGTCTTGACACCCCCAGATGATTAGACAGGCATGTCACAAATTAATTTGTCTGTCTAATTTCAATTAAAATTGTGATTCTCCCTCTGGCTAAAAACTCATCTCTGCCAGTAAAGAAACACACAAATATAAAAAGCACATATTATGTGAAGAGGACTGAAATTAATGTTGTTCAGGGTACCATCCACAAGACAGGCTTTCACCTCATAAAAGCCTGTTTAGACTCTACTTGGAGATGCAGAGAGAGATTAATGCTGTCTGGGCAGGAGGCATGATTAATTGCAGCCAGAGCTCACCGAGCATGGTGCAGCCACTAAACAATGGAGTAACTGCTGATCCTGGCAGTAGATACAACATAAGAGATGACGTGTACAGCAGATACAGGGAAAGGCAGTCAAGGACAGTGGCGACACTTAAAGCTGTGTCACCAAGTGAGGAAAGCGGACTACTGGGGCATGGAGGCCAGAAGTGAAATCAGCGCTTTGATCACTTAGTTTACATGTCACCAGTGCCTTGTATGTGCTATACCTAGATATTGTTGATTTATGTCATGTCAAAATTTGATTTGAATTTAAGAAATTCTCAAAGAAATAGTCACTAGAAGTGCTGCAAAGACTAACCAACAAATGTTCTTCAAGCTGTCCTTCTCCCTTTCCCTTGATGACAAGGAAGGGGGAGAGGGAATGTGGAAAGAAAGTTTGCTAGAAGAGTATATTTTATTTGGACTGTGCTTGAAGAACAGTTGTTGGTTGGGAGAAAAACGCCATCGCATTCAGCCAGCACTGGAGGGAGAGCACATGTATACAACACATGTGCATCCAGTTTGATTTCCCTTTTGTCAGACACACGATTGTGATGGCCACTGATCAGACGGTCTTCATCTCACTCTTCCTCCTCGGAGGCGCCTATTAGTCCTTCAACATCCCAGTGTGCATTTCAGATGTGATGAGGCAGTGTGAGCAAGCTACGCCACCCCATAGTGTGGGTTGACTGGCGTGTCCTTGGATAGCAGCTGAAAATAGTCAATATACACGGGCATAAGGCTATGAAGATGAAGCTCAATATTGTCTAGGAAAGATAGCACCCATCCCTTCCTTCTTCTCTCTATTTAATTTGTTCTATCTGTTCTCTCTTTCTTTCTGTCACCATGTTTGTTCATTTTGAGTGTTATTCTCCCTCACTACCTGCATCTGTCTGCTCCCTCTCCACTGCTTTCTCCTCTATTTCTCTTCACTTCTGATGCTTGTGCCACTTGTGTCACACTGTCACTATCTTTATCCCTCTCTTCCTCTCTCATACTCGCTCTCTCAATCTATATTCCCAACTCTTCCTCCCCTCCTCTTTCCCCTCCCCTGTTTTCTTGATTGCTAAATCAATGCTTAAAGTGCGTGAGCAGGGTGTCTCTGGCACAGCATCTGAGCACAGCTACCCACTGCCTCCTCTTCCAAGAAATCTCTGTGTGTACGCGTGTGTGTCTTTTTCCTCTCTTTCCACACACAAACACACATCCTTCCATCTGTCCAATCTCAACCTGTGCTGAAGCACAACCACCAGGCAAGCTAAACTAACGAGAGCCTTCCACAACCATCTGTCGCATTCCTTGCTGCATTCTCCTCCTTTAACTCCTCTCTTCCCTCCATCTCACACTAGCCTCCCTCCCACCACCATCCCTCTTCCCATCATGCAGAGTGAAAGACCCTTTCCATAGGTTTAATTGCAGTTTGGCTGCAATTGATGCGTCAAAATAGCAGTTTTGATATTGGTCAAAAAATGAAATCCCAATATTTTCTTGCACTGATCACAACCTTGCTTTGGCTCCAACTCGGACACACAATCATCAAACAGGGTTGAAGGCCCCCTTGTTTAACTGTAAGGATAATCTCTGTTGAAAGAAAATTTGTGTTGTGTGTGAGTAATTGACAGAATAAATGTCTGTCTGTGCACAACGACAAGTCAGCATCAGCAGCAGCAGCTAACCGTCACTGTGAGACTGTTTGACACATATGATGACCAATCTTCCACACCGGGAGCCAGAGTGGAAAATGGAAATGATTTCTGACTTCAAGCTGTGCTGTTTTTAACATGTGGGGAGCCTGTCAGTTGCAGTTACATGTTTGGTTAACACAGCCTTTGCCTTTGCTCCTTTTTACGAGAATGGACTCCTTGAATTACTTTTTTTTATGTTTGTGAAAGTAATGTGATGTTTATGATGGGTCTTAAAGACACCATGAAAGGGCCTCTTTCCTTACAATATGTAATGTCTAAATGATCATTCAATTAAATAATCAGTCCCCAGAACATTTGTGTAAACCAAAGAAATATCAGTAAAGGCTGATTTGGTTAGATGGTCAGATTGGTCAGACTAGCAACATTACTTAGAATATTGATATGGCTTTTTTGGTTAGATTTTAAATTCACATCTACCATCAAAGAGTCACAGTTCTCCAGGAAGTAACAGTTGTCCAAAAAGTCTAAATGTTCATTTCACACAGATACAGAAAGACATGTTACTGGCAGCTGTGGCCAACCAAAATGTTAAATGTATGATGAAGCACAGATTCCCATCAACCCTACCTCGGTAATCAGAGGGAAGTAAGCACTGTAAGGTCCCCTCTGTTCTAGATCAGTTTCAATGCCCACTGTCTCTCTGACTGGCTGCCAAGTAGGCAAACCTGACCATGCCAACATGCCATGGCACATTTCATTGCATTATCCCAAACATAGGTGTTTTGAGTAGCAGCCTAGGAGAGGTTTGGAGAAGATTGTTTGTTTGAAAGTTGTAATACCAAATGCTAACGTTAGATCTTAAAGCAGCTCCGTCACAGTGCCATTTTTATCCTTGTTCCCCATAGACTGTGCTGTGATCGAGAATGAACATAAGCAAACTGGTGGGGCCGTGCCAAGACTTCTTATTACTGCAGGGCTGGCACCCGCTGCCAGAAGCATGCACAGACACACACACACAATAAACACTAGTCAGCACACATGGTAATTTCTGAATACACGCGCAGTGGGATTAATTTGTGCTTTTTGCACACTAGCCTTAAAACAGCCGCACACTTACACACGCACACAAAACACTTTCTATTGGAAGTGAGTAAGACAAAGGAAGTTTAAAAAGAAGAAAAGGGAAGGCCAGACTCAGCCAAGCCACTTCTTGTTCTTTCTTTTCTTTTCTATTTTCCTTTTTCACTACTCCCTACCTCCTTCCTTGCCTGTGCACCTCCTCCTTTCTCTATGCTCTTTTCATCCCTTTGATAAATGGGCTACATTTGTGGAAATGGAGAGGATTTGGAAGTGTGTATGATTACAGGATCCAGAGTGGGGCAGCCAGAGGGAGGGAGGAAGACGGCAAGGACACATAAAAGAAAAGATGAAAAGTGACCTTGTTGACCCTTGGATCTGTGGACGGTGGAAGGGCAGGAGGGGCGGAAAAATGAAAGTGTGGGCACAGTGAGAGGCAGGAAGTTAATCCCCTCCAGGTGTTGTGTTGGTGGGGGGTGCCAGGCCAGCCCACTGGCACAGCGGACATCATGTTCCCCCTCACCCTTCAGTGTGGAGCGCCTTAAAGAGGATGTATGAATGGTGGGAGGGCTGCAGGTGGCAGCTGAAACACAGGACAAAACCTACGCACACATGGAAAGAATGGACACTAATCCCGAAATATTGATGCCTATGGTAGTTGCTCATTGAAAGCAGCGGGAGGGGTGGGTGAGTGTGTGTCTTTGACGTGTTCTGACACATTACCCACACACCCCTGCTGCTGGTCAAGAAGGTTGCTATCAAAGGATATCTGATCCTTGCCTCTCTTTGTACCCTCGCAACCAACGCTGTTATTATGTATGCATATTAGCCATTCACACGGGATCAATCACACAGTTGGCCCAGGTCAACACAAACGCAGACACACACCATTTTGCCACACCAGTGGAGCATGGATGCCAGGCAGAGAAAGAGAGGGAGATGTATTCATTCACTTTCTATTGTGCACGGATCGAGTGTTAGTCCAGTGAATAGGCAAGGGAGCGCTTGATAATGAGGCCAGTGTTATTACAGAGCCGCTCCAGCCCCTAACGACATCAATCCACTGGGATCAAATAAAGGCTTTTAATTGCTTTGCCTCATATTAAAATCCCCGCCACTGTAGACGAGCTGCCCTTGGCATGCCTGAGCATAAAAGCCAGCCGAAAGATTGTCTGAAAGGCCATCATATAACATGTGCTAAGGCTGTCTCAGTTCATGTGTTTGCAATTATATTTGTGTAATGAAAGCCTATTCATTAGCAGCGATCATCATTTTTACCAGAATATTTGATGATGGTGTTGAATATTTATGATGGCAATATGAGCATAGAGATCATATGTTCATTATGTGCTTTGTGTCTATCTGTTTGCAGGACTGAGTCTGTTGCAGAGAAAATGCTGACCAACTGGTTTACGTTCCTCCTCTACAAGTTTCTGAAGGTAACTCTTAAATGTTTGCTTTCAACTTAACTTAACATTTGAAGTTCCTGGAAAAAACTACCACAAGTAGTTTAGTTCTAGTCCCAAACCAAGTTGATGAAATCACTTTCACTTCACTGCTGGCTTCATTAGTGTCTTCACTGATAGTTGCTTGTGTTTTTTTTACTCTGAAATTTGTGATTGGCTACAATATTAAGTAATTATGATAGACCTCCATTAGTTCTCCATTTATTTTTTTAAGCTGAAAAAAGTCCTCAAAAATAAATGAAGTCTACTTATCTCCTTCTGTGCTAGTCTTGATTAAAGGTGAGTCTTCCTGCCATAACTACCTCTAAGATTCATTAGAGAATTAGTTGTACTTTTTTAGCTAGCATGTATGCTGATGTTGATGTGCCATTGAAGAGGAGGACCTTTTACTCCTAGGGCACCAGTATTTAATAAAAGCAAAATTCACTGCTCCTCTCCACCCTTGAGTCAAAAAATGTCACCATCATCCTGTTTTTCTCCTCCACCCGTCCATTCATTCCTTTACTGCAGCTGGGAGGAGAATAAATACAATAATAAAGGGCCAATCTCTTCTGTTTGATAAACAGCAGTGTTTTCAGGAGGGAAGACGGGAGTGGCTTCAAGAGTCTGTCTTTTATGGCATTTTTCACTGTTTATCTATCAAATCTTTCCCAAACTCCGGCTTCATTTCAGAAAAGCTTATATATTGATATGTGGAACAATTTTCTTTAATTTAGGGGGAATGATAGAGTTTGGGACATGATTTTTATATTTTTTTTCTGTCTTGCTCAGCAACTCTGGATGCAAGGCAGTCTGGAAAACATTACAAAAAGCAGCTACAACATTTTTGATAGATATTTTCTCAGCCATTATTAAAACTTTACTGACAGTGTAGAAATGGTTTCAAAGTTTTCTTCCTCCCTCCAAACAACTTCTTTGTTCCTCTCTTTCCAAATCTCTTTGCAGGAGTGTGCAGGTGAACCTCTCTTTTCCCTCTTCTGTGCCATCAAGCAGCAGATGGAGAAAGGCCCCATTGACTCCATCACAGGAGAAGCACGCTACTCGCTCAGTGAGGACAAGCTCATAAGACAACAGATTGACTACAAGACGCTGGTAAGGGGTTCAACTGCCCAGGGGTCCAAGGGCTAAAAGGGTACACTTAATATGCTTTCAGGGACAAGAGGAGAGAAAAGGGATGGTTATGGGTTGTTGGTCATGAGATGAGCAACGGGACATAAAGTTGTTGTTGTCATGCTTGACATGAAGGGGGCACAGGAGTGGCGACCCCACTTCCTGTTGAGACCAGAGCTGTCAAGGAAAAGAGCCGGGCTTTAGGATGAGGAGAAAGGAAAGAGATTATGCATGTGTATGTGTCTGCACAAGCAGAGAAACGACGAAACTCTCTCCTTCAGGAACCTCTCGTTTATTCCCCAAGTCTGTCTATTGTCTTCTCTCCACTGTGTTTGTTTCAGCAGGGGAAACTCCGACACTTTTTAGTCCATCTGTTTTTCTTTTCGAGTGTTAAATCTGTTTGTACTCTAAATTCTGGGAGTACAGATTTCCATACTCTCTCAATGTCCAAGGTGAACTGTGATAGGGAAAAAACCAAAAACGTCCTGGAAATTTGCTTCAGATTGGACTTTTACTAAAGAATCACCAATACTCTGCTCACCACACCATTTTCTACAATATATAGACCTGTAGAAACTACACGTTAAGATAAAAATATTTAAAAAGGGGGCTTGAATTCAAACATTTGCGGCGGTACATACATAGAAGATAACAAATTGACCCTCTCACATTTGTGTTCATCTTGTAATTTGGGTATTTCCACCAATATTATAGATAGCTGGTTTACTACTCATCAATTCAGGTAGCACATTTCTGTCTTTCCTCAAGCTCCGAGGAAAGAGCAGTTTCCCTGCTGAATGATCTTCTCTTTTTTTTTTTGGTGCAATTCTCTCACAGACCCTTTAGCGAGCAAAAAATTATTGCAGTTCAATTGAGTACCAATTCACAGTGGAATCAACATTATTAACATTAAACACACAAACCTCTGCTGTGCCGAGACTAAAAAATCATTAGATATAGTGCAATTTATTCTTTGCACTAAATCAACTTGGACAAGTTTTTATCTTTCCAGGTTGACTGCTGCAGTTGCAAATATTGCAAGAATCCTTACTTCTAGATACCAAGAAAACATTTCCCACATGTGAAATATAATGAAAGCTGTCTTTTAAAACAACATAAGTCAATACTTGGGATCATTTTTCTCCAGCAGCTTGCTGCCAGCCCCCTCTCACAGTAGCAGTCTTGGGTGTATTTCTACTACAGGTGGTGAACTGCATCCATCCAGAGAATGAGAAAAGCCCAGAGATCCAGGTGAAGGTGCTGAACTGTGATACCATCAGCCAGGTGAAAGAGAAGATCCTGGATGCCATCTACAAGAATGTCCCACACTCCCACCGCCTAAAAGCTTCCGACATGGACCTTGGTACTGGAATCTTTAGTTTAAGTTTAATGAAAACATTTACCGTGACAATCCTTTCATGCAGTCATGTCATGACTGGCTGTGAGAGGCACATAGTTTTATTCTTCATGTATTTGCATATGTTACATTTCAGGGTTGTAGTTGATGAGAGGTCTTGCTCCCGCACATTCATGTAGTTACCTTAGAGCTTGTCAAAACATTTCTATCCATGTAGTTTCCCATCTATGTGCCTGGAGAAAACCAGGCTGAACTTAGACACCCATTGATTTTTACAAAGGCATCCCCACCCTCTTCCAGCCCCTCTTAAAAAGTACAAGTCTTCTTAGATATAGAGAAGCTTTCTATTCAACCTCGGGAGACTTGACTTCCTGGCTCTCGGTCAGATGTCTTAGATGGGTCTCTCCCCTCGACAAACATCGATCGACCCTCTTGTCGACTAGCGTCTGAGTCACATGATTGATAAGCTAATCAATTGAGATGCTCAGTGATCTCTTCCCTACAGATTCTCTTTCTTTTTCTTTCTTTCCTTCCTTCATTCCTACCATTTATGACCCCCTATGGGAAGCTACAGTATAACTGTATTTCTTGGGTATCTCAATTGTATATAACTTGGGTCTAATATATTTGCAAATTACTTTAAGGGGCCTCTGATAGGAGAGGGTGCAATGATATACCTTCTCTGCAAGACATCCAGTGATTAGGGGGTTTGGTACACTGTGTGTGTGTGTGTGTGTGGGGACAGTGCACGTACACAGACATGCATGCTTGTGAGAATAACAATATTATCCATGACTTTTTGTGCTGCTGATAACTACAGGCTGTCTCTGCACCATGCACCATGCTTTTTATGTTTTAATATTGCCAGATGGATTTTCTAAGCCCCTGTTGTGTGTTCGTAATAGCATATTTATAACCAACCCCAGATCTAAGATGGGCTGATTGCATACCGTAGGGAATCTGCATGTGTGAGAGCTAAGTAAAGAGATTGGTTTAGCCTTTTGACGACATTCCTGGATAAAATAGTTTTATGGCCCCCTTTGGGCAGGATGTGTTGTTCTATTATTGTTTTAGGTACGAAAGGGAATTGGAAATTGTCAGTTAGGTGGCCACTCATTCTGTACGTGAGTGATTTTGAATATGAGCGAGAGATTGAGTAAATGCAAGCGCACATGACAACGTGCATGTAGAATAAAATATTTTTTTTCTGTGCTTTAGTTACAGTATGTATCTGACATGTTGCACAGATCAGAAGGAAGTTCACACCTAATTGTGAGTCCATTAACAGACTGAGGGCACATGTTTGACAGCTTTACATTTTTCACATTTTTTAACTTGTGGAGAGGAGCTCTATGTAAACAGGTAATACCAGTGGCTCCCATGGTCTCTGACACACACACACATGCATACAAACACAAATACACACACTGATTGCAATGGCTGATAAGGATAATGGGATTGAGGCAGGCCTGTCCTGAGACAGATTGGCCAGGAGTGTTGTGTTCCAAGATATTTTTTTTTATTCCCCTCTGATGCAATCCACAGTTCCCCGCAGGGTTTCAGAGGAGATGGGGCCTGAGAAAAAAGAAGCGAGGCCCTGTTTGTGGGTGCGTGTGTTGCCAGTAGCAAATGTGTGTCATGCTCCTCTACGGCAACAGTCACCTTCAGCCTTTCTCTTCACCATCAGCTTCCATACACTCCCCAAAGCAGTTGTGTGTCTATAATGCAAGTCTATACACATACACACATACACACTGTTCTCTTCGTACTGAGTAACGACAACTGGAATTGGGAAATGGTGTACTTTTAGCTCTGGTTTCACACCATGTTTATTCTTTTATTTATTCCTTTCTGCCTTTCTTTTTTTCCTCACTTCTTCATT
Source organism: Coreoperca whiteheadi (assembly GCA_011952105.1). Taxonomy (NCBI): domain Eukaryota; kingdom Metazoa; phylum Chordata; class Actinopteri; order Centrarchiformes; family Sinipercidae; genus Coreoperca; species Coreoperca whiteheadi. Next base: position 13,136,277 of record CM022484.1, read on the forward strand.
TCTTTTTACTGAGCCTCAACTGGAGACGGGCGCTCATTTGCATCTTTATGGGAAGATGTACTGTATAGACAAAAACAACAGGAGAATCTTTATTTCCTGCAGATATTTCAGTTGCTAACACAATTCTGGTCGATCCTCCAAAGACAGGCCTCATCATGCACCACAGTGATTGTCGCTTTGTTTTCCTGTTTGTCAGAATGGGAGATGACAGTGGTCGACGCAAGTGGGAAGCACAGCAAGGAGCACAGAAACAATAACGTATTCATAAAGCCCATGATGTCTGCAAAAAGAATAGAGGAATCATCTGCTTGTTTGTTTTCGAGATGGCTTTCCTTTTTCACTTATGATAATTTTGCTGGGGTATTGTGAGATGTTTCTATCAAAGCTTTTGTTTTGTTTCGTGCTGAGGTTGCACAGATGTGGGAAGCCTGGTGTATACTGTATGTAGTGTAGATGTAATTTGGTTGTAAGGTCATGTAAATGCCGTCCTGTTGTTTAAATGAAAGACACTTTCATGTGCACTGGAAGTTACTTGTTGAAAATTAAGTGCAGTCTTTGGGTAAGCTGTCCCTTTATGTGTGCGGTTTTCTAGTTTCTCCGTATACTGTTGGCATGGATATGGTCTGCTTCTACCAAAGCTCCCAGCAATAACAATAAGAGCAGCTAGGCAGGGGGCTTAAAGCAGTGGATGGAGGTTTGACAAGGGGAGAACAGGGACCAATAGCACCATCAGAGAGCATAGCATAAGGCCTAGTGCTGCAGATGGAAAAAAAAGTGCACAAGCTCTGGGCATGCAGCTGTAATCACACCCATTGATCGCACCAGCGAAAGAGATGGAAAGCTAAGAAGGAGAGCTTCTTTCTAAAAAGAGGGGAGGGGGTGATTAATTCAACTTGCCTGTTGTTACTGTCTCTCGTGTGTGTCATTTCTCTTTTGGTTCTACATCTCTGCCTTTCTCTTCTACTCTTAAAATGTTGTTTTTCTCCTCTTTTTGATTCTATTCAGGCTTTTCACGACAATGTGAAATTCTTGTTTTGAAAAACCTCAGTAGATGAAGATGGAGATAGTGACAACTATTTTTCTGGCAGGCTGATTAGAAAAGTGAAGCTTTCTTGTGCTTTTTTTCTGGTGTTTTTTCTGGTGTTGATCTAGTTAATGTTTTCATCGAAGAATTACAATTTAAGGTTAGAATTACAAACTTATCCTTTTTTTTAAACCATGGGGGGAATTTGAGTGCTACACATAAAACATATCTGCAGTTAAATCTATTGCCATTAGTACTTTTCAACCTGTTCAATCACAGTTACACAACATAATTTTTTAAAGACTTTAACTTAAAAGTATTGATTGCCACTGCAAACATAACCTTAGGATTTAGAACAAACTGTTTAATTGTTGTTGAGGTTAAAAAACACAACCATCTCCTAAAAGTGGAAAACCAACATTTGAACAAGCATCAAAATAAATAGTTTCTTGTACCAAATACAAATCAGCACACCAAACATCATGGCAAGATTTTGAGATATCTTGACAGATACACAAAAAAGGGGCAAAAAAAGAATCTCCTTGGCAGAGAAAACAAATAAGAGTCAAAAGTAAATATTGTCAAAAAAGTAGTGTTGCATGAATATGTTTGGTAATATCCTGATCTTTTCATTTAGTTTTTTTATTTGCGATTGCAGAATGGCGTCAGGGTCGAGGACAGCGCATGATCCTGCAGGATGAGGACGTCACCACCAAGATCGAAGGTGACTGGAAGAGACTGAACATGCTGGCCCATTATCAGGTATGCTTATTATATAAAAAACAACCTCAATATTTGAACTGTTAAAGAGCATTAGTCAAAGCATGTTTCCTCAGGGTCTGTGTTTGTCTATGGTGTGGGACACCCATAGACGTGTGTGCAAATAAAAAAAAATCTGTTGAATTATCACAGAAATGTGTTGAATGTTAGTACCGTTTCAAAGTCATTGAAGTTTGAAAACAAAGCATTTGTAAAGTTTCAGATCTCACAGAGAAAGGAGTAAAAATAATATTTCTATCTGCAGAGACTTAGCATCCTCTGGAGCTTGTAATAGCTAGATTACATCTTTTATTTGAAGACATTCACATCTTCTTTCTTTCAAGAAAAGTATGGTTGCAAAGGTACACAAACCCAATGCTGATCTCTGACACACTGATACGAAGCACAAAGGCCTGATATTTAGTATTGATAATTTCTTAGGTATTTTACTTATTAATTTCAGTGTCTCTCTTCTTTACCACCCATCATCCCTCTATCTACAGTACATCTAAATGTCTGACACCCTCTCAACTCACCTCCACCTTCTCCTCTTAGGCAGTGTGACCTGATGATCAAATTCCAAAAAAACTATCCAATGCCAAAACTATCTCAAGTCAGTCAAAGCACTTTTTGTAACCTTGTGCAAGTGGTCAGCTGACAGGAACACCTCACACACACACACACACACACACACACACACACACCCACACACACACACACACACACACACGCCAACACAGGTTATCTGTCAGGTGAAGGGGAATGAGGCAGGGTGAGGCAGGGAAGTGACCAACAGCAGTGACACTTGGAAGTAATCCCTTATGGGTGGAGAGGGGGAGAGATAAAGTCTGATGTGCTGGCCAAGTGTCATTTTCTTTATGAAATGGATTAGTGTTGGCGTAGATTTCTTGTACAGAATAGACACAACAGTGGCCACAGACACACAATGTAAAGTCTGAATACACACATGTATTAAGAGGCAGTAAAATGAAGACATATGCACAAAATACGAGGACATCTCACTCATTAAACACACAAATGCTTATATGCAGTGTCATACAAACACATATAGGCAGGTGTTTTGTGCCTCATGAGTAGCAACTGTCTAGCCAGCTAACCAGAATGAGACTGGATGGAAAAACAGGCCTGCTTTGTCACAACATGGTGGCAATAATTTGAGCAGCTAAGCAAGCAGCCACTGTCCCCTCCAAGTGCAGTTTGCATGGTGCCTAAATTAAATGTCAGCATCAGCAAGTGTCAACAGGCTTGGAGTGCGAGGCACAGGGGGAATGGATTACGGCGCTGATTTGAATCGGAGATAAGATAATGAAGACAGAAGTTAATTCATTTTTTCAGGCCAGGGAATAAGGGCGCCTTATCCTTGACAGACCAAAAAAAAAAGAAAACACCCTCGCTCTTTGCTTAGCCTCCTAACACATTTTGAGTGGATGAGAAAGGGAGGGGACACCACAAACACATTCATTCAAACTTCAGTCAAGGGCACTTGGCATTCCATACTTAGCATGTTTTTATAACTTAATTTCACTGAAATGTTGTGACTTGAGTTTAAAAAGTTTTAATCTATAAATCATGTTTTTGAAGATCTTGTCACTTTAATAATCAAATCCATTTATGCACTCTATTGATTGATGCCAACCCAGATGTGCCACTCTATTTGGTCTTGGGATGTCCTCCAGACATGTTATCTAAATATTGTTTGTCTTATCAGAAGCTAATATGACCTTCCAGACACACTCAATAGAATCATGTGCTCTCTTTTATTAAACTAATCTGGTTTATCTGCCATTAGCGAAACTCAGTCACTCTCCCTTCACTTACAATGTTTGTATCACAAACTCAGTGAAAAGTTTGATTTCTTGTTCAGGAAAACATCACATAAATTTGGCATTTGGCATATCAGATATTTCTGTCCCATAATGAGAGACATGTCTCTCCTCATCCTCTCTTTCAAGAAACTGTGATCCGCTTTCTGCCTACATCCCCCCCTGCAAATGTTATTTCTCCAAATGCCACTTCTCCTTTCCATTATGTTCCATTGTGCCTTGGTCGTTTTATATCCATTCAACATACAAGAGCAGTGATCAGGGAGCATGCTTAGGCTAAGGGTGTTGGAGAGTTGTGGGCTCCACACAAAGGAAAAACAAGATCTGCCCTGTGGGCCTCCTGCTTACAATAACATGAACATATTATGTATAAGGAGCAGATTTAGTGACTGGCTGCAATAATGAAATAATCTTAATAAGACCCCAGCTCGCACGCTCACACACACACACAAAAAGGCCCCATGTCCTTATTCCCTGTCCCATCCACCCACACTATGATGGAGATCACTTCAATTAACCCTGCCTTACCCTGCAGCACGGGTAGCCAGATTATGCAGAATTAGGGGTATACTGTGTGTGGGGGGTGGGGGGCATGGCTGGGACAGAGTACATCCCAATAGTGCTAATTGAATCCTGTTTGGCTGACTGGGGAAGGAGGAGTGCACGATTGACTCATTTACACATACTTATTTACACATAGACCAACACAAACACACACACACCGCTTGATTCTTCACACCTTCATACGCACACTCTCAAACACACACACTACCTAACCCTAGAGGAAAGGTATTATTGAATAGAGACTGTGGGAGGTCCCTTCTCACATAGGCCTGTAGGATGCTCTGCTAAACTCTCCCTCCCCCTTGTCAGTCATCATATGTATGAGTGGGCTGAATAGAGCTCATAAGGATAATACGGTCTTCTGTTTATCCTCATGAAACTAGAATAGATGGAGAGAAATATAGAAAATGACACCAACAGAATGATCTATGGGTTTTCTGATTGGTCGTGTTAGAAATATGCACAAATGAAAAAAACTTTTGTTTTCAATAGTCATTTGCATAATATATTTGTGTCTGTTTTTCAGGTACCTGACAATGCAGTAATGGCCCTGGTTCCCAAGCAAGTTACAGCCTACAATTCAGTAAACAACTCCACTGTATCTCGAACTTCTGCAAGTAAATATGGTAAGCAATATGTGTTTCTGTACATCTTCAAGTTTCAGTAGCATCAGTGTCAAAGAGCCACGTTTCCCAGTAGACGGAAGACCACGCGCAGTGATATAAACTATATCTTTCAAAATAACATAGTCAGATACGGTTATTATTTCATATTAATAATACATATTAAGAAAGAAGTACCCTATTGTCAGGTAGAGAAGTTCTAATGAAATTAAAGTGTGCCATTTAAGTAAGTTGTATTTGCCCCACCTTTTGAAGTGATCCTTATAAGCAAAAATACACTTAAAAAATATTTTGAGGAATAATTTAGGTCAAGTAAATCACATACATAAAAATATTAAATATGTGTCTTGTAGCAGATTAAACCTTGAAATGCATTAAACTGATTATATCGAATTACCTTAATTTTGGTAAGAGGAAGGAGCATATTTACACTCACTTCAATCAGAATGAAATCAGCGTTCATATTAACAGAATCTAACTTGTGTTAATTCATTTTTCTGGGGCACCACTCCTTTACCAGAAGAAAACCTTTAAAGACAGTTATAAAAATTAATTAATTAATGGCTAATCAATTTAGTCTCAATCTGAAGTTGCTACAGAGTTCTTGTCTCGGGCAATAACTACTAGACTAAACAAAAAAATGGATTAAAGCAACTATGAATGAATATAACACGGCGACGAATAATTTATAAATGGATGAATGAATGACCGTTTGACACCAGTTGATGCAGTAAAAGGGTTCACTTGACCAGCAGTATTAGCTTTTGTAGGCAGGAAACCACTAAGTGGAGAAACAAGAATTATTATCAGTGGATTAAACTAGGCACCATTCAGTAACTGAGAAGTTTTAGAAAGCCAAGGGAGATTATTATTAGGAAATATTTATCACTATCAATCCTATGTTGATGAGAGATCCTAATTTTTATCTGCGTTTCTTAATTGTTCTTATTAAGCTAAAGCATGAAACCCCAATGTCACAGAAAGTATCCGTTGTTTCACCTGAGTTTGGCTGAGCAGGGCAGGCGTTGCCCTGGAAGGAAGAGGAGAGGAGAAGCAGTGTCATTTCTCTGGGGCACTCAGTGCCGATCTGTTTCAGATGAAACTCCACTGAGTTCTATGTTTCAGGATGCATGGTCGGTCCCACGGGGCAACTCTGGCCTGAGTGGGATCTCTTTTTCCATAAGCTGATGAAATTTGATTGTGATGGTAACGTGGTATAAGGGTCTGCCAGCTGCTGGCTGAGTTTAAAGTTCATTACGGTCCTCTTTAGGACTCCGGTGCTGCAACTGGATGTAGCAACTTCTTTAATGTGTAAAGTTTGCTAATAGTTTCTTTCTTAAAGACTCTTTGAGTTTCTTTCTCGCCGTCTCTTCATCTCTCCTTTTCTGCCCAGGGTTTCTTATTTTCTAATCTTGTCGTGTTACATCTCAGAAATGGCACAGCCTCCTTTTCGCAAGATTCTTTCTTTCAGAATTGTTGGATATCAGCATTTTTACATGTTCTGTGTGCCTTTGGTCCCACAGGGGTCAGTTGAAACATGTTGGGCATCAGGATTCAGTCTGTAGAGATCCAATGTTGATCGGCGGTCTTGGAGAGCAGCAGAGAAGAAGTTTTTCTGCATCATATTCAGACAGGATGTGCCTGATTTTTGCAATGTTACTAAGGTGAAAGAAGGCAGTCCTTGAAGGTTGTTTCATGTGGGAGTTGAAGGATAGATCGTGATCAAAGATACCTCTGAGGCCAGGGCAATGACATCTAGAGTAACTATATCTCCTGATAATGTGTCTCTGAGGTGTTTGGTGCCAAGTACACTAATTTCAGTTTTATCTGGGTTTAACATCAGAAAATTGTTATTTATGTCCTTAATGCATGCTTGAAGTTTAGCTAACTGATTAGTTTCATCTGGCTTGATCGAAAGATATAAATAGGTATCATTCGTATGACAATGAAACCTTATGGAGTGTTTCCTAATAATATGGCCAAAGGAAGCATATATAATGTAAATAGAATTGGTCCAAGTACAGAGCCATGCAGAACTCCGTAACTTTGGCATGCTCGGAGGATTAATTGTTAACGTACAAACAGAGATCGGTTTGATAGATGGGATTTAAACCAACTTAGTGCGGTTCCTTTAATGCTAATAAAAGGTTCCAGTCTCTGTAATATGATGTGATGGTCAATGGTGTTGAATACAGCACTAAGATCTAACAAAACAAGTACAGAGACAAGTCCATTATCTGATGCAATTGAAAGGTCCGTTTGAAATTTTCAACAGTGCTGTATCTGTGCTATGATTCATTCTAAATCCTGACTGAATATCCTCAAATATACTATTGTTATTTAGAAAGTCACATAACTGATTGGCAACTGTTTTCTCAAGGGTCTTGGTTAAAACTCCTGGATCAAGACGGGGCTTTTAACTACTTTAAAAGACTGTGGTACATAGCCTGTTTAATGAAGACAGATTGATCATATCTAGTAAAGAAGTGCTAACTAGGGGTAAAACATATATAAGCAGCCTAGTTGGAATGGTATCTAAGAGACAGGTTGATGGCTTAGATGAAGACATTTTTTAGGTTAGTTGAATAAGGTCGACAGGAGAGAAGCAGTCAAAGTATACATCAGGTTTTACAGCTTTTTCTGTGTTTGAAGATAAATCTGTAGCAGTTGAGGTCAGAACTTGATGAATTTTTTAATCATAGTTAAAATGTTAAAGCTCATGAAGTCATTACTTCTGAGGGCAATGGCTCAATGGAGCTGTGGCTCTCTGTCAGCCTGGCTACAGTACTCAAAAGAAACCTGGGGTTTATTTTATTTTCCTTAAATTACTGATGAGAGTAGGTTGTCCTGGCAATACGGAGGGCTTTCCTATATGTTTTAAGACTATTTTGCCAGGCTAAACGAGATTCTCCCAGATTGTTGGAACGCCATTTCCAATGCATGAACAACCTAAGCCAGTTTAGTAAATTACATTCATAGCCCTCAGTATGGATGTCCTGAAAGAATAGTTTTGTTAATACAGGAAATGGTGATCCATACTTTGTATGACATAATATAAATGTCTTTACATAAAGTTACATAAACAGTTCTTGTTGACAAGGTCTATTGCTCTTTGTTGCATGACAACATAAAGTTTCACACTCTTCTTTTATATTGCTACCTAATGTAACACATTGATTAATACATTTGAGTCTGCATGGCAAAGAAATTTTCTTTATATCTTTACAAGTCCTGGTTCTCACATGATGAAGACCAGAGATCATGAGAGGGTGTTGTCAGGTTGTGTTATGCATGGTCAGGGAGAGTAAGTTGTAATTTACTAAACTGGCTTAGTTTGTTCATGCTTCGTGAGTTTTTGCAGGCCCGCCATAAATCGAGAAATTGTCATTCATTCAACCTTCCATTAGTGACCTGAGTCTGGCAAAGGTCAAGGGACAGAGGAAGTTACTAGGGAAAGCTTATCAGTTCGCTGGACAGGGCTGGTTAGAAGGGACTTAGAAGGTAGCTTTCAGAAAAGTCGAATTCTGTTCATTAATAAAGATCCAAAATCTTCAGCAGGATCTGGGTTGATTATCCTATGGTCTATAAAATACAATATTAGAGAAAGGAAAAAAAAAATACATAGGTAGAAACTAACTAATTCCCCAGCAGTGGATGCTCCCACCTGAGAGTGGATATTTGGTGACGAGCATCCACAGAACACTGCATGACAACACTGACAGACCTAAAAAGACAAGACACAATTTAGAGTAGTTTAAAGGATTTCTAAAACATAACAAGAGACTAGATAGACTTTCTCCTCTGTTGTTCTGGCTTCTTGAGACTCCAAAGTACTTCCATGTGCCAGTGTTTTTTCCACCTGTCCGTCTGCGCCACATCTTATTGAACCTAGGAAACCATCAAGTCAGTTGTTGATCAAAGGGCCAGCCTCACTGGCCACAAACACTTTTGACACATCAACTGTGATGCCTATTATTAGTATCGCCTCATCTCCATACGGTTTCACCTTGCTTCTCTGGCTTCAAATTAGACCAGAGAGGACAAGGTGAGTGGTGCGACAAAAAAGGGAAGGAGGATGCCAGGAATATCTCCCTACACAATTTTTTTAAGGGACTGACACAAGATCAAACACAAGATCCCCTTCATAACTGGTGTGGTACTTGAGAGTGACTTTGAACTCTCCCTGAGTACAATGGCCAAATAGTGAAGGCTGAACTTAATAGTGCTGCTGAAGAGGGGGAGTGGAGCAGGAGAGAAAGTTGTGGAAAAAGTACAGAGATTAAGAAAAACACTGTGTAACATGTTGAATCAGACAATGAAAGGAGAAGCCTTTGTGTCTTCGACGTAATACCAAAACCACAAGGAGAAAAACAGCAGAAAAATAACATCTCCTTTGTGTGGAACTGGATCAGAATAGAATCCAACCAGAAATCTCTCTTCAGTGTATCTGCATCACCCTCAGCTTTCTAACTTCTTGAATAAATAATTAACACAAAATGAATGTACTACCCACTCTCCCTTTATACAAAGACCCAGCTCACATCCTCTTGCACCCACACAACCTCTAAAAGAGCACAATTAGTGTCATACGTGTCCAGTGTCCCTGAAAAAAAGTAATAAGTAATACCAGCCCTGTGGAGAATACTTGACACAGGGCTTATACCAAAGCTACTTAAATATTGCTCACTGTAGTATCCTATAGGAGAGAGAAACATTTTCAGTTGATCATACTGTAATTAAATTTGAGCCGTCTCACACACACACACACACACACACACACTCACACTCTCTCTGAATCTGATGTCTCCAGCTGTCTCTTTTTCCCTGAACTCTCTCCTCTGTACGCTCCTCCCGCTTTTCTCTCTGGACAGATTGATTTCTGTCACGGTGAAAAACACTCTTTTTTTTTCACTGCTCTCTCTAAACCGCACCCACTGATCAATTCTTTTCACACTGTGTAAACATTCATTGAGCCATGTGTTTCGAAATGTCATCGCCACTCCGGCCATTGGGTGGGCTATACATATTTCATCTCGTCTGACACCTGTTCGATTTTGTGTCAGCCGGCGATGCCGTGTCTTATCCCTAGGAGAAGAAGCCATGAAAAATTAACCATGCACACTTTCTAAAAGTTTCATATCCAATCTCACATACCTGTAAATTGGAAGCCACAAGACAAAAAACTGCATTCTGTAGCTGACATGCAGGTTATGGCTTTCCTTGCCAATTCGTTCTTCAACAGTATTTTTTTTTGTTTGTTTCTGTGTTTGTGCTGCCAAAGTCTGATTGTTGCTTTTTTGTTAGCTTTCTTTTTTTCTTGTTTACTTCATACTCTGCTCTGATTAAGGTTTAGATATGTCTTCTCAGTGTCCTCTCTGATTATCTTCTCCTCCTGGTGCAGGCAACAAAATTCACCCATTTATTTTCAGCATAGTTTACAGATATTTATAGGTATGAATAAATGTTGATGAAATAAATCCACATTATATATCTTAGTAAGAAGTTAAAAACCAATTGATGTTTAACTGAAGCTAGAAGACAACAATCATTGATTTATATCAGTTACATCAGAACAGCTTGAAATAATGCATGTTGTTCTTCACAGAGAACATGATCAAGTACACTGGAAGCCCTGACAGCCTGCGTTCACGTACTCCTATGATCACTCCTGACCTGGAGAGCGGGGTCAAAGTTTGGCACCTGGTGAAGAACCATGAGCACGGAGACCAGAAGGAAGGTGATCGAGGGAGCAAGATGGTCTCTGAGATCTATCTGACACGACTTCTTGCTACCAAGGTGAGTAATCTGTGTTCTAGAAAATCTTACGGATTTGATGTATATTTATTCATAGGTACTGGGTTGTCTTATCTGGTCATATTGTAATTTTTTTTAGCTAAATTCACTCTATTTGAATCTGTAACATTTTGCAGGGCATATGATTTAACAGCAAAATAAGTTTAACTCTGTCCCAACAGTTGCATTTTAAACTACTGTATGTGGACAATGTTCTTTTATTTTTTTAAACAGTGCATCAGGTGAAAGGTCACTATACCCTTCACCCTGTGTTTCCATGACTCATAAAACGCTCACTTTATTTAAATATTCATGTTTACTTTGGATGAGTCATCTCAGTGGAAAAGATTATTCAAATGTATTCCTCTATCCCCTCAGGTAAGAAAGAGAAAATAGATATTTCTGTTTGTTTTCTCTTTTCATTTCTGTTGCGTTGACGCGGCAGCATATCAAAAAGGGTAGAGAAGAAAAGACCCATGAAGCTAGTGAAGGTGTTTCTGTAATGGAAAAAAATGATCAGGAAAAAATAGAAATGGCTATAAAATGAGTCTCTTTGAATGTGCATTGCGACAATGGCCTCCAGGAGAAAAAAAAACCCTGTTAATTTGGTTTGAAGGGAAATGTGACTTTGATCCAGCAGCTGAATGCAAATTTCCAATCCACTCCTAAAGCACCATCTCCCTCTTTTTTCCATCAAGACATCCACTCTATCAGACACAGACAGAGGCGTCGATTGAAGGTAAAAGAAAAAGAGAGGCTACGATCTGAAAATATTCAGGCTATAATTTTTTGATTCAGGAACATTTCAGTTTGTTTTTTCTTTAACAGTTCACATAGAGAACATCAGCTCAGTTCTGTGTATGTGATGTAAATACAGAGTTGCAGGACTCTAAAAGGGAGTGCTTCACACACAGTAAAGAGGCACAGAAAGAAAAAACAGGAGAATAAATACATGTATTCCTGAATGTCTTGCACTGATAAGCAGACTATATGAAACTCATATCCCACATAGGTTCACAAGCAACACAAATCAGTGATATTTATTTGGAAAGTCCAAGTTATCTTTAAATTAGTACTACCAAAGTAGCAAAGTAGTCTAGGTTTTTTGGTTTCTCTCTATGCATCAAAGGAAGTCTTTATGTAACTTTTGTTGAACAGTGGCCACTGTGGCAATTACAGCAACGGTTAATTCCAAAACAATGTAATCATAACACTACCGGAGGAGATTAAAAAAGTCAGCAGATGCAGTAATGTCCGTAATATAGCAGTAATAGTTATCTATCAAGTTTGCCAACATTAGTTAGCGTTAGCCACCGATAGCTACAAGATCAAATAATGTTGTACTGGAAAAACACCTGAATGTATTGAAAAAAGAAAAGTGCATTTTATTTCATACAACTTCAACTTTTTATTTCTATGAGGAAGAATGTATTATTTCTTCATTAAAAAGTTAGTCTTCTTTTAAAAAAAAAAATATATATAAAAATATCAGCAGAACCCACACAGATGCGGTTAAATATTAGTTAAGACAATGTAGTGAAACACAGACAGCACAGGCTAAAAAACACAATGTGACAAACAACTGATCACTTCCTTCTATTTATACTTGGGAGAACTAAGTGCAGATGTGTGGGCAGATGAGCAAAATCAGGTAATCAATTAAAGCTAGCAATGACAATAGGACAAGAGAAGTATAACAGGGTCATGAAAAAGGACATAAGTCACATATGAATAAATTAATAAACAAACGGCAGACTGCAGAATAGGAGGTAGGAGGGGAGGATGGAGCATCGTCACCATGACACATACTGTATAGCCCTCTACACACATGCACACATGTCCCCTCTCGGCCTTTGTGAGCCGCTCTATTTCGCTGCCATTATCCCATTCCAGAGTGCAGGAAGGTGGCTTCTGACTGCAGACAGCACATCATCTTTCCAGATGGATTGTTTTTGTGAAATAACCAGTTTATCTTGGCCGGCCATCTCTCTTGGTGAGAAATGATTGGGCAGACAGGCAGTGTAATTGACTGCGTTTGGCTTTCACCTGGCCAATAAATACCTCTCCCTGGCAACGCCGCTGACGTCTCTCATATTAGCTCCATCAGTGTCAGTCTGACTGAGTGTGGGTACAGGGCGCGTTCATGTGTAGAGAGTGGTGGGGCACAGGGAAGGATTGCATTTTCTATCCTCACTTGTGTGTGTCCATCTCTACCTCACTGTGTCTCCTTCTTCTTCTCTATTTCTGTTTCAGTGCTATCCCCATCGTTGTGATTGTTTGCTTCTCTCTCATTACAATGTAGAGGCAGCATCAAAACATCCAGATGACACATTGTGTTTAGAGTACAGTCTAATGACAGTGTAGAGGGTGGGGGGGGCAGTTTCAGTTCCACCACGGAACAAGAGAAACCTGTGATGATGACAGTGTTGATGCGTAAGTCCCCCTTGAGATTGAGGATGACGTAAAATGTCACAGGCTCAGCACTTGTAGGCACACACACAGGTTTTGGTATCGACACACACATACAGTAAATGCATGCACACACAAAATGTTAGGTATTCCCTTGCCAGCTAATGCAGACTGTCACTTGGAAGGCAGGTGGGCTTGATATAGAGGTATGTGATTCCATCTTTATAGAAAAATGATAAGCTGTCGTGAATGTGGGCCACATTAGAATTATAGCCATTGTTGAAGTAACAGGATTCTCTCCTCCCACTCTCTTCTACCTCTCTTGACTCTGTGATTCGGTCACCCGCTCCAACCCAAATTGGATTTTTATTTGCCAGTGCCTGTACACACCTCATCTGCCACACTCAATGGCCTCTTTTCCTGATAGGAAGCCTCTGTCGTTTCATTTCCATCCCTTGATCTCGCCGTTTCCCGTGCATCCCATCAGCTCATTCTTTACAAGAGGATTAGATTCTCTCACTCTCTGTCTCTCCTCTCTCTTCTCCTCCTCCTCCTTAAAGTCGCCAACATTAAATCAAATTAGGGTCAATGGTGCAGTGTGGAAGCTAATCCGGCAGCACAAAGAGGCTTAGGAGATGCGCCTCCTGTTCCCAGATATTATTAAAAGTCAGCTGTGAAATAACAATTTCCCCCATCAAAGCTGCAAGCAGATTTAGGGGCCGGGTCTGTGAGATAGCAGTCAGACACATAAACATCGGAGTTAGGGGACTAAGTGACATGCACTGCGCAACTCATAAAATCACATAGGAAAAAAAATACACAAGTTTATGCCAATCTTTCTGTCAACATTAGGCTCTTGTATGTTGCAAAATGTATTAGACAGAGACAATCTCATTCACTGTTCTGCTTTTCCCATTCAGTACAGATACTTGCTTAACATACTGAAATTGTAGGCTCGCAAAGACTGGAGCTACTTATAGTTCTGTACATTTTCTTATTCCATATTAGTCACTATCATTGGCTTTGTGTTTACTTCCTGTGTATCATTGGAAACTAAAATGGAAACAGAAATGCCTTTCTAGAAGTTTAGAACAATGCATTTGAAAACTTAAATGCGCTGAATATGGTCTGTATAAACTAGTGATTACCTATAAGATAATTTAATGAAAAAATGCCTGGCTTCATATAATCTGTTTTCCACCTCTCCTCTCCCTTGTCTGTAGGGTACATTACAGAAGTTTGTGGATGACCTGTTTGAGACCATCTTCAGCACGGCCCATCGAGGCAGCGCCCTGCCACTGGCCATCAAATACATGTTTGACTTCCTGGATGAGCAGGCCGACAAACACAACATCCATGACCCGCACGTCCGACACACATGGAAGAGCAACTGGTGAGTTGAGCAGTTTTAGCATCTGAATCTGCACATACCTGCAAACAAAGGAAACATGCATACACACGAAGACATTGGGCTCTGGTTATGAACACTTAAGAAACCAGTAAGGCAGTTACTTGGATCTTTGATGGTCACAAAATGTTTTCCATTGTGGTGATGCCTTTGGTTCCATTCTTGGCCTTTTCTTTCTGCACTGCTGTTTAATGCACTGCAGACATAGTGAGTACATTTTGGTGCATTTCACATTGCATTGCCCTGTGTCAGTGCCAAGCTTCACCACACGCCTCTTCCTTTCCTAATATCCATTAACCACAGGGGCGTGTAATCTTCATTAAAGCCAACCACAAGGGGCTAATCCAATTGGCTGCCAAGACTCTCCGTCTATTATCATGGAGAACTGGGCCAAAAAACACCTGTCACTGTGGAAATCTCCATAGTGACAAATGTACACTCCAAGGTGGCGGACATACGCCTCTAAACGAATATCTGCTGATTTATTTAGACTATGCTGACCTCTGAGGGTCCACCTTTAGAGGTTGGAAGGGGTTACATAACCAACAGTGAACCAGAATACAGTGAGGAGAGAAATGAAAAGGGGACGAAAGGGAAGTGAACTCAGTGGGAGTTAAATGCACACTAATATCTCATTAGCCTCCTGGCCTCTGCCAAGATCCCAGCATGCATCAGCCCAAGGCCCAGAGGAACCATGGAGATGGGAGGATAAAATTGATGTACATCAAGGGACAAATAGAGAGAGAGAGAGGGAGGAATGAGTAGGGGGAGGCTAAAGATGGGTGAGAAATATTATTTACTTTACGCCATGGTCCCAATTTTGGTCCTTTCCTGCATCTGCGTTATTGGGCCATTTGCAGTGTGTGTTAAGTGTTTTCTGAGAGCGCAACAGGTCGCTTTTACATTAGACAATTAATGGAATGGGCTCTCACTAGAGGGCCGTGAATGAATAGCAATTTATCATAAAACACCATTACAAAAAGCCACTTAGATTGCACACAACAATTTGTGCTGATGCCACCACAGACCTCTGTGTGGGATGTGCGTACACCTGTGTCTTTTCACTTCTCGCACTGAATGCCTACCCGTAACCTTTAAGTGTCTCAAGTGAAATCTTGGCTGCAACAAAAGCCTTCATTTTGTCTGATGGTGGAGAATAATAATCCCAGTGCCCCTACCATGCTGTGCCTCTGTCCCATTAAACCTACCATGCTCTTCGTCATCGTACATGCCAGTAACTTCAACCCATCACCGTAGCCAAAGCCCCTACAGCTACCCCCACCTCTCCTTCAGGATTTTCCTAATGTAGCCCATGAACCAGATTATCCCTCAGTCTTTAGTGCTTAAGGGCCTATATTGTCACAGGTTTGCTTCTTATATCATTTTCATATCATTTCATTTGTAGATATGACCTATTGACCAACAATTTGTTTTTTGAAATAGCTGTAGCTTTATGAAGAGAAGGTTTGATTTGCATAAACCATACTCAAATTAGACTAGGAACAGTTTTTTTCTATCCGTTATAGCTTTATAAATGTATTACATTTCTATAATAGAAATTAGTTGTATTGGCATGATTTGTGCTTGCTTGCAAAGCTGTACAGTACATTTCAGATATCCCTTGACTCCGCACAACATCCACACACTAAGACCTGAAAGAGCCCTAAAGATGGCATCCAGGATTTATTCTAGGCCAGGAAATTATGTGACCCCTTACAATCCAACGTCATCCAACAGTCTAGTGATAGCAATAGCACTAACACTACACCTGCCTCTATTTCATTCAAGCTACCTTTGTGTATATCAATGTTCTTTAAGTAAACTGTTGTCTATGAATTTTAATTTTGCAAGTTAAAATTCGGTTAAAATGTTAGTAGTTTCTGCATTGTTTGACAAAGTTGTAATGTGTATTTTTATATGCGTACATTAAGTGTGTCCATGCATGAGTCACTGGCTGCTAGAGCATCTCCAGATGGCATCTTTTGGATTAGCGGCAGTGTGTCAGCGTCCCCTCTCATCCTCACTCTTCTGTATTTGTGGTGTGTGTGTCTCCGTCTGCACAGTGTGTTTGTCATGTTGAGATGCAACAGACAGAATTTTAATTATTGTGCAAAACTGGCACACACATTCCTCTTTTCTGCATGCAGACAACCACCTATCTGCAGTCATACCACAATCCCAGCTCACTCAAATTGTAAATGTAAATGTATATCACTAGGACTTTTAGGGTTAAGCTAAGTATCTGGCATCAGTGAAGTGGCACAGTGTGTAATTTACAGAAATGTTTCAGTTTGTGTTAAGTCCAGCCATACATCTTGTTCAGTAGTGGATTGTAACTTGCCATTGATATGAAAGGATATGTGCCTTTTTGTCTACCGAGGTATAGTTGGAACAATGCCCAGTCAGGTCACCTTCATAAAGCTGTTAATCCAAACCTTAGGTCGCTGCATGAGAAAGGTCAGGCTTGGTCAGTTCCCTGTCTGTGCTGTAATGCCTCACATGGGATGCCCTGGATCACAACATCTGTGACCCTTTCCCGCAAATGGCAAGCAACTTCATTAGGTCCGTCTGCAGGCCTGGGACAACATGCCACAACTGCAGATTCAGACTGACTGGCTCTGTGTGACAAAAGTGTTAATCAGTGCAAACAGCAAGAGACAGTTGGACATGCTACTGAAGAACTGCAGGGAGACTTGGTGGGTGTAAGTGTACTTGTGTGATTCTTTAGTTATTGTCATTTACAGTATAGTGCCTGTCGAAATATTTAGAACTATGCCTGGTAAATAGAGATTACAGCAGTGTGGTTGTTTTGCAATTAGGAAGTTGTATCAAAATATTGGTTGGTAATCCTTCCTTTTTGGGGAGATGGGGATTAGCAGAGTTGATTTTAAATAGGCTAACACTCTGTAGTACTGCATTAGTACTAACTCCTTTGAAATGGACAATGTACTCTGATCCATGAAAAAGATTTGCCTACACCAAACACTATTTAGTAAATAAAGCTACTGTATGAACTGTTGCTTATTTTATCAAATGCTTCCTATTAGAGTAGCGGGTAAACATGCTGTTTCCTTTACTATGTAGCAGAGGTTTTTTTCAGTCAGTTTGAATTTTGTAGTCCTAAAGTGATGGACAGAGCAATAGTCTTTTAATAAATGGGCTTTTTCTGACTCCGCCAGCATAATTCCTCTAGGATAAGAGATGCCCTTGATCTTGGCAGCTGATATTTAACCTAATCCCTGACCAAAATGATTGATCATGGCCATCCTTCAGATTCCTAAAACTACTCAGCGTGAGTTAACTGCTGAAAAAAATCTCAACACAATAGATAATATGTAGATGTTATTATGGTGATCACTTTGAATCCACACAATCATGTGGGGAACCTCATCATTGTAGTGTCCACTGCTCCTCTGGAACAGCACATACCTCAAAGCACAGGGCACCTGGGGCAGATTGTCAACAATCAAGGCGGCACAGCAGTGGTGTTAATATCCCTTTGATCCCTGCACCTAATCCCACTAGATTCCTTGCTTAGATTAATTTTGAAGTCATAATACAGAGTTTTTCCTTCCTCTGAGTCCAAATCCTCTTTTGTTAGATTGTACATCTGAATGGCTTTGTGGGTGGTTGTGCTAGGATAAACGCTTAGTGGGATGGTAGAGGAGCACCGGTGGTATTTAAATGATTGCATTTCAGTTTTTTTTGCCCCCCCCCCCCCCACCCCCACCCTGATATTGTGCTACACAGAGAAACTCCTATGCAGGCTAGACTGCAGTGTCTTTCCTGTTTGATTTTTGCTACATCAGCTTAAAGTGCATAGTCCAGAGAATAGTAACGATATAGAGATCCAAGTAACACTCAGCTCTTTCGTAATACCACCTGAGCCCTTAAACTGCAACACACAGATGAAGCTGGCCTTATATCTATTCATTTTGACAGAAACAAGCCCAGCAAATAAACAGACTTGTATATTTTTATTATTCTGGACAGGCACAAAATAGGACCCACTTGCACAAACAAGGCAATATGAACCGTGTCACTGTGCGGCCCCCAGCGAGGACCCCTGGACACTGCTGGAAAAAATTAGAGCCAGCCACCACCTGGTTTTAAAGATAAAGGCTTTATTGAATTGAACACACACATCAAATAGGCCCTGCTGTTGCCGATGTGGTCTGTGTACTAGCTTTGCAAAGTGAATGAATCCTCGTCCCCCTTCTGCCGTGTAATATTCTCATGTCTATTGCCTGGCTGGCTGTAGCAAATATAAAAATGGCATTTAGGGACTTAATCTCAGAGCACTTCAACCGGACACACAAGACTGTTGTTTTACTTTACTTTACACTCTTTGTTCCTCTGTATGCATGACTTCTTGAGCATTCTGTCACTGAAATGCAACTGATCAATCAATGCAAAAGTAATCTGTAAGACAGGAGGCCTAAGACAACAATGTACGTTTACATGCATAAAATGTAATTTTGTCTCATTAGCGCTTCACTTTTTTTTAAGTTCAGTTATGGTAAAATTAGTTAAAACACCCCACAACATTATCATTTCGTATTGTAGAAATATGAAATTTTGAAATTTCAGGAAAACCCATTTGAATGGAGATTGGCTGCAGAACACCAGCATACTTTTATTTGACAGTATTGAAAAATTTAAAGTACTAAACTTCTTTGTTTTCTCTTTTTCAGCCTACCTCTGCGTTTCTGGGTGAATGTGATTAAGAACCCCCAGTTTGTGTTTGACATACATAAGAGCAGCATCACGGACGCCTGTCTGTCTGTGGTGGCCCAGACCTTCATGGACTCCTGCTCAACCTCAGAACACCGCCTTGGGAAGGACTCACCCTCCAACAAGCTGCTTTATGCCAAGGACATTCCCAGCTACAAGAGCTGGGTGGAGAGGTGAGCTGTCGACAAAATATACACAACAGATACTGAATGGATGAAGGGAGGAAATTTGTGTGTGGGCTCTTATGTGAGTGAAAACAATAGAAAGCCTGCATTAGCCATGTCTCATTCCAACACACACACACTGACTATAGCACTGTGATCTATGGGCCATGAAACACAATCCAAATTATAACACAGTGGCAATGGATGTGAGCGCCCAGGGCTTGAGATCTACAGTACAGAGAAGTCAGTGTGCTGGGAGGGTGCAGAAGTGTGTGTGGAAAAACAAGAATGCATTTTTGAGAGTAGCAGGCGGTAAAAACCAGTATTTTGTTAAAATGAGTTGTATTAAATTTATTTGTGAGCGGGGGAGGCGAAGAGGTCCTGAATAAAAGATGGGGTAGTGTGAAGCGGTCAGAGTATTTGTGTTGGTAGCTTCGTCACAAGGCAAGCCCCAGGATGAGAATATATGTGTGCTGCTTGAATGGGTGGAACCAAATGAGGAGCTTTAGGCTCAGCAACATACTCATTAGCCCTGTGTGTGTGTCTGCGGTCTCCCATAAACACAAATAAGTGTGAGGAAATTGTGAGGGTCCTCTGCTGATTTATAAATGGATATGTCTGGATACTGTAAGCAGAAAAATGATCTGTGTGGACAGAGAATATGGCAACTGCTACCGTAGGAGGCAGCACAAGCAGAATTTGTACCCTGTATTTAGTGCTTTTTAAAGTGAACGTCCTGTAGTGAATATAAATTATGCAAGTTTGGTGGAGCAATACTGTCATCAGTGAACACTCCACAGTGGATCTGCCTCAGTATTATATTAATGACTACGGGTGGATCTAGTGCTGCTTCACTCTGCTGGCGAACCGTGCCAAAGCAAGGGTCATGCCAGGGAGAGGTTTTAAAAGGGAAAATGCAGCAGCTATGAAAGAAGACTGCACGGGGAAAGGAAGGAAGGTGAACACTGTATAGGTACAGAAGAGATGTCCTCCTTGTCTCGTTCTCCTTTATGCTACAGCTTAAGTGTAAGGATAGGACATCCTTACCTGGTGAGCAGGCTAATGGAAATCTGTCTCCGGAAGGACATCTCAGCTGCTTGTTCATCGCTTCTCTGTAGAGACAGAACACAAGTTTAGTTTTTACTATGCTGCAGTCATTCTACAAAGAAAACCACTGGAAACGCTGATAATTGACATAAGTCAACAAGTATGCATAGTCAGCTGTTTGTTTTTATATCTGGGGTTCAGAGGCAGTTGGGCAGAGCCATGATTTCCCACTGAGCTTTTTACTTGCTACAGTATGTTGATGTCATTAATTTGGGTCTGTGAAGTGAAGCGGGCTAGTGAGATATTGACACTTTCCTTGAATTTGATGTGGGAGTTGACGGTCTCCAGACAATGCCAACTCCATCACGGCTGTCATAACATTATTTGTTTACAAGAGTGTTCGCATATGGGTCAGTACATTTGCAAAGCTAACATTTTATGCCCCTTTTAAAACAAAAAAAAGACAGCTCATGGCTCAGCTCTTATTGTAACTGTGCAATAAAGATCTAACATTTTCTATAGGCTGCTTGTATTAAAAGGTTATTTATTATTTGGCTGTAGCTTTTGTAAATGTTGTCAGTTTAAAAATATTATGGACGAAAGATTATCTTATCATTATTACTCACTAAAAGCAGAGGAACACCTCATAGACATTGTAGATGTGTGTACTACATCTTAAACGCCTAAAAGCAGTCTTTCAATAGAGATGTTTTCACAAATTGGTTTTACCTTAGACACCTTGTCTGTACTCCATAAATATGTATGTAAAGCGTGGTTGAAACACAGTTCAGCTATCTGCACCTGACCGCGATAGACAGCTGTATTGAATAAAAGTGAAGCATATCTATCCTGTCGAATAAGAGATGAATGACCAAAAATACACAACTGCCAGTTTGTAGCAGAAAAAAGTGCTCAAAAATACCAAATTTAATTATTTGTAGCACTATAAAGAGCAGTTCAACAAGTCTTAGGCTAATATTAGAATGGTGTTGGAAATAACTGAGGTTATTTCCTTCCAGTCACTTTTTCAAAGCAAGTTTAGTTTTGTTTATAAAAACTTCTTTCCCAAAACAAGCTCTCTCCACAAACAATCCCCTGCTAGGAATTCCCTACAACTGCCCTCCAGCACTCAACAGGTGTTGATGTGTATGTGACCTCTGTGCAAAGGCTATGAGCAACACCCACCTGCCTTTTCCCATGCTCAATTTGCTCTGAAGACTTGCTTCCTGGCAAATACATCTCTCCCTCACACATGCCCAGAGTTATCCAGCCAAACACCGGGCCTGTCCTCGAGCGGCTGCAGCTACAGGAATTTAATATGTAAATAACCAGCTTTAATTAACATAGTTGATAGGAGCAACACAGCTGCTGCTGACAGTGACTGATTAGCCTTACCTCAATGTAGTGTGTGTACTGTATGTTCTATTATGGTGTTCAAGGTTGAAATCTAAGGCCTGTCAGTGTCTACTATGACTCAATTTCAGTCATGTTACTTTGCAACAGACTTGTTGCCTCTGTGCTACACGCATTAGTTATATATCTTCAAAAAACTGACATAAACCAGTGGAAGGACTAAAGAGCTCCAAGGAAAACAGCAGCAATATCTACATTAAAAACTAGCACAGCAATGGGTGTATTCTGTTTTTCCAAATCATTTAACATGTTTATTTAACAACATTCTCAGCAGTAAGCATAGCCCTAACAAGTGTTTATGTTTTGTTTTATTCCTCCCTGTCTCTTATTATAGGTACTACTCAGACATTAGTAAGATGCAGGCGATCAGCGACCAGGACATGAATGCCTACTTGGCAGAGCAGTCACGGATGCATATGAACGAGTTCAACACCATGAGCTCGCTCAGTGAGATTTACTCCTACGTAGGCAAATACACTGAGGAGGTATGTAATACTGAGACGTGCACTTACTACACTTCTAGAGAACACATCTGTGTTATCTAAGCGTAGAATTTAGTAGTGCTGCAACTATTATAACATACAACAACAGTATAACATTATTTTCACAATTCATTAATTAGTCTATAAAATGTCAAAAAATGTACAGTTCTAAAAAATCAGGGAGACTTGTTCCTCCTATCCCTGATAGAAATTACACTAGTAAAATAGTCAAAGGTTTGTAGCTTGCTCCTCTGCGAAGGATTCACAGCCGTTACAATGGATTCCAGACAGAAAAAAAATGTTATGCATTTTTCCAAACAATTGCTGCCTTGCCAATAACAGTGTTAAAAAAAGTATATATCTATCTTGAGAAGACTTGTGGTTGCCATTGTAAAGGCTGTGTGTCCAAGCTGACTAAAGCTGCCACCCTCAACAAGGAGGAAGCTACAATCTTTTCATAGCCAGCTTTCAAGCTTACATGGTGTGTGTTTGATGTTTAAAAGATAGCTTTTTACTGGGGTATGAACTCTTTGAAGAGTTTACAGTCCTGTCAGCACACTCAGCAGTGATACATGTCATCAGGATATTACAGTTACTATGGTAATATTTAAATGAGTACGAAAATACAAAAAACATTGGAGCATCATGCCTTAGATTAGTTATGAAATACCAGATTTGAAATTAGTGACTGAAGTTTTGCTATGTTGACTACTTTTATTAATGTCTTTGTGTGTGTGTGTGTGTGTGTTTACCTCACTGTCCTGCTGGCAGATTGTGTGTGCACTGGAGCAGGACGATGCAGCCAGGAAACAGAGGCTGGCCTTCAAGCTGGAGCAGGTGGTGGCCTTCATGAGTCTGGAGAGCTGAGGACCGCACTTCCCAGGGCGCACTGGGAAGAGACCCCATCAGAAACCGAGCCGTGCCTGAGCGAAGACCTGTCCCCATCTTTTTCATCATGTGACTTCCTCCCTCCACCTTTCAAAGATGATGACTTCTTCCTTAACCTTTTTTCTGCTTCCTCTTCCCCAAGAAATATTTTGTTTTCCTCATCCACTCTGCTGCATAGACTAGTTTACCTGAAAATATCCAGAGGGTGGTTCGGGGCTGCGGTTGGCATCTCCCACAGTGCAATGCGGGGGATTCCTCAGCTTCACCACAGGAAGAGCTTCAAGGGGTGATTGCTTGAAAGCTGGCCATATTGGCATACTTCAGTCCCCCTGCTGGAAGAAAAGAGGGGGAAAAACGTTTTTATGTTGCCTTCAAGAATTTACACCGATAGGTAATTCTTTAAAAACCACAATGTTGGGAGTCCATTTTGTTGAGAACTTTTTTCAAAAGTAGGATAGTTAAAATAAAACCATCTCTAGAGTCCAGTTTATTGTAGTTCTGTATTCAATATATGGAACCACGAGGAAACATCAAAAATGATGACTGCAAGCCAAATGAATGCCTCTGAAGAAAATTAATGCAAGGATGGTTTGCCAAGTTTACACTGTACCTACAACGAAGCATACATATCTGGGAAATTTGGGGCAAGTCCAGGCAAACCTAGAATGTTCTTGTGTTCTTTCAATGTAGCTGGAGTTGTATTTATGAAAAAGACTGATGGGGGTAGGGAAGGATTAGTGCTTCTCTGAACTTTTCCTTTATTGAAACGTGACTGACACTAAAACTTTGCAACATTCGCACATTTTTCCCTGGCCCAGCATACATTTCCTTCAAAGAAAATGCTCGTGATTTCTGCTTCCATCTGGCTTATGTGGCTACTGCAAAATTAACCTATTAGACAAAACCCTGGAGGCCCCGACCCGAGTTCAATCCCCTGTAAGAAGCACACAACCAACTCTGGAAGACAGTGTTTTGACTGCTAATCCAAACACCAGGAGCAGTCTTTGTCTGGCTCTTGCCACTTCCAATCTTGAGTCGCCACAGCGACGGCCTATTTCAAAGCACACACACATATGCACAGATACACACAATCAGCAGCTGCCCAAGATCCTGACTGCCCAGATATCTACGCCAACCCTGGAGGGGGTAAAGGGAAGCGCTGACTGAAATGTACTGGGTAAGAAACTGCTTCATCATTAAAAATAAGAAGAATGATTCAATACAGTGTAGTCAGAGACGGCTGACTGCTCCTTAAAGGGGCTCTGCTGTGAGCGTAGCACTTCTTTCCCAGGATGTTCTTATTTAAAGACTTTTGTGTGAAGAAATCAACCAAGATGGACTTAGTCGGTCAGCCAAAAACCAAAGGAGCTTGAAATTTTCAAAACGGTCAAAAATGTATTTGTAAAGTGCCACTGAGGAACTGACAAAAAAAATATTGTGACTGGAACTTTAAGAAACCTGTGTGTTTTTCTGACCTCAGTGTGTCGAGGTGAGAGGCTCTGTGGGCGAGGTGATCTGAGCCTCCTTTCTCTTTCCATCGTCCCGGGTCTCTCCAGCTCTCGGCACACCGTTCACCCTTGTGTCCGGCTCCTGACTTACCAGTTTTCTTTTGTGTTTTGCACAAGCGTTGGAGATGGTAGCTAGTTGCATACGGCAAAACCCAAACTCTTGAGTGTGTAACTGTTGAGGCGCTCTTGTCTGTATTAGTGTAGTTGTCCTCAGTGGCGGCAGGGGGCGGCCTTCTCCAAGCCTCAAAAAAAGAAAATATAAGAAAAAATCTGATAAAGCAGAGCAGGAACAAAACAAGAAGTGAGCATCACGGCAGGATAAACAGAAAATGATATACATTAACAGTAGATAAGACATTATGGAGAGAGCGATTGAAAGAGAGATGATGGAGGCGCCCTCCGTACCTTTTGACCTCTGCCCTTTCTTTTGCCTTGACAACGTGCCCCATGTGGTGATGTGAATGTGTGAAGACCGCCCTAGGTCCACCTTGGGTCCTTTATTGGCTTTTTAAGCGCATGTAAAACGTAAACAATTTAAGAAACTTATTTAAAAAAAGTGAAAAATAAGAAAATTAAGCCTTGCGATGATGATGTGGATGTGTTCTTTTATCTTTCTTTTGCTTGGAAGAATCGAGATGGAAAAAATGGATTGTTCATATAATAAAAACTATGACTTTCGTTTAAGGTGGAACCTTTATCCAGTTCAACCCTTACTGCAGAACCTCATGCCCATGGTTTTTGTGAAGTGTTAGATGCTAAATAAAACAGATATTATATACCCTTGCATGTTAACCTATTTGGATGGTATGAAATGGGACTGCCTTGCTCAAAGATATTTGTGTACTTCTATTACAACTCGGGACTTAAAGTCATTTACACGCCAACTGTTAATTTTAAGATTATGGATCTCACATAAAGACAACATGTACCCTGTTTTGAATTTCTTGTCCTGTTTACCGTGTCCTTCATTACAGGCCATCAGTGTTTTGTGACAGCTGTGTCTCCTCTGTGGTTTTAGTTTTGGTACACTGAAGATGCAATTTAAGTCTTGCTCTGAGAGTTGTCTGCGGCATTATTAACTGCAGATTGATTATTTTATCATAATTGCTTAAAAATGAGACCAGCTGAGACCAGAACAGAAAAGAAACATTTTGAGTAATGATGCCATTTTCAAATGACTAAAGATGGACCCAACACATGAAAACAAACAGATAGGGTTCAAAAAAGGTTCATTTGATAATAAGCAACAAAGACTGCATCACTTGTCCACCATGTGTTTCACAGAATACAAATGTTATTATCCCTTTTAAATTTCTTAAAAAAAAAAAAAAAAACACCTGGAAGAAACCATGTATACCTTTAGTTTATCTTACAGATAAACACAACTTTATAACAAGACAGGCACATCGGGCTTGGTAAAAGACTTATGTTAAAGACTGAGTTTGGCAAGGGACTGTTTCTGTCTTAGCCCTTGTGTCAAATGTATGTGAGATTTCATTGTCCATTAATTAATGTCTGCAGCTATGCTGTATGATGAATGTCTGTTTCAACTTGGTGGGGTACATTCACAAGGTGTTTGCTGGACATGTTATGTATGAGGGAAATGAGGATTGATTTAGCGACTGGACAAACAATTCATGCAAGGCTGGCGTTGTAAGAAACGTACTACGGGAACACCTTTAGTCAATTTCAAAGAACCTCTGTCATTCATGTAGCCAATGTATACTATGTCTAGATACCGAAAGGTTGCCCCCACAGCTTTTGTTAATAAATTACACAAGGTGAGAGTCCTGGACTGTCATTGTGAATCTTCCCCTCAGTGTAACATCCTGTCTTTCATTTCTCCCTGCCCTGTCCCTTCCCCTGCAACAAAGGTTGTCTGCAAGTAGCCACCTTGTGTTGCAAAGAGCACAGATAAAGTTTCCACCTTCAAACGTTTTGTAGGAACTAAAAATATCCTCCTAGCTCAGTGTTATAGCAGGTGTTACAGAAACATGCTAGAAAAGACTTTTACTAGACCATATTTGAAAGATAAAGAGTATCTTATCGAGAGATAAAACGAAACCTGGAGGAAATAAGGTGAGCTTCTCTAACTTTGTTATAATTAATTGTATACCTGTGTATGTAAATATAATGCATTCCTATTTTGCAGTCAAGAACAAAATACTATTTGTAATATAGAATAAACTTTATTATAAAACCAAGCATTTCATGATTGTTTTTGCTCTTTGTGTCAATTTGCAGACTTTCGCTACATTTGACATTGTCATTGACCATCAAAGTTTAAATTGAAAAAAATATACTGAAATACTGTGGTCTGAATCTAAAAGTACCATGGGTCAGATTTAGACTTTGATGTGCCCCTTACTCCACTGGGAAACACAGCCTCCTGCAAGATGCACACTTGATCATAAATATGTAAAAGTCCACCTCCAAGACCTCCTACAGACTGAGGGTGGAGCTATGCCAGCAGCTTGCTGAAGTCACCAAAAATCATAAATGAGAGTTTTTCTGTCCCAACAGGTGCAACCAAAACTACACAGGTGACTTGGAGAGGTGTCAGTCAAGCAGACTCAAAGTCAGAATCAGTCTGAAAACACATACATTTTTAAATTAAATGGTGTGGCCAAATATTCCAGAGTCCAAGCCTCATGCTACCTACACAACAGGATAATAGCTCTGAATTCTTGGAATGCGCTTGCACATACAGGCTAAACTGTGTTTCGCCAAATGGCTCTAATTTTCCCTTTCCATCCTAGTGATAAGTGGTACATCAGACAGAATGGGTGTTCAGGGATTTGGAGACCATCTCAGGTCTCCCACTGTCTGGTGCCAGACACAGCAAAAAAAGAGAGAATGCACAAAGATGCATAACAAAGAGCCATTTCTATTGTACTCTACGATTTCTAATAATTATTTGTGCTTTCAACTGTATGCATGTCAGGACACACAAGAATCTACTGTGTATAGTAGCAGGACAAGACCTCTCCCATGAAAAGAAAACCCTCTGATTTTAGATGCATAATGGCCCAAATCATTTTAGATTTTAAGTATCCTGTTAAATTCAAAGTCTATGGCTTGATTTTCCACAGTAACACTGAGGAAGATAAAGAAACCAAGGTTTAGAATAAATCGTAGCACAGGGGAAGTCATGCTCCAAGCGCACACACTGAATAGTCAAAGAGTACATCTCTAAATAATATGTAAATCAGCATCCAACAGTCATACTGTAAGCCCACCTTTCTAAGAGCAGGGACAGAAGACTAGCACACAGTGATGACATCCAATTCAGTCAAAACCATTGTCATCATGGTTGTTGATTTTGACTTACAAAGCAGCTTCCCTACTCAATGACAAAGCCATCTCATACTGGGCAGGACAAAAAAAAACATCCCTGCAAGTTGGGAATAGAATGAACAAAGCTGTGCCCACAAATCATCTACAATCGACTAACACTTGAAGACTGGGTTGGTCTGTTAGAACCAGCTGAACGTAGCAGTAGATATCAGCTTTATGGAGCCCAGTGTTTATACAAGTAGGTGAGCAGCTAGCATCCTTGTATCTTATACTCCTAAACTACATTTTTTCCAGCACAAGTTGTTTAAAATGTTTCACCCAACTCTTCTCCTTGTCTTTAAGAGGAAAGCCTAAAGAAACTAAAAGGATTCAGCAGTGTCATGCATCATACAGATGTTAATTTAATACATCTTTACATTTGTCAACTTTTTCATTCCATCTTCCAAGTTGAATTTGGTAGTTAGAAACTGGCTGATGGATTTTCTAATTAATGATTAAGGCTGGCTCACTGGGCCTGGACCTCTCTTTGTGTTTGGCTCAAAGTCAGCCTATTACTACTCCAAGTGATGCAAATGCTGCTTAACTCCTGATCTGAGTTGCAGTAAACTAAGCTCCATGGGGTAAATCCAAGGATCTTATTTATATTGTCAAGAGGCAGGTTACAAAAGCTTCTCTGGTTTAATGAGAGGCGTTTCCTGACATGATGTAACCCTGGTCATTATAATGAAGGGAAAGCAAATATCCTCTGCTAAAATAATTAGGAAACAGCAGCATTGGTAAAGATTAGTTGAAACTATAAGCTTCTTCCTCTTGAAGCCAATCCAGCAGACCGGAAGCCATTCAGGAAATCAAAGAGTGAAATCCCTGCCTCTAAGCACATATCAGTCTACAAAGCCTAGCTGTAGTTCTGCAGTAAACATAATGGTTTATTTTACTCTAGAGTCTGCATTATTCAATGTCATACATCAAAGGCAGTCAAAACACACACTTTAATGTACACATTTTCAGATTTTTTTCAAGTGGCTCATCTGCTTCGTTATCTCACAAAAACACACAGCTTCCACTGCTGACTTGTTACTGGTGCATAAAGCATATCACTTCCACAGCACAACAAGGCCATCTTGAAACACTTTGCCACAGGACTTTATTTTTTTATATATTTTATTTTCAATGATATTATTTATGTATTTATATATTTTTCTTGGAAAAGAGCAGTGTATAACACTATAATATATATTTA
>CM022484.1:13168687-13269130 GCA_011952105.1 Coreoperca whiteheadi
ATATATTTTTCTTGGAAAAGAGCAGTGTATAACACTAATATGTATTTATGTAATTTTCTTGGAATAGAGTACTGTATTACACTGTAGTATTTATTTATATACTTTTCTTTGAAAAGAGCAGTGTATAACACTGTAATATTTATTTATGTAATTTTCTTGGAATAGACAACTGTATAACACTGTAGTATTTATTTATATATTTTTCTTGGAAAAGAGCAGTGTATAACACAGTAATATTTATTTATGTAATTTTCTTGGAATAGAGGAGTGTATAACACTGTAGTATTTATTTATATATTTTTCTTGGAAAAGAGCAGTATATAACACTGTAATATTTATTTACATAATTTTGTTTATATATATATTTTTGGAACAGAGTAGCCTATAACACTGTATAATTTACTTTCATATTTTTCTTGGAACAGAGTACTGTAGTATTTATATATATTTTTTTCTTTGAAACAGAGTATCGTATAACACTGTAGTAGATATTTATATATTTTGCTTGGAACAGAGTATCGTATAAGAGTGTTGTATTTATTTTTTTATATATTTTATTTTATATGATATTATTTATGTATTTATATATTTTTAGTCAGAGGTAAGCTAAAAAAAAGACAAGTAAATGGAAAACGGGAGTGACAGATGAGGAAGAGAAAGTTCTGTGTAGCAAAGGAGGGCAGGCAAGGTGCGAAGTTTAGAAAACAGAGTGACAACTCGCTGGAGGGGTATACCCATAGACGGGAGGCTGCTGCACTCTGGAAGGCTGAGTGGCTGACGGGGACGAGAGATTGAATTGGCCCAGTGTCACCCTTCATATACCAACCAGTGAACTGGGAGTAATGGGTGAGAAATAGAAAGAGGGAAGTTGGAAGGAGAGAGAGAAAGAGCGGTAGAGAGAGGAGGGAGGGCCGCCAAGTGTCACCCTAATTTTCTGACTAGTGAGGTGGGAATAATGGAAGGGAGGAGAGAGGCAACTCTGAGGGGTGATGGGTTGAGAGAGGTTGGATGGAGGTAGCGAAGGGGGCAGGATGATCGAGAGCCGGCTATGATTGCTTCGCACCAGGGGTGGTTTTCCACACTCCCATGATCACCGCAGCCTTTTCACCCCAAACCCCCACCCTGCCATCAAATCCACACACACACACACACACACACACACACACACACACACACAAACACACACACTGATGTGATGTGGCCATGGAGAAAAAAAATATAAAAAATGATTAGAAGGTCTGTCCACTAGGAGATAGAGCGATGCACGGACGAGGAGGAAAAGAGAGGAGTTTGGTGCTGTTGAGGCAATCAGTGTTAGAGGGCATGTGGGGTTACAGGATTGGATAATCGATAAAGCTTAAACCTGCAGCTTGGGGACTTGAACCCATATTCATCCCCTGGCCTCCTCAGCTTAAAAGACTTATCTTCAAGACAAGCGACTATTAGATTTACTGTCAACAGAAAAAATCAAAAGATTAATATCACTCCATCAGCTGCTATGGCAAAGTTCTCTTACAAAGAAAAACATGTTTGTGTAACAGGTCCAGGCAGGAAACTAATGTTAAAGCATTGCACATACAGCTCAGTTATCTTGGAGTTTAAAACACTTCAAGCTTACTAATGGTTTGGCCTGGCTAATGGTGCCAGCCTGTCTCCTGTTCGTGATGTGTCTCTAACACTCATTGGCTTTGGAGCACAAAGAAGGCAGAAGAGAAGGAATGGGTCAAACTGTGGAAGGTGCAAAGAGCTTAATTTTTTTTTATCGTCTCTCTCCTTTGGTCTATTTATATTTCAGAAGGTTGCAGCATCTTAAAGCTCACTCATCTTTTAGTGTTCACACCACAGAGTGTTTTCAAGCTTTTTCTAATGACTCGGTAACAGTATGACAGTCAGTTGTTCCTCTGTGATTACTGTTTCCAAAGCTGAGTTAAAAATTTTTGTTTTTTGCAATAAAATACTGCCAAAAATAATTTTAATAATCTCAGATGATCCCTGTTCTTGCCAAAGACTGTTAAGATTTTGGGTTTTGGAATGACGTTTCTCATGTGGCTCCTGTCATGTGGATCACGGGCTGCTGTTACGACTGGCTGACTGGCAGGATGGATGGATTGATGATAGGGGTGCAGCTTGGACACTGGTTGACTGGTCTAATTTCAGCAGTGGACTCAGAGATATTGACAACTGCAAGCGAGCAGATGGAAGCAATTACCGATATTAGCCCATTCTCCTCCGTCTGCTCTGTCTTAGTAAACATTTGTGCTGCTGGTGGTAGCAGGGATAAAGTGGGAAAGAAACCAGACAGACTCAATGTTATAGCCAGAAACACCCTAAACACTACCGATGGATAATTAAGATAGAAGTCTGAGTCTGTCAAAAGGTTTCAGATCAAAGTTTGAACACCGAAGTAATCTTCAAGGTGAGGTAAGGTGTGTAAGTCTGCTGGAGTCAAATCAAGTGTGTAATACTTCTTCTTCAGTGTAGATGCTTGGATCGGAGTCCTATTAAATGGCTCCTCCTACCTACTCCATGAGACAGTAATATTAGGTGAAACTGCTGCTAAATCGATGACTCCTATTCATGCTCAGTGTTTTTAAAAAGACATGATAGTTACCAAACTACATCTCTGAAACCTCCTCTGCAACTGCAACCCCCTTGACCACCACCACCTGATAAATCAGCAGCACAGTACGGAGTCTAGACACATCCTGTTATGCTAAACATTGCCATTGATCTTACACAACCTTGCCTCTCCCCATACATACACACACACACACACACACACTACATGCTCTGAAGTCTCTCCTGTATGGGCTCCACAAATCCTCTCCCCCATTTCAGCTCCTAATCAATAACAACCATGCAATTCCTTCTAAACTGCACATTTGCTCCCCAGTCTCCAGGACCATATGCTCTCACTGAAACACGAATTACCAGAGCTGTGTGAGCCTATACAATACAGTAAATTGATTATCTGGTTGAGAAGTACATTGAATTTATTATTAATTTATTGTCCGCTTACATATCCAACACGTTTCTCCTGTTGATAATGGATTATAACTGTGCAACAGACAGGTATGATTCCTAAAATCCTTCTGCTGCATAAACATGGAAACATGTATAAGCTACAGGAAGAGGAAATGGTTTTCAGACTGTAATTGATTTGGCTCAACACTGTGACAGATGTACACTTTACTGCTCTTCCTCGTGTTTCAATTCCAGACCACTACAGAACACTCTTAAGCCATGAACTATACAACTACATTCAAAACAATATGTCACAATGCATTTCTGCATGAGCACAGTTGTTCCACATTTGTAGCTACTGTATAATGAAATATTTCAGTTTGCACATTAACACATTTTTAACATAACGTATGTGTTTGTCCTTGACAACTGAAACTTAACAATTTCAATGTCATTAGTATTACCTAATTAATAAGAGCTGCGTTAATGCGGGTTTTATGACATAGTGTAATGCAGTCACTTGCAAGAGTGTAGGCGTTTGTACATTCTGGTATGTCAGTGTTATAACCATTGTGTTATGCCATCACCCTCTCTGAAATGTAAGTAATTATTCAGCACTTTATCACATCTGGACCCCTATGCTCTTAAATGAAGGAGCTACAGACAATTAATTGCAAAATGAACCTTACCTCCATGCATTAGTGCCATGAAACCGAAAATAAGTATCATGAGTAATGTGTGTACAGTAATGCATCACTGCTCCTTTACAATACGTTGTAGGATAAAATAGTATAAATAAAATAAAAATTTTAAATAAAAACACTAATATTCTGAGTCAAAGAGCCAAACACTGTTTGTGATCATATCTACAAAACAAATCATTCATCAATCATTGTCAATTGTCAGTGTTTCTATGAGCTGCTCTGGTGGGGCAGCAGACAAAGGGCAGCCCTCTATCATAGTCAGCCACCTGTGGGCTTCTTTCCCTGGCTCAGTCACACTCCTCATTCCCACCATGTTAGCCTGTCTACAAAGGATAGGAGCCCATCAGCTGGGCACAGGGCTGGCCAGTCTCTGTGGGCCGACTGCTGCAGCATTCACAAAGAACAATCCCGCCAGGCGAACTCACACAGATATTAACACAAATATCCCCCACCCAAAAAAAACCACGCCATACATGAACAAAACCGCCACGTTTTCACAGCTTCTCCAGCACCAACATTATGAATATGAATAACCCTTTGGCCCAGACTTTAGCAAGCTGTGCCATTCTGTGCTGTGCTCAAGCCCTCAAGATGTCAACACAGAGACAGAAGGGCAAACTGAGAAACAAATCTGACAACACAGTCTGGGCCACTAAACGGATATAGGCATTACCCAGTGATCGGGGGCAAAAAAAGCTTGTCCTAGCATTCTCCCAATGCACTTTATTTAGCAGAGAAAATCTGAACATAGCACAGTGACTTACACTGTTGTATATGCAATTAAATGTCCATGTGGCAAACTCAAAGTTTGCATTTCAAGGGGCTGACTTGTCAGGAGACTTGTGACGACAGCTTGCCGAGAGGTTACAGATTGTAGAGGGGTAGAAACGATGGCAGGAAGATCGTCCTCTAATCCAATTCAGCATAAGCTATTTGAATAATTGATGTGGGGACATAAATTGGTCCATTCCAGATGTCCCCTGCTCCCTTAATCAATACTGATTCCCTTAATCAATGGTTGGCTAGCCAGCCCAATGGGTTGGCTGTTCTCCCCCCACACAGCGATGCTGAAGCCAAAGCTTCCCACAGTCCGAGTCACAGGTGGTTGGCTGCAAAGTGGCTGTTTGCGGTGATATGCTCTGGGTAATTGAAGCTCTTACCCGGCGGGGATGGGGTGGCGAGAGCAGCAGTGGGGACTGCAGATTGGTTTGGTGTCTAGAGGAGGCACATAGCTTCCACTGGGAAATAACTGCAGAGAGATTCCAAGACTGCCTTGAAAAGAAAACTTTCGTCATGTACAGACTGACTTGGTTAATTAAAAGACAGAAAAACCATGTTAGGTTGGTAGCTAGCTAAAGTACTAGTCACGAGATAGTCTCATATTGGTTCACGCTGCATAAATAATCTGAATCTGCTCATTTCCATGCTAATAATCTTCAACTGTAAGGACTGACAAATGTGGAGTACACACACAAACACAGGCAGATAATGGCGGGCAGAGGGAGCTGTGTGCCAGGACACCAGGACAGAGCGGAACACAGCAGTGTGTGACAGCTGGGTGGCACAGCTGGGGGAGACAGATAACCCTCCGTCTGTAGGAGCTGACAAAACAGCCACATCCCTCCTCAGAAGACTGAACATAACTTCACCTGGCTCTGCTTTTTCTCTTCCTCCCTCTGCACCCGTTGCTCTTGTTGTCCCTCTAAATGCCTCTCTCTTTCAAAGCTGCCTCTCATTTTCTACCTTCACAATCCCTGCGCCCGTTACATCCCTCACCCTTTCAACGTCCTCTTCATATCTGTCTCTCTTCCAAATGTAGCCCGCGGCTGACAGGATACCGTCAGAGTACACCTGGCCAGAGTGGTCCTGAGGCTGTCAGCAGGACATTGCAGTGATCCATCAATGTTCCCGCATTTTGTTGGCCAAAAAACACATCTCTGTCTACCCGCACTCACAGCCATCAACAGGTGGAAAGTACAACAAGTACATTTGTTAAAGGACAGAACAAAGAATGGCGATCAAGAGATTTAACCATGCTTTAGCCACCTGAGCAAACATGCTGCTGATCAGGAAGGGGATGTACATCACATTACAAAATCAAAGCTGTATTAATTAAATTTTGGACGCTAGGGGATCAGGGGTGCCACCAGATATTTTTTTATATAGGGTTGGCCTGATGGGGTCACTGAAAATCTTGGGGTGGGTATGCATTCATTTATTTTCTTTCACATGAATTATTATGTAAATTATACATTAATTTAAATGAATAGTACCATATATGCCTCGCAAGGGGGGCCAGTGATTGTATCAGGGTGGCACAAGTACTATAATAGGCTGTTGAAGTGTGGTAAACATAGCTGCTTGACTACATAATACTACATTCCTCTAGCCTAATGTAAACTGAGGAGGGTAAGCACACTTGGTTGTATGTGTGCTGGTTTTAGACAGGAGACTCATGACAATATGTAAACGTGTTGTATACAGCACATCTATGTTAGTTGTCTGTATGCTTGTGTGCAACGTTTGCAGTGTTTAATAATCTCTTAAACATGGCCCTTGGCTCTGAGGTTCTGCTTGGAGCTGCCTGGCTCTCTGACAGCATCCTTGGAGGGATGTGTTGCCATAATCGATTTACACAGCAATCACAGATCTGCACACAGCGACCTTCAACAAGTCCTTGAACACAATCTCTCTCTGCTGATCAAAAGCCATGAGCAAATAGTGATTAATGAATTTGTTGTTTATATGTGCACTTAAAGTCACAAAAACAGCAATTTGTCAATAGGCTTTGTTGCAATAGTGATTATTACAATTGTGTCTGACAGGATGAAAAGAGGCTACATTATGTCTGGTTGTCTTGACCAGAAAATGTCACCTAAATGATAAGCGAATCACTCTGAATTTTGTGAAACAGAGCAAGAAAACACAGAGAGGAAGAGAGAGAGACCCAGTGAAGGAAGGTTGTTTCTTTTTAAGTTATTTAGGATTAATCATTTAAGATTGAAACAAAGCCCATTTTATAAAAAGGCAGCTG
This sequence comes from Coreoperca whiteheadi, assembly GCA_011952105.1. Taxonomy (NCBI): domain Eukaryota; kingdom Metazoa; phylum Chordata; class Actinopteri; order Centrarchiformes; family Sinipercidae; genus Coreoperca; species Coreoperca whiteheadi. Next base: position 13,175,390 of record CM022484.1, read on the forward strand.
CAGCAATAACAACCTCAGCTGTCTGAACCACCAACTGCACCAATCTTTAGTAGAGCCCCATTAGTTGTGACTGCAGTAGAAAAGCTGTCAACTTCATACTAGTATTTCCTCCCATTTCTGTGCTACATAAATTCCTACAATGTCTGGCGTTTGTTTTACTGGCTACCCGCAGGAAAAAAACTAGGTGAGGGCTTGCTGCATTCTGTCAAGGAGGAGATATGGCGAAGGGAGACACTTGTTGTGAGACGCTCGCACACTGTCAGTATCCATCTGTTTACCTCACTGCCAAAATGGTGGTGGTGATGGAAAACAAGCGTTTTCTTCAAAGGCCATTAAAAATGAATGAGGAGAACGAACAGATCACACAGGGCTTTCCAAAGCACTCAGGCCATTTTATGCCTCAGTTTGAGAGATCACCACTCGCACTGTAAAACATCACACCATAACAAGATAATATCAAATCCCCTGCTGCTCCAAGACAGAAACACATACACAGCTAATGAGCCATGCAATTAACTTCCAAACGTGCAACAAAACTTTGTCACCAGGGATATAAACAGACCTGCTGTCTGTTTGCGAGGAAATATAAATGATTGGGAGCCTGTTTTAAATCAGTCTGAAGGCAGGTGAGCATGGGGGAGGACAAGGTTTTGGGACTCAATCTGCTAATCGATCACACACACAGGTGTTGACAACCTGTCATCGGGAGGTGACAGGGTTATGTCCAACAGCTCCTCACAGGAGTGTATGACAAATCTGGTGTTGGGTTTGATTCTTAATGGGCCCTCGGGTCACACCGCAGCCAGCCAGAGTGTCATTTAGGGGTCCAGAGGTCACAGTCTGGTCTACTAAACACACACAGCCCCGTTGGTAACCAGGGACATCATTGTCAGTGGGCAGGGAGAAGGTATGTGTTTGTGTGTGGAGTTTATGTGTGCATGTCTTGGCAGTGTGCAGATGGAGGGGGCTGTCTGTGAGGAAAAAGAACAGATTGATGGAGCAGAGAGGGAAATGCACTTTTCAAATGTCACCTTGCTTTGCCACCCTTTACACTGAGAGAAAGAATGGTGTGAAATAGAGCACCAGGAGAAAATAGCTCGAGGAGAGAAGAAAGAACACGACTCCTCATTTTTGGAACTCCATGGCACGTACTAAGTGGAAAAGTAAACTAATTCTCTGGCATGCTGGTATAATTTTAACACCTTTGAGCTACACACTGTTTAAAACCTTAAAACAGCCTGTTTATCCCCTCATTCTTCAACTTCATCATAATATGTACAATACTGTAATTTGCAGGTCTAAAGAAATCTAGACTTCTAGATTAAAACTGGGTTAAATCTGGTTTAAAAATCAAGGTTTTTTTTAAACCTATGGCATGTTAATGCTGTTTTAACAGTTAAACTGAGTCAATATAGTTAAACGCTGCTGGAAAAAAAAGGTACATTCTATTTAAATGGTCAAAAAAACTTTCCCCAGCTCAATTTTAACATTGACCTACAAATCACCACATCAGCGATTACTGGGAAACCCTATAAAAGTCGATACCCTTTAATGGTTTTGCTTTAATCTAAACCAATTAAAATTTACAGCATGTAGGGGATGACTCCTAGGTCTTTCTTTTAAGTTTTCAAATATGCAAGAACAGTACAACTTATTCCTACTAAAAAACTTCATAATACAATACAGAGGTAACATAAAACAAGGAGGTAAAAATAATAAAAAATAATAATAATAATACTAACAATAACTAAAATAAATAAAGAGTCTTAGGTTTTATTTCTTGGTGACATGCCGTCAAAAACACTTGCTCAAATCATTGCTATAATGAGCTTCCCCATTTCCCTGTTATCTGAAAACCTTCAGCAAAGCATGACATATTTGTAATGCGAAGTTGTGGCCAGTCATACCATTGAAACTATTAATTCTTTTGGAAAGTCCCTCAAGAAATAAATGGTGTAATTCTGGAACTTAAGTATATCTGACTAAATTCCAGTCATGTCTCCTTCAGTCCTAACCCTTCCCTCAACCCAGGCACTACAACCTGCCAACACACTTGTTTAATGATGGTAAAAAGACATTTTCAAGTTTGCCTTGTTATTGTTACTGCAGTGTGCTTCTGTTTCACAATAATAGTGGTTAGTGATTCATACTTACATTATTTATGCGCCTTGTTTTAAAGTTATTCATCCCTAAACAAAACACAATTTGAGCTGTTTTCCCATCTTTTGTTGCAGTGTACATTTTTTAAGTGACTGAGTTATCTTAGAGTAACTATCCTTTTGTATGTTCAATGGGCCACAAGCTTTAGAACTTATTACTTGTACATACGATTCACCAAAGTAGCACATTTCAGCAAAGTAGCAGTACTTCCATTCCCTCCACTAACATTAGGTCAAATAGTTACAAGAAAGGGTTTCAGGTGTAGTGATGCATAAATTTAAAAATAATAGATGACTGTTTTAAGTTTGAATGTATGGTGCGAGTGCAAGCAGTTTGGAACGGGCAGAGAAAAGTGTCAGGTGTGTTGTGTGATAAAAGAGTATCAGCAAGAATGAAAGGAAAGGTGTTCAAAACAGTGGTGAGACCAGCGATGTTGTACAGCTTACAGACAGTGGCACTGAAGAAAGGACAAGAGGCAGAGCTGGAGGTGGCAGAGCTTAAGATGTTGAGGTTCTCTACATCAGAGGGACAGCTCATGTTAGATGTTTCGGAGATAAAGTCAGAGCGGCCAGATTGAGGTGGTTTGGACACGTTCAGAGGAGAGACTGTGAATATATTGGTAGAAGGATGCTGAGGTTGGAGCTGCCAGGCAGGAGGTCTAGAGGAAGACCAAAGAGGAGATTTATGGATGTAGTGAGAGAGGACATGAAGTTAATTAGTGTGAGTGAAGAGGATGCAGAGGACAGGGTTAGATGGAGGCACATGATTCGCTGTGGCGACCCCTGAAAGGGAACAGCTGAAAGGAAAAGAAGAAGAAGGAGGTGGGGGATGTGCTACAGAGTCAGAAGAATTTTAGAATGTATTGACTTCACTTGATTTACAACCATTGTGTAGGGAAATGTTTTGCTTTAGTTGCCCCAGCCCCAGTTCTAGGACCAAACTCTTTTCACACTCTCCTACTTTCCACCTTTCCCACCTTAATTCATGTAGTTCATATGCCCACCATTTACTTCTCTACACACACAAACACACACAGCTCCCATCTAAACCGTAGGTTCAAGAATACAAAGGATAGAAATGATTCATAGAATCTGAAGTTACAACTGACCTTCAAGGTACAGCTGAATAGCTTTAAAAACTCGGACAACTAGTGTACATACTAATGGTGCGCATAGTAGCTGAAAGGATTTGAATGTCACATCTGTGGCACAATAGTCTCTGTGCTACAGTAGAGTGCAACACATTACTGAGAGAAATCCTAAGATTATGGTTCAACTGGGAAACCTCACACTGGACACAACAGGTTGCGTTTTCACTTTCTGCCACGACAACACCCTGAAAGCAGGAGCTGACCGACAATTACATTAAAATAACTTGAAAAAGACAGGCTCAAAGTCAAGTCCACATTTTAGTGACCAGGCACAAAATCTCAAATCAAGCATACAGTGTGACGCATCTGACTAATTACTATAATGAACTCAACAACAACAACAACAAAAGACCATTAAAAGTATATCACTGTTGGGGCACAGGATAGCTCAGTTGGTAGAGCTGGCATCCCACGTACGGGGCTGAGTCCCCACCCGCAGCGACCTGGGTTGGAGTCCGACCCAGGGCGAATTTCTGCACGTCAATCCCCCTATATCTCTTTCCCACACTTCCTGTCTCTCTTCAGCTTTCACTATTTAAATTAAACTATTTAACTTTTTTTTTTAAATGTTAGAAGTATATCGCTGATCCCAGCTGAGCACTGCGGTGTAATGTGTGATCTGTCTGCTCTATGCCATAAAAGAAGTTGGACACCAGTTCCCCGAGCACTTCAAAAACACATCAATCAAGTCAGTCAAAAATGTCACAGACCTTCTACTTGTCATTGTGGGCTACTTTGCAGTGATTGATGTTCCGATGGTCGTCTCCCTTTACTCCCCACGCCCCCATTCCCTCTCTTACCCATGCAGCATTTGCACACCATGTGAAAAATAACAAATGATAACGTTTTGAAAAATGATTCACAATATCCTCTAGCAATTCAGATAAACAATTCCTTTTTACTAAAAGGAGGGAGCAAAACAGACAGACAGCGACAGAGCGAGAGGGGGAGATGTGCCAGCATTGCTTTCTATATTGACATTTATGGCTTAGAGGCTGTGAGAAAATGTGCGCGAGGGTGTCTGCGTGTACGTGTGTGTGTCTTGAGAACAGAAGATGCTTTGAATATTTGATACATGTTGAAGGCTGCAGTGGCCTCTATAGGCTGTGTGTGTATACAAAGACCCATTAAGCTGTGTTGTCATGGGGAAGGTGTGATAGGGAGAGATTCAGGCTGCCAGCACTGTCTATAAACATATCTGTCCGTTCTGACTCAAACTGGCCTTAATATGAATACCCTTAAGGCTTTTTTTCTTTCCCTTCCTTTCTTCAGCAATTTATTTGTCTTTCACAAAATATATTCAACTCTTTCCTCTTCCATCTGCCACTTTCTAAAATGTTGTCACTAATTTTTCTCTCGTCTTGTTGCTTTCTTCCTCATGTGTCCTGCTAACATGATTTGTCTGTTTAGCTCAGTATCCACGCGTATCTTCTCTCTAGCATTCTGTTTTACATGCTGTTACCTTCCGTCCATCGCTCCATAATGCTGCTTTCCCCCCTTCCCTCCCCCTACCTCATTCTCCCGCTCAGAACTGTCAAATGGCTTCATGAAATGAGTTGGAGAGATGATGAGAGAGATTGCAATCCTAATGGTGTTACATGAAGCATTGTCCCAGGCCCCTTTGATAAATGAATTTAACCGAGCACTTGCTCTGTGTTAAACCATGCTAATTAGGCACGGCAACCCAAACAAAGATGTCTCCCGCTAATTGAAGTGAGGTCAGAGGGATTGAGGAGAGTGTGGACATGCCTGTGACTGAGTTTGTGTCAGAGAGGGAAATCTCTAACTCATCTGTCTGTGGGCTGCTTGTATGTGTGTGTTTGCATGTGTGCCCCCTGGGAATTGACTTGATACCCACTTTGGGGAGCCGGTAATGGTGGTCTTTCCCTTTGAGTATCTGCTTTGTGGCTAGAGACAGAAGGTTAGTGGATGACCTTGTTTCCCAAGTGCAATGAGACTTGTCCCCTACACTGTAGCATGGTTACCATCCCACTTTTGCCATTATAATTCTAGTGGGGATCTTGGTGAGGTCAGTGTGAAAATGTACAAAAAAAACAAGGGCAAACCGCTCACTTCATACTTAAATTACATAAGCTCACTTGCACATTGATTCCATCTATGCATTGAAATGGATCTGTGGAGGAACACTGCCCAGTTCAGTCTCTTAAATAAAAATTATTGACATGTTTAGAGCCAATCCCAACGACCTCTGCTGTTTAGCCTCCAATCATTGATATTATTGGCGTGTTTACAATAACTGAGGGGCCATGCATCTGTCGTTCCCAGGATATCCATATGTTCATTATTGATCCGGAAATAATCAGAGAAATGCCTTTAGACAACAATATGCTCTCAGGTCATTAGGGACATGAGAGAGAGGTAGAAGGAGGGCTGAAGGGGTATGGAAGGGAGGGGTGGTGGGATTCAAGAAAGTTTTAAAGTTATATCATTATAGACCATAGGTGTTCATCAAAGCACAAGAAATGTGTCAACACACATTTAAAATAATAACTTCCTGCTTCCAGAGAAAAGGCTGTGATTTCATTTTAAAAGCATTTCTATGTCTAGACAAATGTCTGCCAATCAAAGCAAGGTTACGTACTCAACACAGTGCCAACAACAGACGTGACAATCTTTACTTTGAAAACATGAATCATTGATCAGGAGCGCCCGTAGGCTGTATCGATAGGTGGTATATTATTGCCTGATATTGGCATATGACAGATAGTGTATATGTTGGCACTGGCAGCTGTGCAAATAGAGATTTAAGTACATATAAGTTGTATAAGGCTGTATTTTAGGTATTTTTAACCCACAGATCTGACAATAGGCTGGATATAAAAATGTCAGTTAAGCAGCAACTGTCATAGAACTGTGCCAGAAGTGGCTGCTACTGGCAACGTATCAGTCAGGTGGACATGTGGTAAGTACACATACGATGTTTACCAGTAATACATACATACATACATTGGCTGAGGTAAGGGCATCAAGCTGGACAATCAGTGTACATACAGGGAATCCAAATTGCCTGTCAGGTATAAGGTTAGACAAAGTTTCCCATTACAGTGGGTATCCATTTCCATGGCAGGAGTGTGTGGGATATTTACATACTGGCATCACAGTAGCCGACACTCTACCATCATTATGAATGTGAGGTCAGGAGAGGCTTGCTGAAAGCAGCCAAGACACATTTTCGACAAGTACCTCCCTCAATGGTCTATTTCACAGAACCTTGAGCAAAGTGTTGTCTTGGTAACTTAAGGTGCACTTCCTCATTTGTCAAACAGGGGTGGGGGTTTAGGTTTAGATGGGGGGAGGAACTAAGGGCCATTAAAGCCCCACTGGAAGGGCTCATGCATATTTAAGTGGGTTAGATTAAAGATTGGTCGTCTGGAAGTCCTGTGTGCCAACCAGGACTGAACCTTCTTCTGTGACATGTCATTAACCCTTTAATTGACTAATGCGTGCACACTAAGGTTCAGTGATGGGCTATAGAAGTGATGGGCACTGACAAATGGACTCTAGGTGAAAAGGTCAAACTGTGACACTATGAGCATTTTTGTTTTATCTGCTATTGCACGCATACACAGGCCATCCAGACACTTGCAGAGTATAACTGATGAACTAATGCTGTTTCCTTTATCTCTTTATCAGTTATTCTCTTTTTTACAGTCAATTAATGACATTATTAATGCAGCTTGCATCATGACAGATCTCTAAAAACACAAGATAGTTGCCATAATTTGATTTATCAGTAGTCAAATAATCTATGGTATTGGGATCCACCTATTTGATATGCCAGATTGGAATCAGCACCAATACTGACCTTTGACATTAAGCAGATTTAGTTTTAGTCACACGTGACCAATCCACAATAAAAATATAGATTTTTTATCAATGTCATTCACATTCATTCAGCCATGGAGGGCTATCAACTCCGTTTTTAGCACCACAGAAAACCCTGGCCATTATTTTAGATGATCCTATCAGATCTGTACGTGGGTTGAGTCAGCTCATTGTATCCCTTGTATGGAATGTAACAATACTTTTGCAGACCTGTAGATTTGAGACTGAGTTTGATTTTGACTTGACTCTTGACCCTCCCGAGACTTGACCTGACACAGAGCAAAAATATCCAAGTCTCAAGTTTTTACTCTAAACATTTGAGAACAATAAATAAATCAATTACAGCAACAATTTTCTTCAATTAAGCCAATGAATTGGAAGACAACTAACTTGCAATGTTCCTATGAAGACCTGTGCCTTGACTTGGACTTTCCTTCAAGTACTGGAGGCCTGACTTGAGACTTGCATTGACAAGACTCCAGACATGACTTGGACTTTTCTCAAAAAGACAGCCTTGTATCCTGCTTTTCCATCTGCTTGGTCCCACCTCTCTGTGTACTCCCATTGCTGTGAAGATTTTGTGTATTTGCCATAAAAACTATTCTAATTTTAGCCAATTTCCCCCACTTTTCCCAAGGCAATGATCCTCAGAACAGCCCAACAGGAACCCGTGGGGGGAGGCAGAGGAAAACATCAAACAAGCTATAATACTCTCAGCATTGTTGTGAACAGGACACAGCACACAGAGTAGGAGTGGAGACATTTCTTCACCTGTCACAACTGTCAGAGAGTCTGTATTTGTGACTGTCTGGCTGGCTTCTGTGTCGCTATACGTCTATAAAGACAACCAGCAAGCTCTGTCTTTCAATATGCCGAAGTAAATTATAGGGTTTTGTGTTTACGTGTGGGAGAGTGAGTGGGAGAGGGCGAGATTGGTCTGCCTATGTGCATAAGAATGCAAGTACAAAATCTCTCACATTTTAAATCTCCTGCTAATCTGGATATAACTGCCTGGTGAGCCTCTCTGCTATCCTCCACCTTAATGCCTCCTCTTCCACCTGACCTTGCTACTTCACATTCACCTCCGCAACAATAGAAAATCTCACAGTTCATAATGTAGACACAAAACTTCAGAGTTAAACACCAGATAAAACCTCACACTTTCTCCCCTTGGATTGATTGAGCTTGTGTAAGCCTTAGTAAGAGGAAAGGAAGAACATTGTTTTTTGGGAGAGTAGTAGACTCAATGGTCTACTAACAATTCAGCAATAGCAAAACTATTGAGAATATAAATTTGTAACAGAGGAGCCTACATTCTGAACTTATAAATAAATGAAGACTACATAACATAGAAAACACATCTAAAGGGCATACATTTGTTGGTTTTTGTCACACACATGCAAGTGTGTTTTGTTATATTATTTATTATTATATATTATTGTTGAAACACACAGAGTCTACTGAGAACCACATCTGCTCAGCCTCCAGCACTCTACCTAAGGCAAAGACTTTGGCCAGGTAAATTGCCTGTGGTAGGTCAAAGAGAAAACTTCCCCACATCTGCAGCCTCTCTAAACAACAACAACAAAACTTAATCAGCATAACTGCAGTCTGAAAGACCAGCCAAATTTGGGAAAGGCCCAATGTTGATGACCCATGTGGGCCAGCCTCAGAGAGAACTGCTCCATCTCAGCCAGAACCAGCGATCCGGCTCGTCCCGCTTCAGAGCGGTGACCTCAACCACCACCTGTATCGTCCAATGCCCAAATGTCAGCCTCATAAAACAAGGAGGGGCAAACGTGGCCCTTGATTTCTGACAAGAGTTTGATGCCAAATTGCAATTTTTTGGTTAGATGTTTAGTAGAGTTGTTTTTATCTTTGACTATTATCATTAATTTTTCATAAACAATTGATTTCATTTCCATAACCTGCCACTGCTGTAATCTAAATTTCTAGTTCAGTCATGTATTTGGTAATCTATTCTTTACAATTTCATTCATTTGACACACTGTAATACACTCAATACAGGTACACAATAAACTTTGCTCATTATACTGTTATTCTAGTGCATAGATATAATATTCATATCAATGTTGATGTTTTTATCATTTTTGCACAGTGTAGGAAATCAGTGAACGGGTAAAGAACTATTTAACTTAAGATTGACTCCAGTAATTTATCCTGCTACTAACTTGTGCGTTCACATAACTTAATACAACACATTGTTGGAAAACATTTCCTAAAAAATAAAAAGCAAATTTAGTTCACTTGGCATAATGTTGTTTTTTTTTAAATCACATTTCCCAAAATCTTCTCCCCGTGTTTGTGTATGTATGCAAGTGTTTGTAAGTATAAAATTGAATATGAATGTTTAGGGACAGGAGAAAGTGCAGAGAGTCCAAGATGCCTGAGGAAGGGAGATAATTGGGTGTGGAGATGTTTAGAAGCTGCTTTTGTTGCCATGGCGATAGACATGTAATCACTGACCAATCCAATCTTCTTATAGAAGAGCGAGTAAGAAAGGGGAGAGAGATAGACAGAAGTCAATCATACAAACAGCCACAGAGCATTAGACATAAAATCAGACAGACAGCCCAACAAATACATGCAAAAACAGACACGCACACACACGCAACCTTTCCTGTGGCCAGGTAGAGACTTTGTGCTGGGGGACAGTGTTGTTCCAGAGAGATTATGAGGTACATGGGTGGCACGGATCCCAACAGGGCCTTAGGCATGCAGGCTAAAGTCAGTCAAGTCACTAACACCTATGCAACACCCAGGGGAGCACAGACAGAATTACATTCGCCACATTCAATCTCTGAGCAGGGCCTCGAGATGCATGGGTTTCATGGAAATAATGTAGAAATGGGAAAACAATGAAATTGAGGAGATTATGCTCTTTCTCCAGCCTCATCTAAATTCTGCTCCCACTGGACCTATGCAAGAATTTTCAGAGATGCTACCCTTAAGTGGTAACCTTGTTTCTGGGTACCAAAGAACATTCCTAATTCAAACCCTTCGGGGATGGAGGCCACTCAATTCAATGAAATAGAATATACTGAAATAGCATTGCATTTTATATTCATAATATTACACATGCTACACACACTTCCAAAAATTGTGAAAAACAAACATTCCTACTACAAGCTCTTGGGGCACAGTTAAGAATCAGCTCATTTTAAAAAAGGGGCAATTCACTGACAATGCCCCAAAAATGTTTGTCCCCCCCCATTTCCCAAAGTCCTATGTAGCTATCAAGACTATTTCCTTGTGGGGTTTACTAAAGTTTCGAGACAGCTGTCTATGAAATTCCCATGTTGCGAAATATGAATATAGCTGACTGATACTGTTAGAAGGGACAATTGAGCCATAGATTGGCTGAGATGTGTTGACATTAATTTCCTTGTTATCTTTATCTATATATTTATGTTTTTCAGTGGCCTAACATTTAATAATGTCAAATGTAACATGGCTGCTTTCAGTGCTTTGTGCGTCATTGCCCATACTCAATACCAGCCAATCTACAGTAGCAGTGCTCTGTTCAATCTAAGCACGCTGTCCTTGGCACAATTTAGAAACTAATAAGACGGCAGGGCAATCAGATCAGATTGATGCATACACTTCTCTTCTGAGGCGGTGCATGTGTGCGGTGATGGAAGGCGGACCACCACCATCTCCATGTGTCCCCTCCATCTGTCGCCTGGCAAATCATTAAGTGTAGGTGCTGTGATCCAGACCCCAAATATGTGGGATTGCTGGAGGGTGTGGGGAGGGGTGGGTCAACATCCGTGTCGCTCTAATGGACATGGGGCCCACGACTGGGTTGGTGTGCGTCTGATTTTCTTCATGTATGAATGATTGACTGAATGCATGCATTCATAACTGCAGGCAGCGTTATTGTCAGTGGGTCTTCCAGGAGGCCGTGACCTCCAGAGTTTTGCTGACAGACAGATGGACAGAGCGACACCGGCCGCAACGCAGACACTTTCCTCAACCCATAGCAGAGGTCATTAACTGGGACCGTGATCCACAACAGCAGTCATTACTGTTGGAACTGTGATCCCCAGTACTGACATGCCATAATGTCCAGGCTGTGTATGGCTGTGTCAATAAGACAGAATGACCCGTTTCAGTGGTCATTACATAGAAGCCAACGGGTCAGTGGCTTTGGAGAAGGATGGAGGGAGACTGTGAGGGAGTCTGAGGAACAGAGGGCAGCAGACATATTGTCACAGTCTGTAATTACAGGGCAGTGTCCATTCAATCATGCAATTGGTCGCTTGGCGAATGTGTGTGACTGCACGTGTAGCTGTGTTTGTATGTTGCCGTGTGTGATTCTGTGTATGTTCGTGGCTGTACGCCTCAATTACTGTGTCATATAGCAGCGAACAACAACAACCGCACACTGTTGACCACCAGGTACAATGGTACTTTTATTCAGGTACTGTAATGAAGTAGAACTTTGAGGTATTTGTATGTTAACTATTTCCATTTTATGCTACTTTCTACATTTTAGTGGAAAATATTGTACTTTGTGCTCTACCTCTATTTGATAGCGATTACAAATAATGTATGTTGAGCTATACAGTAGATTAAACTACACAACAGTATATAAAGTAGTTTAAATTAGCTCATTCTCAACCAGCTACAACTTTAAAAAACTGCTTAAATGTTAAAGGCATCAACACACATAATGTAAAAATGATGGGGGAGTCACTATGCTTGCATAACGTTTACATAGGGGTACTTTGCTGAATGTACTTACAGACTTTTGCTTAAGTGAAACTTAAAATGATACAGTATTTTTTCATTGTGGTTTTGCTACTTTTACTTTAGGATCAAATTCTTCTTCCACCACTGCTGGCTACTTAACATTCATGGCAATTTCCAATGTGACTAATCCTATATTATAAAACTGGGGAGCCCGAAATCTGGCTCATACCAAGCAGCACGCCGTCAGCTGCCTGACTTTCCATCTGTTCATCAGATCCTTTCCTCAATTGTGTTTGTGGTGCTCAGAATTTGATTGCAACCTCTTAGCACGCTGGATTTTACGTGTTTATTCCAGCTGTTCCAATCTGATAGGCAGCTGGTCTTTGTGTGTTTATGTAAGGTGTGTCTGTGCATGCCTGTGTTCATGACTGTGTGTGTGCTGGTGTTCATGTCTGTGGGTGTGAATATGAGAGGGCAGTGAAAAGACAGAAACAGGCACAGTGAGCAGAGCATTTGTTGTTAGTGACAGAAACAGGAACAAGAAGCCGAATAGTGTAACACACGGCTGATTGAACTGAAGACGGCAATTAGGAAATGGGCTGTGAAATAGCTCAACAATGCCATAACTCCTCAGATACTTTGCTCAAATTCTTTTAAAAATAACATATTTGGGATGGAGCAGTGTATCGGTTAACAACACGAAGGGGCCACGGCTGTGATGATAGTGAAAATAAAGCTGCTGCCAGAGCCTTGAAGATGAGCTCAGGGAGAAAGAAAAACATCATGAGAAGAATTCTGAAGCACTCTCACAGTGTTGAAATGCAAAAGCTGACTAATAGCATTACATGGTTTCACTGCAACAGGCAAAGAAGGGGAACTTTGACAGCCAATGAAAAACAAATCCACCTTATGAGATGCAGGCTTGTAAACAAGCTTTGTGTGTCAGATTTGTATGACTGAGGATGTGCCACTCTTGCTGCAGGTGGAGATTGTAGTTAATATATATTGTGCAAGAGGGACATAAAGTGTAGTCGCTGCAGTGGCTCAAGCTGCTGCCCTTTTGGTCTCTTTGCCTTAAAAGTATATGTAACATTTCCACATTAAAATGTCTAAAAAGGATTAGACTAGGCATTATATATTTTGTTAAGTTGTGTACTTGCATTAACCCAAATGTTTCCAAAAATGTTCAAACCCCGAGAAATCCTTAATTTTATTCAAAGTAATGGTGTGTTTCATTTGGTCACCACTCAATGGCGTCATATGCCCTTTACCCTCTCTCTGTGCTATAACTGCTATAACGTGACTAAACGTAAACATATTATTATGATTACAATTATTACTAGTATATTGTTGTTGCCACTGCTGGTGCTAAAGGACTGATTTTTTCCCCAGTGCACTTTGTTTAAACTGTCTATATCATGAACTTGATTTACTCAGCAGCTATGACTAGTTTCCATGTATGGGTGGTAATGATTTATATTGAAACCTTGTAATGTGTATTAAGCTTTGGGGAAACATTCAGTTATAATTTTTATAAAATATCAATCCCCCTTCTATTAACCTGTAGAGTAGAATTAATGGAGTTTATAGGTGCTTATCACTACAATAGGCAAATCATTCTTCACACCAGGTGCTTCACATTGTTAAATGTGACAGGGGATGTCCCTTTTGTTTTTTAAGTGGTTCGCTGCCCCTAACAATGTCTGTGATGCCTGGGGTGCAGAACCTAGACAGTACAGAGAATATCACAGCTTTATGCAAAAATCCCCCAAATTGTCCGTTCATATGCCAATTATGTTTTATCAGTTCCTGAAACTCTGTTAAAATAAACTATGTAAGTTCAAATCAGCATGAGTGTCCAGGGGAAAGATAACCACTTTTCCTCACGATGAAAAGATTGCACCCAACAAAAGCATTCTACCAAATTTCAGCAGCACATTTTCTGAATTGTTATATTTTAACTCATGGTGTCCCTTGCCATTTCATGAAGATATATCATGTGGTTTTATAGCAGCTCCTAATGTTGAATTCCATTTCTCACTTATGACAGCTGGCCATATCTTCAGTCTCAAGAGAAATTTACCACATTTTGTTACTTTCCAAGATCTTAAACATAAAATTAATTAAATTTCCTTGTCAGGGTCTTTTTCTGCTCTTTAATTAATGATAAATCATGTGCTCAATAAGAAGGGAAGCTTCGTCTTGTGTCAAGTCATTGTCAGAATTATGACAGACACTGGCAACATACCAACAGAAACACAATGAGAAAGAATCCAAACCTTATTGGATGAAATGACAAGATAACATAATTGACAAATGATTTCACTTTGCATGCATGTAATTTAATTGTTTCTGGACAGTGGTTTGCTTTAGTTCCATCTGGTCTAATGAGATATACACAAAAAGCGATTAGCATCACTTGCTGTGCAACCCCACTGAGCTTTTTCTGAATTAATTTTACACAACATCTCTTCTAACGGCTCTCATTTAGTTTAACTGAAACTGCCGATGCCATTCCTTATGCAACATAGGGCCCACAGAGAACTCAAAAATTCTCTCTTCACCTTGACTCCTTTCTGACAACATTCTGTATTTTTGTCTCTGCAAATATATCTGTACCCACAACTTCATATTCTCACTCTCTCAACACAATCTCAAATACATTCTGTCAAGAAATAACCCTCCCCTTAAAGTCAATCATGGCAATTAGATACAAGTAGCTCACTCTATGAATTTATCCACACATTGATGTATTCATTGACTCAGGCCTTCTCCTGGTAAGGATGGTAATTAAAGGTTCTTAGTGGAGTGGTCCAGGGTAATCTGGGGCCAGTTAAAAGCCTTAACACCCAGCACTGTGGGGCTTAATTGGTACTGTGCCATTTATATGATTAACAACCAACCAAGGTCTGCCACCTAAAAAGCACTCTTTACTCTTGGCAATTCATTAGAATAGAGGGTACTTTGGACTCTAATGAAAAGAAAATGTGTTGATACAATTGCCTCATTAATTTCCAGAGATCATATTTGCTGTGATCCTATTTGCTGATTATCAATCAATTTCATTGCTATCTGGCCTTGGGGGCATGGAGGCAATGTACTGTTTTATGGTGATATGTGCTTATTTGTACTTCTGTTGATAGACAAAGGGAATCATTTGGGTCTACCATTAGGCACACAAAGCAATGTGGAATAGCATTTTGAGGGAAATACAAGAGTCATGGGAAAACAGAAAATGTTAATGGCTGTCTTATAGAGTGGCCTTATGTCAAAACATAATGTAGTGTGTGTGTGGTAGAAAAAGTGCAAAATAAATGTATGTTATTGCACTGGGTAAGCTTTCCTTACAGACACCCTGGAAAAATAAAACGTAAACAAATTACGCCAGGAAATTGTTGGTAGCAATTACAAATTTTAAATTATAAAGTTATGAGAACCAATGACATTGCTCAGTACCTGGCTTAAGTATATGCTGTGTGCCAATCCATGTTACAAGTCATAAAACGTCATCAAATCAGTCTATGGAAATTGATGAAAATAAGATGCTCTGTGGCTTTAAGTGTTAAGGCTACCACAACTGTCATAAATACTAAAGTTTTATTTACAATCCACCTGTGTGACAAAATTTTGTTGGAATAATGTTGCCAATGAAGGACTTGATTAGTCCAGAGGTGCATTACACAGACAAAGAATCTAGTGCACAAGCGCCTTAACGTTATAACAAACAAATGTCCTCAACACTACTCCCATAATTAAAACTGCAGCTGTCTAAAGGTAAAATTAACCCAAAAAAAATGGTAAAGAGATAAGTGAAAAATAAAGAGAAGAACAAACTATTCTCTATGGCTAAAAATGGTGTATATTTATCAAGAATTAGTGTATTATCTTTTGTTCTGGTGTGAAGGCCATTTGTGACATAATCTCGGGAAGTAGTAATTTAAAAACCTCAGGACAACATTCAACCCTAATCATATCTTCTATTGATATACTGCTGCAATAATGAAAATATTACATTTGGGGTAACATTCATGGTTATGGTGGTTGGCTGACTTTGTAATTAAGGCTTAATTAACTCATCGAGATTGAGAAATGTGTCACAGTGGTGATGTCTGTGTGCGCACACTAGTATCCAGTAGAGCTCATTATCTCAAAATGTCATCATCTCAATCTGATATGAGGCCAGGATCTGATGTCTAGGTTTCCACCAGTTCTGCTCTCACACAAAGTCAAAAAACACACACAGTTGACCATTAACTTGCCTCCACATGAGTATACAGTATAATCACAATTCTACAGCCTTTGTGGACCTGACCTCGTCCAGTGATGTAGGGTGGAGGTTGAGTTACTGCTTATCAGCCCGACCACGTCTGCCTACTCGAATGTCTTTGCATGTTTCGCCATTCTGCTAAAATGCAAAGCTCTGTGAGGGGAAATCAACTTCAATCAGTCACGCTTTCCTACTGCATCGGGGAAGAGTCTACACCTCTCAGTTTTGATGAACAAGGACTCGGCTGTGTAATTTTAGAGTAAAGAGCCAGGTTCTTGGGCCTTGGATTGTACCAAGCTGTCACCTTTCTATCAAAGGTGGAGATGTACACACACACACGAGTTGCTTATCACTTCTCATGAGGAACAGCAGCAAATTGGATTTTTTATATTATTAAGGAGCTGATTTTTAGGGCTGTAATTTCCTCAAGCTCAGTTGATACTTCTGTGTTCATTTACATTAGGCCTTTTTGAATTTGTATGTCAGTGTACTCTCTCTGTGTGTGAAGCAGCATTTGCATGTGTGTGTCAGCTGTTGATCATTTTATATCCTATTTCTTCCAGCTATAGGTGAGGCCATGGTGTCTAAAGAACTCCAATTACCAAGACCTTTCCTCATCTCTGTCTATTTTCAACCCACGCATGCCTTCAACAATCATCAGACCTTAATGAATTCACCCACATTATTTCCCAGATTTAATGACCTGAGACCCAGGCTCTCTCTATGAATGAGCCAACTTAAAAAAGCAATTACAAAGAGTGTACACATCTTCATTTCCCATATTACATCCTACTGTTTCTCTATGTGAGCAAAGAATTTTAATGGTACTAAACATCTACAATGGATGTCGAGTACTGACAGGCTTCACAGGAAATAACCAATCACACAGAGAAAGGCTGTGCCACTGCATATGAGGAAAAGCAGACAAGTTACACTAGCCACATGAAGGAAAGAGACTGTTTTAATGTTTACAGTGTAGCTGCACAACACTCTTGCATATTCTAATTAAAGTTCTGTGGAAGGTTTTTAAAATGTCCATAATTTATTGTGCTACAAAATTATTTCATGGTGTGACGATACAATGTTATCTGTAGAAGTTAAAGCAATCCTAAGGAGCTTTCCTTTAAACAAAGAGTTATGTTTAAATTCATTGTTACTCACCAAAGTAAGTCATGTATATCCTTGAGGTCTAATAAAGAAGTTGAATGCATTTCCTTCCTTATAAAACATGTGTAAAGCTGATTTTTTTAAATATTTAAAAAAAAATGTTTTCTACTAGTGGTCAAAAACTCCAAAGGATACCTGTAAGTGATGGAAAATTAACTTTAAATATCATTAAAGATAATTAAAAGTATGTGAACTTTTTGTTTCATCAGGAAATAAATAGAACATTTATTATGTTGCTCAGATCTCTACCTCAGGTCATATTGGTTATATCATTTGTTATCAGCTGTTGTTATAACACTTTCATTGGAATCTGTCCTGCCTAGTGGTGGTAAACATGGCAAACACAACACACCTTCCCCCATACACACATTAAGCAGTCTTCTTTTAAAAAAAAGTTTAAAAGGTTTTATTTCAGATTAAACGGTTTCTTTACAGAGATGTCAAATCACAGGATCAATAGTCTCTCTTGGTGGATAAAGGGCTGATAAGAAAGAAGGAGGAAGCTTTGATTTTGTGGTGAGTATAATAGCAGAAGGAAAAAGTGTCTGAATGAGACCAAAGGAAGTAATGATGGTGACCAAGGATAAAGAGAACACAGACAAAGCAATGAGAAAGGATAGTGATGGAAAGGGGGATAGAAAGATATAAATTGGACTACGATGGGGGAAGAAACAGAGCAGTGAGGAGGTGAGGAATAACGGTAGAGACAGAAGGGGAGAATGAGAAGAATAAGAAGCAGCAGCAGAAAGAGAGAGAAGGAAGATTAGCCACAGAGCTAGGAGGGAGAAAGAGAGGGAGGGAGAGGGAGAGGCGGCGCAGAGCTGCTCATAATGGATTGATTCTCACATTTCTTTGAGGGCCTGTTCTTCCTGTCTCCTTCCAGATGAATGGTAATTGCCCCGCCGGCTTTAATCATGTGTTGAATTGGCAAAAAAACACGAGAAAGCGCTTCTACGGCAATTGAGAATCGATTGCTCAGGAAGTCGACCTATTGCTAGTCCGCTTTATCCCCCATCACACCCTCTCTTACACACACATGCACAGACTGTGCACCCCCATGTCAGAGCAAATGACAGAAGTACTAATTACAGTGATGGCTAGGTGAAAAAAAAGAGGACACAAAATTAGAGGGAGGGGGCAGGAGTGTTGAATAGTGGGGCGCAGGCTCCCATCTTGGCCTCAGAGTGTCAGCTGTGGCAGCAGACTGATAGGAGGGTAATTGTTTCATCAAGGGTGTGATTGTCATCACTTCCCTTATTCTTCACGAATAAAGCACCTTTTAACATTTGTTTCTCATTTACCTTCAAGGTTGCAATCTTACAAACTGATATATCTCAGCCTTTTATCCTGCTCATCACTCCACGTGAAGCTTTCAAGTGAGTCAGCAAGTGACAAACATACATGCTGCTATATAGACCCATTACTGTATATCAGACCTATAGCAGGTACTCCACAGAGCAGGAACAGTCAAAATATCTGAAACTGCTGAGCTCCTACTACACCCAGATGCAGCATTCAGCTTGAATCTTTCACCAATATGGAACAAATACCTACTTCTAAAATCATAACGTACATCTGTAAGAACACCACAGAATACCTGAGGGTTAGACAATAGAAAGAAAGATGAATAAAAAATAATAATCATACCATCAACCCCAACAAATAAAGCAACTGTTCTTTAAATATAATTTCCAAGATCCTTATTTCTGTTGTCCAGGAAGCTTCAAATTGTTATATAAATGAACAATGTTGTTAATAAAATTATATCACACTGAGAAACAGGAATTTGAAAATCTGGAGGCTCTGCTAGACGACCAGTGACATGACCAACTTTTCTGGTCCAACCAACTTGTTAACCATCCACACACTGGTTGGGTTTTCCTGGTTATTCGGCTTTAACAGGAAATTAATATAATTCTTGCTGCTGATTGATTATGTTGCAGCATGAATGAAAGCTTTTCATTGCAAGTACCATTTCAACAAAAAGATGCACAAAGTCAATGGGTTTTATTAGAATTTAATTTTTTCCCCCTCCCATACTTTGACCTTTATGGTCACTTACAGCATGATGGAAGATTTTGTAAATTTCATTTCATTTCATTCCCTTTATTATATAATGGTTTCCCAGCGCTTTGACTTTGATTGGTTGAGATATTTGATATTTTTACATTTCTTATAAAGGGCTTTGAAGTATAACTAGATCATAGTAAAGAAGATAACTACAAGTTAAAGCTGTAATTCTGCAAAGTTAAGCTTTAACCTTCATTGTATTCTACGTACCTGACATAGTCATCTCACTTTGGTTTATCTTTTGGCCTTCCAGGGTTGCTAATGATAGAAAACAGATTTTCTCAACACAAGTGAAAAGAGTGTTACTATACATGACTGTGATTTATTTATTGCTTTATTGTAGAAAGAAAAAATAAAATTCAGACACAAAGTAAAACCATGTGAACTGAAAACTTTCTTCGTTTTAAGGTCGATTAATCCATTATTGAATTGACAGAAAATTAATGAGCAACTATTTTCATAACAGAGTAATTGTTTCAGTAATTTTGTGAACATAAATGCCAAGCATTCACTTGTTCCAGCTGCTGTGAGGATTTGCTGCTGTTCTATACGATAGTTAACTGAATAATTGTTGGTTTTGGAGTGTTGGTTGAACAAAACAAGCAATTTGAAGACATCACACCTTGGGTTCTGGGAAATTAGCATTTATATAATATTCTATATTTATATTATATAATAGATATTATTTCAGAATTTTCTGACATTTTATAGGCCAAATGATTAATAGATTAATTGGCACAATAATCGGCAGATTATTCGCTAATAAAAATAATCGTAAATTGCAGCCCTACTTCATTTACAAGTAAGAGGTGTGCAGGTTAATATGTAAAAAACTACTTTCAAAATGTACAGGTTTAAAGTCTGGTAATTCTGATACAACTTTGCAACTTCCAGCTTCTCATTAACACTGATGGATTACCATACATTTGCAACCCACTTGTCATGGGAGTTGCTTTCTATGCTATTTGAAAATTAATTGTAATTATGTCTAAGGTATGGAAAGAATTTTTTTTAAACTTTTATCATGGTGCTTGCATGTAGCAGAATATATAAATCTATGGAAGATGCAGAAAACCTTTTAAGAAAATTGTAGTGCAGATTTCTTACAATTATTTAATCACAAAACATTGTGTAATTAAATAATTATGCTATGTGGCATGCATTTATGAAAGGTTGGCTTTGTGTGTGTCTGTGTGGGAGCTATCATCCCTTATCCTAGCACAGACACTCATTTTCTCCTATCTGATGAGGATATTAAAGTCCTCCATTATTCCTCCCCCTTTTTAGAACATGTTCCTGTTAGCATTAATTACCCTTGCAATCAGGGGCCCCTCCAGAGTCGTGGCCCCTTATCAGAGTGGTTGGATAGAGGGAATGAAGGGGGGATGGATTAACAGAGGGCTGGGGGTGTGGGTGGTGGTTGATGTGGCAGGTCAGTTCATCCATTTACACTACATTAGTCTCTGATGTCGATTTGTGGTGTCAGCACTTCTGCCAGACTATCACCATGTGGATACCTGCTCTGAAGAAAGGATCTGAGGGAGAAAGGGGTCTGTTGGACTTGTGAGAGAGCATGCTCTGAAATGGAAAGTCCATGTTTCACCAAATAGAAACTGATGGACAAGGTGTGACACTAAGACCCAGCCACTTAACAGGCACTAATGGCTGTACCAGATTACCTGTCGAAGCCAGCCCATCGCCATCCAAATCACCATCTCAAATTGATAGCGCCGGCAGTGCCACAGAAAAGTAGCTTTGATCAGCCCGCTCTAAACCTCAAATCTGATGACCTCTCTCCTCCATTAGAAACGCCATTTTCCCACTGGTGGGTTTCAAATTGAGTTTAGGCATGCTTAATATTCCACTGCTTTGATACCTATGGGATGTGTGTGGGTGGTGTGTGACATTATTCATCATTTAGGTAGAGAATATTAGATTGTGTCACTCGTTCCAACTTCATAATGCCACATGGCGAGACAGCAGGTCATAAATCTAGAAACAGACCACCAGTAATTTATCACGTCTCAGAGATAAAACAAGAGTGAGACGAGTGAGTTCTTCACAAAGTTGGAAAGATTGAAGCAGTTCAAAATTGTATGATGGGATGTTTTTTCAAGTGGAGGGATAAGTGCATTGGCTCCATTGCCTCGAGAAATTCTGTGCTGTGACGCAATTTAACAACTGTGAAATCAACTCTCAAGCACACAGAGCCACAAGCCATTATTAGAGGTACCCTCTACTATAGCACGGTGGCGCAGTGGTTAGCACTGACGCCTCACAGCAAGAAGGTTCTGAGTTTGTACACCGGCAGGGCCTTTCTGTGTTCACTAGCTGTTTTACTGTGTTTGATTGTGTATGTGACAAAAAACTTGATTTTATTTAGGTATCACACCTAAAGGTTGTATTATTGTGAATCTGTTTCTCTCCATTAGTGCACATACATCACAGCATTTCTCTCATGTGAAATGCTTTACGTTATTAGAAGTGGAGAACAAAATAAAAAGGAGACAGGTGACTATTCTGGTACAAAAACTGTCATTAAACTTTCAGAAAGTTTACCCTCCAAAACAGAGCTTTAAAAAGTCCTGGAGTTTTCCCATTTAATAATTGATGGAATAGCTAACATCTATAGAAGTCTGATTGGAGTCGAGGCTCAACAGCTTAGAGGAAGAAAATCCACAGGTGCTCAAGAGCCTGTCATAACAGCCACTTAGGAAAGAGGTAATTGAACATAAAATGGTAGTTCAGCGCTCATTCATTCAGCAATAAGGAGTTTCGTGAGAAGTGCTACACTACTAAATTGTTGACTCTTTTCGTTTCAATCAAGCTCAGTGTTCAATCATTATACCTTATGCAAACACTGAATGTTATATTAGGTATGAGGTTTTGGAACAGGGCCAGGGACACAGCTTGCAAAAGGATGACGATTAACCAGGCAGCAACAGGTGTTAGGTGGGGCTCAGTCTAAACACAATACATAAAGGAATACGGCAATTACTATTAAGAGCAAAAAAGAAACAAGTCAATCCATTGTTTTTGTACATGAGATAGAGCTAGACCAGGCCAGGCCGTTATGTCAGTATTGGTTTATATGTCAATGGAAAAGTAACAAGAAATTGAGAGAAGTTTATTTTTCAGCTATAAAATGTCTTGCTCAGTATGCATCTTGGTCACAATCTATAAACCAAAACATTTTAAGGGATCCAAATTAAGATTGTTTTTTTTTTTACATTATGTGTTTAAAAAGAAATTATCAGGTTTTATAAACTCCGAATATCGATATTGGTAATGGTCTTAAAAAGTCCAATATTGGTAGGGTTATAACATGAGAATTCCCTCTATACTGTCATTTTATTTATATTATAATAATATTTTATAACTTACTTTTAAACACTGCTGCATTAAAAATGTTGTAATTATTCTCTCTTTTACCAGTACAGTTTATCTGGATTACATAACTAAATCTGACCTATGTGTTGTTACCTGTTAAATAGTTTTAAACATAAATCATGACAAAAAAAAAACTATCAATGAAAAAAACATTAGCACTGTGTAGTATGTGAAATGTCCCTGAAATTAAGATTTCTTACCATTCTTTCCACCTTTCTATCCTGCTAACCCAAAACCGTTTTCATCTTTCAGGGACATATTTAATAGGTTTTGCTCCTTTGTTTTTCTTTCTGTCAAGGCAGTAAGAAAGTTGAGAGGTAAACGGGGCATTACAAACGCAAGAGAGAATGTTTTAATCCCCAGGGCAAGATGTGGTTCAAGAGGTCAAGCCACCCTTAAATCAAAGAGAGAGAAAAATGAAATCACTTAAGTAGCCCAATGTTCAGCAGCAGAATACAAGGTGTTTCTCTGTGTGCACTTACATGAATGTGTGTGAAACATAATGCTACACTCAGCACAACAACAGGGTGGTTTGTTTGCATCATGATAGCTGCCAGGGTGAGAGCTTTAATTACACTCCACCAGTCCACACAGTTTGCAGCGTGGAGCCTAATAAACTGGAGTGTCAATCTCAAACTCATTTAAGGCCGAGATGCCGCATCTCTGGTTACATTAATCAATTATACTGAGGCTGAATGGGAACACAGCACCATGAAGGATTCTCCCCCTCAGCTGATATAGTTAGGAGAGTTTGATATGGAATAAATCTGATCACAGAGTGAGAATGATTAACACTCTTCTCACCTATCGAGGTGCACTTGAGCAAGGCACTTAAATCCAAAGAACTCTACTGGAAGTGTTCAGTGATAAACAGTAAAAGATTATTCCGCTTCTGGTTATCAAGTTATACAAACTGACTAATGTCAAAACACACTGTAACAAGCAGGGTTGAACATCAAGACCAAAAGGTTGATGGATATGCAGATTCAATAATACACATAAAAACATATTTACAGATAATGGGATTTATAATTAACTTAGTTCACTTTCACTTTGAAACATATTTACTTCCTTGCATTCAGCAAGGTTTGTAAAACTGTAATATCAGGCTCATTAAATCACAAACTGGGTGTGGGATATAGAATTGTGAATGACCCACACCCCTTAACGTGCACAAAATACCATAGAATACACTTAATTGCCACCAAAAATTGTGTAGTTACGGACACGGCTGACACAACTCTGAATCCTAAAAATTATATTATATAAATTTATAATCCATACATGTAAATATAGAAATATAAACACATCTTGACTCGTGTCACCATTGACCTTTTCAAAATCTGTCTAGGACCGCAATCTTTCCCTAACCTTAAACAGGTAGGTTACAGTAAGTGTCTCATCCCTGACTGAGTGAAATCAATTTTCCTCATCACACGAGAAGAAGAAAAAGCCAGTGAATCCCAAACAGTTTGAGTACTGCTGCTCTGGCCTTGACCTCTGACCTCAATGTGAAGAAGAACAAGCACAAAGAGAATTTGAAACTGTATTTCAATTTATGGTTTTATATAAAAGTATCATATCACAAATGGATTTTTTATATCACTTCTAAGTTCAGTACCTGTGAGTGTTTCATTTATTTGAGACAGTGAATGAAATGAGGCACTTGAGTTTAATGCTCTAATAGTGCTTATTATCTTGGAGGTGGCATCAATCCCACATTGAGTCACCACTCTGAATGTTTTGAGGCAAAAAAACAGAAAGGCAGCTCATTTACATAGACAATGAGAGAGGCATAAGACTTACTTGAGTCAAGTATTTGTCTTGACAGCAGCATATTTTTGAAAGTTGGATGAATTTGCAAATGAAGTAAGCATCAGAGGGAGCATACTAAATGAAAAAAATAACAGATGAAAAACCCATCCCCAATTCCAACTAAAAATGGCCAGCAAGCTCCTTGAGGTGTTATTGTGCAGATAGAAATTTTTCAGGGCCTGTAGGCTATCAACAGCCCAGTCTTCATGGGTTTGTGCATAATGGGCTTGTTGCCTGAATGCAGAGGAGAGCCCGGTGAATTTTGATCACTCTCTATTATCTTACTTGTCATTGTCAATCATCTGTCTCCCTTTTCTCTTCATTTTCCCCCCCATTATCTTTTTCTTCCACTACATAATCCATTATTCATTCTTTCTGAGATTTACATCTTACTCTTCTTTGTGTTCCGACTTTTTTCAAGGGCTCTTTCACTTGAGATGGGTGACAAATTGATGAACATTTCCAATTAAATGTTCTCTTTTTATTTATTTATTTTTACTGCAGACTTGAGACTTTGTGCTGGCATGCTGTTCATGAATATGTCCCTTGTAGTCTTGTATTTTCTAGCAAACGCTGGCACTCACACTACCACATCTGCCATAGTGAGGCAGCACAACTTAACAGACTGTAGGTGTGGGAGTGTTCCTGCCCACACACACTCCGCCTGGTTTAGGGTTCAAGTCGGTGCCAGTTAAACATCAGCTGCTTGAGCCCTCACGTTGGCCTTAGCAGCCCGCTGTAAACCAGGCCAGATGGCATCATCCACCAGGGAACACATGGAACCTCATGACAGGGCCCTCCAAACGTCAGCATGCTCTCTGAATTATGGAGGCATGTGAAATATGGAAAGCTCTCTCTTAAAATTAACACTTCAGTGTTCTCAATGAGATTGGGTATCTATGGAGGCTGTAGCAGTTGCCTCTGCCGGCATCCCGAAGTGACATTCTCCGAGCCGTATTTTAGCCATCTCTATTGCATTTTGAAACTTTATCAGTGGCATGCAGGCCTCATCCGTGCTGCTGCGAGGGCACAGTGTGATGCTATCAGAGGGCGCGTTAACTGCTGCGTTAAGCTTTAATGAAGAATAGATTGGGACATTAGGATGCAAAGCACATACCATCCCCACGCTGAGGGGAAGGACCATAATAGGCCTGATAAGAGCTTTTTCTGCTGATCTCACACAAACATGGATGGTCTCTAGGGGGCTGTTTTGGCCCAGTGCAATGTTTACAATGCCATTCATCACTGAGACAAGTTTTGTTTGCTGACTGGGTGTCACAAACGGTTACGCGCACATAAGCATGTGTCCATGCACATGCAACCATGCACACATACCCACACAATCTACCCTCCTCTGGAAGGAAGTGATGCATCTTGACCTTAGAACCTCCAATCACTCACCTACTCACTCATGAGATAAGCAGGCTCAGGTTCAAGTCCTCGCTTTGTCCCCTAATTAACTCTCAGAAGTCCCCTTGACCTGGATTTTACACTTGAAACCATTGTATTCTGCTCAGACAAAGAATTATGACAGCAGCCCATATGGCAAACCTCAGCTCCCAACTACTTTTGGAACAATTTTTTGCACCTACCACTAATGTCATCATTGGACTCTTCAGTACTGGCATCACAGTTGGAGATTTCATCTACTGGGCTTTTCACTTATAAACAACGCTATCAATATTACTTCAAAGCATACAAACATATTCCCAAAACTATTCATTTTCCATCATTTTCCTCCGTGGCAATAAAGGCCAAACAAAATCAAACCCATCGCAAAGTATTTCCTCTCATGTAGGCCCATCATCATTCAGGCCTCCTGTGTTTTCTGCTTTCAAACGTCAACGGTCACTCTGCACTTTTACAGAGCTGGTCCAATTTCACTGGGACTCGCTTCAGTCCATAAACATACACACATTCTACCAGTGAATTATGTCATACATCAAAAGCTGTCCATCACTCACTAATGATCTTGACAGAGCATTAGTTGGAAGGTATGCCAGCTTAAAGGGAGAGATAAAATAGAGACAGAGAGGGAGAGATAGACAAAGACAGAGCGAGTGTGTGTGAAGAGAACATGATATACGAGATGGTGAAGACTGTTGCACCTTTCATCATCTCCTCTATAAAGTCCAACCAGTCATGAAATGAGGATGTTAAAATCCTACAGCAAACACAACCATCAAACTGTACAGCTAGCTCACAGACAGCTAACATTTCTGTATTGATGACTTCAACTCTGATTGGTCGGAATTCAAACAAGATTTGCAAATTCAAATATTACAAATATGAAGACATGCATAGGAAGTATGTGAGGAGGAATGGTAGTCCAAATCCTGTTGAGATCGTAATGCAAATATATTAAGATTGCAGTTTATATATCATGCTGATTTGAGCCACCTGTAATGCAAAGGAAAAGTATTCTTAACTCACGTGTTCAGGCTGCAGCAGAATATTAGAGACTGCCCTTTAAAAGACATTGATTTTGTTTGAGGACAATCCATAGTCTTTGTCTTTTCGTCTTTTAAGTATTTATTACTTTCCTTGCTTCATCAAGGAGGGGATGTCAACACTGAAAGCACATATTGTAAAATACCAAAACATTTCTTCAGTGTTTCTTTTTGTAAACCATTCTGTTAAAATTCTGGTATCCCAAACTTCATTAATAACCCAAAGGAATGAACGTGACATTTACATTCCAATGTGATTCATCTTTACCGGTTTTTACTGAGATAAAAAAGAAGAACTTGTAAGAAAAGGTCAGTTTCTATGGATGTTGAGCTTGTGCATGTGTGCACGTGTGCAGTGGATAAGTGGGATTTATGGAGACAGTAAACCCACGGATGCTTGTCGATGCCTCTGCTGCAACTCCTCACACACACACAAAACACACACCCTACTACTCTACCTCCCCTAGTTTACTGCAATGCGCCAGCAGTGGTTAGCACATAAGCATTAGGAGACAAAAGAAAGACAGAAAGAAAAAGAGTGTGTGTGTGTGTATATATATATATATATACACACATACATATACACATACATACACACACACAGATATAGATAGATAGAGAGCGAGAGAGAGAACAAATAATAGAGAAAGACACTCGCTGGTAGTCTACTGCTATGGACTTTCTCCTTCCTCTTCATTGATTCTTCAGACACATTTATAATACACCATCATCAATAACAGTGGTGGTCTGACAAATGCATTTTTCAAACATCTGGCAGTCAATAGTCATTTAGTCTGTATCTTTGTCCCTTGAGTAAAGGGTCTCGATTGAGGTGATGAAAATTCAAATAAATCAGAAACAGGAATGAAGCGGAGCACTCCTCTGTATCTAGTAGGGCACAGTACAAGCAGCTGTATGAAAAACCAATATGTACTGCTATCTCTTTCAATGGGAGATCAGTTAGAGCTGTGTGTGGGGTGGAGGAGCTACAGCTAGCTGGCTTAGGTATTGTAAAAGCATCGTAGAGTCAATAGACTATTACAGACATATTATTCTGTTGTGTTAAGAGCATGATGCTGTTAGACCAAGATAAGTTATCCTCATGTGGTGGAGCGTGATAGAGAGGTAACTACAGGGGAGCTGCCGAGTATCTGTTCTGTTTAGCCATTGGAAGGTTTAAACCGATCAAATGTACTGAAACAAAGCATGTATGCAGTGTGCATACATATGCCGACAAAACACATTCACAACATCCAGACACCAACATCCACAGCACCATTGTTGATTATTGTATTTCTTATTTTTTCTTTCAATTCATCATTTACCGGGCGTTCAGACCAAAAACTGTTCTGCATTAAAAAAAACACAAGGGACCATGTTGGTTGGGACCTGTTGTTTTACTTTCCTGAGAGACTATGAAATATAATTCAGGAAGGCTGGTTTGAGTACCAGATCCATAAGTTTGAAGGCTTAGAAGATAAAACCCCAAACTATTTCAGTTAAAATGATAAGAAACAAGTGACCGTATTTTTGCTTGATAAATAACAAACGAGTAATCGAATATCAAAATCTTAATGATTAATTTTCTGTCAATCTACTAATTGATTAGTTGACCAGTCATTTCAGCACCAGAGAAAGGTTACTAATATTTGACTTTAAGTCCACATCCATCAGATTTGTACAAAGACATTTGGTCCAATCTACTTATTATCCATGACAGCCTTAATTGGATCTGGAGCACAAAAGAGAACACCTCCAGTGTGGCTGTGCGTGAAAGTTCAGCTTTCCTCATTGCAGATCTCATTCTACTTAACTGCTACCATTTAAACTATAAAACTGCAGGACAATTAGAACCCATGGAGACCTAATTACAGCCAGGACCAAGGCTCTAGCTTCTTCTAATGGAGCAGCAGAGCGCATCCCCAGGGCAAAATCTTCTTGCCAGTTAATTATGCCATTATTCTATTATTCCAGACTGACAGAGGGGGCTGGAGCTCAGCTTGACCTCCAGCACCCAGAGAGCGAAGAGAAGAGATCCTCTGTAGAACCAAACAGCCCTGGATGACTCCATGACTCCCTGAATGCTCCCTCTCCACCTCTTCCCCTTCCTCTCACCAATAAACAGTGAAGATGATGAATAATGAGATGTTGGCCCTGGTTCAAATTAAGCAGGTACATCGTCCACACTGGTAATCTCCCCTTCTTGCTCTTGCCTAATAAATTTGGTTACCTGCAGACAACAGCAGTGGGTTTTGCAGACGCTGATTGTGAATATGAATGAAGATGGAGCTGACGAGGTTGTGGAGGGGGCAAAGAAGGGGTTTAACCTCTTCCAAGTCTTAGGCCTGAGAAGTGCTACGCCTACAGTATAAAGGAATGGCCCTAAAGTTTCACTTGTTTTGTGATTATACACAGATACCATTCAGAAATCCAGACGGATTCACTGCTTTCCTGACGGATGTATTCCAAGCTAATGTCACTGACATTAGACTAAAATGTCATGTTTTTTTACAACATAACCATGACCATCCTGGATCATCCATCATAAATCACTATACCAAAGACACCACAGCCCATTTATGATGAATCACACATCTCTTTCTTTCTTCCTGCTCCCTGAGAGAGTGATGTCACTCAAAGACTATAATGGACCTCTAATGAACTCCAAATCCCATGCCAGTACATTTACACTGCATTATCACTTCCTGACCCTTGACCTCCCTGTGGAGTAGAGCAGAGAGGGTTCCTGTCTGCAGAGCTAATTCAGTCATTATATATGCATTTACACAGATGCATAGCTTGGCGCTAGAATAGGGGGTTTTATATACAAAATGGAGTGTGTGCGAATGACCAATATATATACTTCCAACCCTGCCTCTAACAACTGGATTCACTCTCAGGGTCTACTTATTGGCCTCTATACTGTTATGAGGACCTACATTCATATTTAAGTGTAATGTTTTTGATACGTAGCCAGAGTTGAGGGGAAAGTAGTAATACATGTGCCCCAGGCCATAGAGCAGCAGGGAAAAGAGGAAAGGAAATGTCAAACAAAAGAGCAAAACATCAGGGAGTGGGCACTCACTCTTTTTCTCACACTCTCACTGTACCATTCTCTCTCCCTTCGTCTCTCTTACTCACTCACATAAAGGATGAGCAAAAAAAAGAACAACCTCAAGACAAGAATCCAACTCTCACTCTTAAATTCAAGAACAGCAAACTGCTTTGAGAAATTTCCTCATCAAACCCAGAGAAACACCCCATCAAAGGCGAACTTGCCTCTACATTTATTCACTTGGAACAAACGATGTGCACGATGTTGTGACGTGGCAAGAGAGAAATGGAGAGGAGGGGTGAGGAATGGGAGGCAGAGTTCAACTAATTGCCTGATGATGGAATTTTAGTGTCTCCTTCAATATAAAGCAGCTTCTAAGTGTTATTGATCTTAGGAGGGGTGTCTCAGAGTCATGTGGTATTAGAGAGCCCAACTGCACTGAGGCCATGCATTATTCAACAGGCATTCTGACACGATGCATCGCCAGGGCCTTCCAGTTCCTCTCAGGTGGCCTGCGAGTAGCCGCAACTCTCTGTCCACCCCACCCTACCTCATCATACACACACGCAGGGGCATGTGCATGCCTTCTATGAAAACATTAACATATAAGCTGCACACACACACAGTAAAAACACCAAGTCTCGATTCTTCCCCACTGATTGGAGGTTCAAGATGGTTGTTTTGCTCTCTGATCGAACTCACACTCCACTAAGGGGTTAATCTATAATGAACTGACTGATGCTGCTGTCTCCTTCTATTCCCAGCAAGTCATTTATGGACATCAACCTTTCCCAGCAAACACTCTGCAGACAGCATCTGAGAACAGAGGCTGTGCAGGAGGCGATGAGGAGGCAGATGAGATGAAATAAACAGAAAAAGAGAGTGAGACACAAAAAGAGAAAGACAGAACCTAAATATTTAAATTCAAGTTTGTATGGTTTTCATCTTAGAACCAAACTAAACCAACCAGTATGCCATTTGTTAGCCTTGTTAGACTACTCATTTGGCACCTTTTTAAAGACAGAGTTCCCCATAATGTATATATACTGGATATTGAATTCTCAAGTTCTGAAATTACATTCTACAATCATGCAGTTTTAACATCTTTTGACTGTGCAGCTGTTAAAAAAGGGGAACAATATCTGTTTGTGTTTTTGGAGATATTTTGAGAGATTTATTAACTGTATGTAACATTTTCAGATTTCTGCACTTCAAACAGAATCATCACAAGTATTAATAAATTCAGACTTCAGGCACAAAAAGATATTTGCAGCGTAAGATCCTGCTGTGGTCTACTGTATGCTTGCACTCTGTCCGGTACAGACTGGGGTGTGGTCACTCTACTGTTGCTCCTTTTGTGGCATGGCAGACTCTCTGACTACAATTAAAAATGCAGTTACAGCATCTCCCTTTACTGCTATAGGTAAAGACAATAGTGAAAATGTTGACGTAATCAAACAGGATTCAATCAGGAGGAAATTAATTAAAGGAACCTGATTAATGGGAAAAATGAATAAAAACCTTGTCGATCAAAATTTACAAGATAATACCAGCGGGGTCATCCTTGCAGGAGAATGCTACTAAGTTGGAATTGCTATAAAATATTCCCATGAGGATGCACAACAAAAGCACATCAAATCCATATGTCCATTCATCATTGTTTAGCCCTGGCTTCTGGTAAAAGGGGCTTAGTCTCATATAATGTATCTTTGTTTTCACTGATTGCAATTATCTAGGAGATCAATGGGTGTTATCAATACCTTACAGCAATTAACATTTAATATCCTTCCACAGCCACTTACTCCATTAATGGCTGATTGATTATGCAAGGCCTGGGAGCCCCGTGGCTGGGAATGGCATGGATCTATTCTGTCTGTCTGTCAAAGTAAAGGCGGGTTGCTCTGCTGCAGAACCTCTGACTCCAGCTAATACCGTATTGATATGAGGTTACTTCAACCAGAGAGGGAAAGATCAAGAAATCCAGGAATTTCTTTGTTTGCACTCTGTGTTTCTCTCATGCCACCACCATTATTTATTCCTCCCTCTTCCCTTCTCTTCCCACTTGACTGTTAGCACAGTACACTTCGCTTGCATTTTACCATAATATCTGCCACCACTCCGAACACCCTCCCTTCCACCCCTGCAGTTCTTCATAATCTAATCAGTAGTGATGTATTTTCAGAGCAAGAAGGCACTGCTTTCCATTTCAATCAAATTCAGGCCTTTCAGAAGAACCCATAATGCAATCGTTCCGTACAAAATTCAGGCCCAATTTAAGCCCTATAGACTGCAGATGACTGATAAACACTCCACTCCACTCCACGTCACTCTCCTTCTTGTGGCTCTACTTTGCTGCAGTGCATCGTCATAAATAAGAGCTAACTCTGTGCTCTCTCTTTGGGAATAGTACAGGCCAACTTTAAATTGGCTGTAGAGGTGGACAGGGTAAGGACGAAGGTGAAGAAATGCACAAGTTAGCAACCCTGACAGGTGGGACTTTGCTAAAGAAATGTAATTGGAAGACACGACAAATCTCAACTGGGTGGACAGGTCCCAGAAACAGGCTCTCCATTACCAAATGAGTGGGATAGTAGTGAGGAGAGGGGTGGGGGTAGAAGGAGATTGGGAAGTTTTCGCTTAAAAAACACTTTGTTTTCTGCTGACGATCAGAGGGGCAGAGCGAGGGATACATCGACAGATCAATAGACTGATTTGTTCCGGGCTCTCTCTGTTCATCAGACCCATACCTCTCCCTTGGGGAGTGGATAGGACTCAAAAAAGAAAAGAAGAAAGGATGAAGAGAAGGAGGAGGGGTGATTGGAAGGAGGAAAGTGAAATCAAGGGAGTAAAGAGTAGAAAAACAGCAGGAGAGTTGAGGAGTCAGGAAAGCAGACAGACAGATGATGATGGGAGGGAGTAATGGAAGTAGAAAATAGCGATGGTGTGGGAGGGAAAGAGACTGCGAATGGTGAGAAGAGGAGGGGGAGAGGATTTGGATTGGCTGAGGGTCAAGTACGAAGGTAAACGATGGCAGAGATGGTAGGAGGGGTTGACTGTGCAGGCGACACACAGAACAGGATATCCCTTCAATCTCCACTGGAACACTGGGTCAAGAACCAGCCAAAATACATTTATCTATCCTCCTGTTCTGCAGATAGATAGACAAGACAGAAAAACACACACACACACACACTTCCCTCATCGCTTGTCCTGACAACTAAAACAGGTTTGTATAGGTATCTTTAAAAGACAAAAAAACTCAGTTTTTCTCCACTCCCTGTTTATCTCGCTCTCAGGGCAACTTTATTCAAGAAGAGATGATGAGAGGAGGAGTGGAACGTTAGATAATAACATAGCAATTTTGTGTCTTCTCCACAAACGCTAAAGAGGCCCTGGTGCATAATGGCGGCAAGCAATTGTATCTGCAAAGATTTCTGTTGCCATTACAGCATCGTTCACCATTGTAGGATTTGATGTCACTCAAAAAGCTATAGTGCTGCAAATCACTCCGCCTGTGCCTTTGAGGTTCTCTTGGCAACAGTATATCCAATCTGACCAATGATTGCACAGTTCATAATTGTTCCTGCCTCAAATCTCGCCAATTAGCAATGCCAATTAGAATTTAACCCAGAGAGGGATCGTTTTACCGGTCGTGAACCAATATAAAATTGCAGTGACCTTATCAGTTTAGGAATACTGATGATGATATGATGATATGAAGCAAGAATATCAACTGAACTTCACTAAAGTATCGTCCAAATAACCAGCAATGTTTAACATCTCACCTTGGCGAGTTTTGTCAACACCATAGGCTGCGATGGTATATCGGCGTTACACTGCAAGTAAGATACTATCTGTCTCTCTGTACAATAAAAAGAAATCAAGCAACAGAAAGTCTTTCAAAACTTTGCTATGAGGGCTGTCACTTTCTTTTTTTGCCACCTGCATCCATCATTAATTCCCTGGAGCTTTTCTCCACAAGGTGAGCAGCAAAAAATGAATATGATAATAGTAAAAATACACAAAAGGCAAATCTGCCCACATAAATGAGAAACACAGCCAGGGGTGAGTAGATAAGAAGCAACACATAAATGAAAAGTTTAAAGGTATAAATGTTCCACAGACTGCAGGTATAAATATGTATTATGAACCTGCTCTGCTGGTGCATTGTTGTGGGCTTCCATTCTTCCACATGGAAAATAGCCACGGATGCCTTGTTTTAACCAATCAAATTTGCCCCTGGGCAGGTCGTTGTTGATGCAGTGGAGCACAGTAATCTCAGCCAATCCTTTTGTGTGACTGCTGGGGCTTCTGTGTCAGAGATGAGGGGAGTGTTATGAGGAAAAGTAGCCAGGCAACCACAGCCATAGCCTGTGGCTACAAATATGCAGTAAACCCCTGAAAACTACCATTTCTGTTCAAGTTCATCATTGCAAAGTTCACCTGATTGTATCACAAAATACCTTTTTATATTCCCCCCATGTAATATATTCCCAAGGCAACTTTTTTCATTTTTGTTTACATGATTTCATATTGCGCTGTCTCACATTTGGAAATGTATTAATAGCAATGGGACCTGCAAAATATAATAGTGGATTTAACTAAAGAGCTAGCTGGTGTGTAAACAGATGTGTGGTAAAGTTTTCACAGAAGAGACTTATCTTTGTTTGCTTTTATGTGCTTTCTATCCCTCAGTGTTGCCCAAGCTATTTGACAAACACACAGAAAGTATACCAGATATATGAAGTTCCTGTCGTGGTCAAAAATCCAATACGATGCTTTGCCTGATTGGAATAAACGATGGGAAGCAGGGGATGAAATGAGGGGTGGACTACAACAGAGTCGTATTTGGAACTCCAAAGACGAAAACTAATAGACGAGGAAGGCTTTCGCTTTTGATAAACTGGAGGTAAACTGGTTTGCTCTCACTTCACTGTTATTGTATCTTTATAAGAAACAAACATTTCAGCTTTTGCCTCCCTCAGTGTGCAAGTTGAATGCCGTAGCAAATACATTTGTGCTTGTTACTTTAAGTTTGAGTTTGTGTGCGTGTATAGACACATGCAATTTTGAACACATACATAATGCAGGTCAGCTAGTATGCTAAATTGTTATCCTGTTAGAGCTTGAAGGACAGAAGTTCAAGCTCTGGGCACTGCTTGCCAAGCTAAATGTTACTGTTTTTGTCTGTCTAGATGTTAATTCCCCTGCCAAACTACTTGCTTTCAACAGCCTCTACATATTTACTTTTGACAAAAGTAAGTAAAATGCCCTTTTAATATGAGGAATTATGCAGCTACACATTATTACTGTCCCATATAATAAAATGAAAATAATATATAAAACCAGCAGGGGTTTGATGAGGTTGCTGTTCAATACTATTAATTCAATGACTACATTGATTATCATGCTGTGAGTGACAAGTGGAACACGTTTTACTCAACAGCACAAAAAGTAAACGATGAAGTGCTACTATTGTGCTTGTGATGAATTCTCTCTTCACAAAACATGTTAGATGAATATCTAATTAAATTGCTTATTTATCACCAAGACACGCCTTGTGCATATTTTTTCTCATTACAAATAATAATAATAATAAGTCTTTGGCTCTCAACAGTTGATAGAACATTACATACCCAATGCTACTCTACATAGCATCAGATGTATTCTTTTAAACACTAAATAACTGAAGTATACACTCTGTTTTAAACACTCAAAACAGATGTTGACAAAGTTAGGGAGTTTTGAGAATTGGCAAGCCCTGTTATCATCAGCCTTGCCCCAATAGTGTGCCGATTGGTCTGGTATCTGGTTGGGATCAACTGACTCACAGCTAATGTCCAAACTGAATAAGCTGATTCACCATTTTTGGTTTAATTGAGTTTAAGAGTGAAATGCCTTAATGACTTGGCAGCATGTACGTGGCAGCTGTTAGAGGGCTTTAATCAAGTAATGCAACTTCAGTTAACTGTAAACATATGGCGTTAGAAATGACTAACACATTTGTTTTGCAGCTGGTTCAGGCAAATGTAAACTTTTTATAGGAGAGGTTGCTCACTGCCATTTTGGTACACTGCCTCTTTCTAGGACCACCATTTTGTTCTGATGTGCAACAATTATATATTACACCACCACATCCAGACATACCATTTCTGCACAAATAGAGCATAATGCAACACAGGCAATACATACTGTTTTTGCTTAATGGGAACAACAGACACTGCTTTTAAATACAGTCACAATGTACAAAATAGAAATATATTAGGCATGGCATGACTATTTGTCTAGATCATAGTGTCTAGTAGAGCAGCAGTTCAAATAAGTCTTCAGTAGGAAGCACCATATCTAACACAATCGTCATGTCTAACGGGGGAAAAGGGGCTTAATCTTGTCAAACACAGCACAAAGCAATCAGAGGGGCTGATCTTTGATGAGGGAGATGGATTATAATCAAATAGAGACTCTGAGTCTGGCTATCATCCTGTGGAATTAACTGTGGCTGTGGCACATCCACAGACCACAGGAGTGTAATGAAAGAACAATATCACTAATATGAAATGGGTTTTTGTGGTTACTTTTTAGGGATGCTTTTGTGCAATTGGCATAAACAATTTTCAATGGAAAGAATAGAGAATAGAGGCAGACAACTTTCTGGGGATTACAATTTACATTACTTACAACCGTAATGCCAGTTGGTGGGAACAACAAAATTGACGGAGGTTAGATGAGCAGGTTTTTGATCAAAAAGACACTATGTCAAAATACTCTGTGGGGAGATGTAGTGAACATATTTAAACAGCATGAAAGCAAGACTTTGCTGGAAGAAATCTAGAGTGCTGGATCGATTTTCTTTAGACAAATAAAGAATAAAAAAAATATTTTCTCTTATGAAGTGAATGTATGATAGACATACACAAACAATTAATTGTACTGTATTGTCTACCCAGCAAAATCATGGCATGCGGATAATCCCAGCAGTGGATCAATCAGTATGGCTATACAACAGGCAGTCTGACTGAGTTCAACCCCTTGATAAAGTGTGTTGCATTATTAACGGTTACCTGTAGAAGCTAATTATTACCCACCTTTTAATAGCCAGACATAGACTGATGGATAGTTATCTTGTTAGAAGAAATTTATTCAATGGGCACATTACACAATTTTAATGGATGGTCAGATACTGCTGAGCACCTTACTTGTTAGCTAGAAGCTCCCTAATTAACATCAATATCCATCTGATATGTCCACAAACAAAGGAAAGGTGAAAGATTGTGTGCTGAGTGATGAAGGGTGGAGGACGCGACGAGGCACGCCATCTTCTCTAAATTCTCATCAGCACAATTTTAAGCTATTTTGTTTAGAATATTTGAAAAAGAAAAAGAAAGATACTAAACATACTAAAACATTAAAAGTTAATATCTTGTGATATTACATAAGTTCTGAAAGAATCAATGCCAGACATACTTTAATCTGTACTGTACAACATTTCGAGAAATTTTGACTTTCACTAAATAATTACAAACTTTATTACTTTAATTTGAATTTGTATGCAACTTTGTCATTACAAATATGTGTTTTATAATTTGAGAAATTATTAACGAAAGGGTTCTTGGCAGTTAAACTTTTGAAACCACCATGTGTGTACATGTGGTGTATGTATGCAGAGTTTGAGCTTTTATGTATATATTCTGAACTTAATTTGTTCCCTTGTCCTTTGCATCTACTCCCCTAGGTCTGAAGTAATTGTCACGGCTGTCAAGCTAAAAAGCAGGGAAGCAGAGGACCATATCCAGGCAGGACACAGAGGACAAAAGCCCAGTCAGGCGCTGCCTTGTGGGTTTGTTTCGACTATAACGGGACCATTCTCCTCCAGAGATCAGGAGTAGAGGCCCTCAGTTTTTGGAGGGCAGGTCTTTTGGTTCCACTGGGTTTCATCCAGACATGGCATGTGTATGCACCCAGACATTAGCACTGAGAATCCCTGCACAGAGTGATAAGATTTGGGCGACAAATTGAATCAGTTCGAAATTTTTGTAAAATGTGTAAATCTGGGGAAATTTCTATTTTATGGGTGCACAAAAAAATGTGTTGATAGCTAGCTACATTAGCTATATTCTGTCAAGACAGCACAGTAAGCTGTACCACAATATGTACATGTCACAGTTTATAGGGCTGTGGAATAAATCTAACAATGAAATGTGTTTTATATCAGTCTATATGACACACTTAAAACTTTCTCACCTCTCACCCATATTACACACACCAATATTTCTCGAGAATACACAAACTGTCGAACACTGCATCAATCTCGAAACTGCCGTTTCACCATCACATCCTTCCTAGCGCACCCACAAGCAGACACACGGCTTCAGTCTTTACACAGGACAATAACCTCAGTCCTGGTGACTTCATTCATTTTGTTATCAAAATATTCTCACTTATATTTCAATATGATTAATGTTGGTTATATTCATATTTGGCAATAGTGCAACATACAATTTTAACATAACGTCATGTGTTACACAATTCACATCAGGATTTTAGATTTTAAATGAGATGGTGGGGTACAATTATTATTCAATTAATTTTATATAGCCAATTCATAACATAAGTTATCTCATTGAACTTTTCCTACAGAGCAGGTCCAGACTGTGCTCTTTATAATATTATTTTGATCTAAACTCATTTGACAAGATTATAATTAGTTTGGTCTGGAGACTGGAGATCGAGGTGTTAAGAATCACAATCAGTAGGAGCAGATGAATTAGTGAGCAGACTTTTAGTTTCTGCCCTGTCTGTGCTGAAACAAAAAGTGGATGTGAATGCTCTACTTTGGTGAAGCATCCAAAGCCAAATGAGACAGCCAGGATCCTTACAAACTGATTTGCACAAGGGCTTGAAATGTGGCTACCATATATTTGCCTATTTGCATCTGTGCGGAAATCTTTTGAAATCATGAATCATCCCCAAGCCTGGAAAAATAGTCAAGATCTTTTGGCTATATCACCCAGCTCTACACACTGGTCAGCTAGAGCAAGAAGCTGCAAGAAGCAATACTAACAAAACACACTTGATTTTCTCTTTTTATGTAAGATGAGTAAAGCTCCCCAGGTGCACATACTGTATATACACTCCCCCACAGCACTGCTGCACAATCATGCACACGCTATACAAAAATCTTAACCTATATACACTAAAGTCATCTTTCTCCCTTCAATGCACACACCTATAAGTAAACAGGAGATGCAAGACGTGTTTGTGAAATTGGCTTTGAGCTTTGAGCCCCTCAATAAGTCATGGGTCGAGTCAAGGAATTTGGGTTTGTGGCAGCAGAGACACTGGAAAAAAGATAAACACGCTCAGCGCTTTCCTTTTAGGGTTCATTACTCTGCCGTCCCGGGTGAGTCAGAGTTGAGAAGAGAAGTTAATTCCTACCGAGTGAGAAAAAACACATTAACTGAGACCTATCCATCTTCCCAGTGCTGACACCTCCATTTAAATCTCTTATTTCTAAAAGGATGTAGGGGGAGAATCGTCTTCTCTCTGTATGAGCCTGCAAATAGGGGGGGTGTAAATGTGTGTGATGCCTTTTGCAGTAAAAATCTTTCATTATGATATTTTCAATTTAAAAAGAGGCCAATATTTCCTGCTCTTTTGAAAAATTAAGTGGCATTTTCTGTGGATTAATTCTAGACATCTGGGAGTATATACATAATGCTAATGCAGGTTGCTGTGTTTTCATTTGCTCCAGGGAGTAAAAACTACAATTTGGGGGTGGGTCTCTATTAATCT
This sequence comes from Coreoperca whiteheadi, assembly GCA_011952105.1. NCBI lineage: Eukaryota > Metazoa > Chordata > Actinopteri > Centrarchiformes > Sinipercidae > Coreoperca > Coreoperca whiteheadi. Next base: position 13,215,268 of record CM022484.1, read on the forward strand.
ATCCAAGCCCCATATTTTATACATGGGCCACATTAAAATTACACTTGACATTTCATCAACAAGAGGTCTATAACACCTTTAGGGCAAACTATATGTAAAGATGAAAAATTACATTAATAGTTGCTAAGTCTTGAACATGAGCTCAATCTTCGTATCAAATCTTTTATGAGAAAGTTTTCATCTCACTTTCCAACTTTTCAGTGCTCCACCACCCTCCCATTAATCTTTACCTAAATCTCCTACTAGCTGACTATAATATATGCCAAGTGGTCTTGTCATTGGGTCCCTAGTTGCCCGGTGTAACGAGCAGCCTTAGAAAGGGATCTACTGGCTTTAATCAAATCAGCCCCAGGTATCACCAGCTCCCAGCTTTGTGCCAGGGCTACCAATATCATGCTCTATTAAGAAACTATGCCCAGCACTCATGCACGCGCGCACACGCACACACACACACACACACACACACACACACACACACACACACACTGTTGAGCACTAATCAGATAAAAAATTAAGTACTGGGAAGCCCAGGGCCCACATTATAGGAGTATTATTAGAAGAGAGGCAAAGTGATTGATGTTATTAGACATACAATATGTCACACTGAACACGTGTGGTGGTTTGGGAATTTAGTTTGAATTGAATTTGAACATTATGGTACAAAATAAAAGTTGAACCTGTTTAATAACTTGCTATTTTGCCACTTTTGCACTGGTAGTAATGCATTAGAAACCTTAAAAACAAAATAGTTAAATAGTTGTTATTTTTCCAAAAACATTTGTAGTCTTTTAGGAGTGGGGTTAGGGTTCAATAACATATTGTCAAATATAAATCCAGTATCAAATTTGAATCCTTTGGAATCCCTTAGAGTCTCATTAAGCTTTCATCTTTTGCAAGTAACTAAAGTTATAAATAACTACAAATCAAATATTCAGTTTAGATGTGTGAACACCTGTTGTTGGATGAGAAGCCAGAAATACTAACATTTTTGGTGGTAGCTACAAAATTAAATACTAACATTAACTAAGTTAGCCTAATTACATTTCCCAACCTGTAGCTACAACCTGAATATGAGATAAGCAGCAGAAGATATAAATGTTGGTTGATATTGATGTTCAGAAACTTAAGTAACAGCTGTAACATACCAACTTTTACCTTATTCACAAACTACTTGATCGAAATAACTCTCCATTAACTAGGACTCTCCTGTATCAGATCAGCTAGATCATTCCTCTAGAGAAGAGTCGCCACTCTGTAACTTCACTCTACAACCACGAGTGAACTATGTTTTTGTAGTTCAAGAGAGTGATCTGTCTTTTCACTGTCTACAGTTTCAGTGCCAGCTATACATAAGAAGCCTGCTAACCTGCATGTTTTTAACATTGGTCTTTGCTAAAAAAAAAATAAAAAGCAGACATAAAACGTTCGATAAGAGATTTGTTAGCGTCTGAGCTAAATTAATATGTATATTTTCCCAACCGGGAATTTAGGAAGGGTATCAGCAATCGGAAGCCAATCCACAGGATCGAGACTGGGGCCATTTTTGATGGCTCAATATTGGCTATATGAAGCTCAATCCATTTCCAATCCTTTGTTTATATGCTCTCGGTACCCCAGCTGTCAAAATGCCCTTTTGAGCGCTGTTAAAACTCTGGACAGTCTCCTAACACACAGCGTTGTGAGCTGCATATCACAAGGCAGCCAACAATTTCAATTAATAATAGGTATCGACATTGACTTAAAAGAACCGAGGTTGGAACCGGAGTAAAAAAATGTGATGAGGACATCCCTATCAACAAACCGTACAGTTTTAATGTATAATTCAATATCATAGTTTAAAATACATTTCTAAAAGCTAATCTTTAGTCTGAGTAGAATATTTACTGGTAGTGAAGTCATTTTTGACCCAGCAGCTTTTCCTGAAATATCAATCTTAAGGGAATGCTAATGTAATTACCAAACTTCTTGGGTTCCTAACAATGGAGAACACAACCTGAACAACATAGTATCAAATTGCAAGAAGCATCATTCATTTTCCTTTTTTGCTGAGCAAGAAATGAACACCCATGGTACATGGATTAATACAAATCTACTGTATTTGGCACAGCTGAAACTATACACACACACGTGCACACACTCCCACTGGACCTAACCTTCAGGGAAGCAAGACTTGCCTTAACAAAGTGGAAAATAATTTCCAATACATATTAATGCAGCAGAGTTGAATCGATGCCCTTGGAACTTTATAAGAGTGTGTGCCAATGCAATGCTGCGACATCAGCATAGTGTGTGTGTGGCTCAGATTTTGGGGGATGGGGGCGGGGGTGCCAACTAGCTTGGCTCAACAATAAGAGCCCTCATATATCATGTTGAGCTCAGATTGTGATGGGGCCTCATAGGTACATGTGAGTGACCCTGACTATAAAAAAGCCTATCAAGTCTGAATAGAGGGACTAGCAGTGTTTGACTGCTTCACTACTGTACGTGTAAGCAATTTTAAATGGTGGGTTAATGATTCAAAACACAGAGAGAGATTCCATCAATGATGTTTGGATGTGCAATTGTTCTCACATGCACATATTTGTGTTCACTATTAAATGTATCTGCACTTGCATATGTACACACACACTATAAAATCCTGCTTCTGTAGCAAATCACCTGGACCAGCTTGTTCATCAAGGGCCGAGTGTGTATTGGACAGAGAGGGAATTACAACCCCTGCAGCACTTGTGGATGACACAGCTACTTACAGCTTGACCAATAGGCCATTTGCACTCAATGAATCACATATTTAAAAAACATTAATATCTAAGGCCACTGGCTACTGTAAAGGGGGAAAAAAAATAGGTGAGGAAACAGGCAATCATAGATGTGCACACACCTGTATTTTAAAATTGTGCCTACAGCCACAGAAAGCAAAAATGTAAGGTTTTGTAGGCTTTTCAGTAATTAATATTTGTTATTTGAGACAGCAATGTTTACACACACAGAAGGTTTTGAATCAGTTTATTGGGTCTTACTGGCATGAATTGAAATGTGCAGGGCAATGTTGATTTTCCAGAAAAGAAAGACACTCTAATTAAGATGTGTTTAGCTGCAGTAACAAAACACACACAAAATGCAGCATGGTAAGGTGGTTGTTATTCCTGTGCTGTGTTGCCACTGCATGATCATGCTGATACCCTGGGGCAATTTGTTATGGACATCAAAGGAGCAGCGAAGGTCACAAGCAAGACAAAGTATCCAGCCAGCCTATCATAGGCACTGCTGATTCAGCACTTTCAAAGACATCAGCTGACGATGTTGGGAAATGAAAGTGACGAAAAAGAGAGACAGAACGACATGCAGGCACAGGTGGAAAAAAACTGTCAGTCTTGAATTCAAATCAAGACCAAGAGCATCAAATGTATACAACATAGTAAATATCACGGGATATAACTACCATTTTGGATAACAGGTTATATGTCTGCTATTAGATGGTAGAAGGATGGTAGACTTTTCATGAGTTTAAAAATGTCACCGGCAGCTATAGAGACGTGGGTGCAAGGAAACGTGACCATGTCGGTCCTCGCCATGCACAAAATTAAAATGGCCCACGAAATTCAACAAAGGGACAGGGCCAAAAAAGGGGGAAACAAGCCCTGTCCGTCCTCAGGATGCAGCTTAGCTGGCTAAGATTGGCGAGATTTCATCTCAATTTCACAACTAGTTGCAAAACAATGGCTGAGACGACATGGTGCCTTCTACTGTCTATTCTTTGTTCTCATTTAGGCCTAGGGTCAAGGCTTGCCCTTCACAACTAGCCCACATGTGGTTAGGCCAGACGAGGTCCAACACATAGAATACAGGGCTTTATGGTTAAGTGGGCATCATGGTGTCATCTTGCTGTAGCAGAAGGATATATAATTAAAAATGAAAAGACAGAAGACTTTCGTAAAAACAACTCATCTGAGGACTTCTTCCCATTCATCAATTGATTCAGGGCAATTACCTATAAAGGCCAAACATATCTTAAAAATAATGAGATGGCATTTCACACTCAATTTACACAAAAACACTGAGCAATCTGACCGATATTGAGCTGGAACAGCTTCTGCATAATCCATATCTCAAAGCCTCAAAGTCCTGCTCTAATTCACCTACTGTTTTATCTATAGAACTTACAATTGGTAACTCTCACAGGCTAGTGGATCTTTATTGGTGAACTTGTGCATGTGACAAATTTGTTTTCCCATTTATCCAACAAAAAGGACATCCTTTCAAAGTATGTTAAAAAAAAAAAAAAAAAAAACTACCACTATGCAGGAACTGATAAGGGCACAAATTCAAGAGCATAAGAAAGACATTTCTGCCTGAATCAGGGTATGAAGGATTACAGGCACTGTGGCCCCTTGATCATTCTCATTAATACACACAGCAGTGTCACAACCCCTAGCTACCACTTCAACAGTCAGCCAAAGCTGGGCAGATATCCACAATCTCCACAAGTGGGATTAAATTGGACTGTCTTGTCATAAATTTGACATTTTATGACCACTAAAAAGGTACTGGAAAGTTTTGTATTGGTGAAATGATAAAATATTCGACAGTGACAATGTGACCTCGAAAAAGCACGATATGGAATAAGGCTAACTGAAGCTCTCTGGGGCAAGAGTGAGACAGAGCAAGAGGTATTCTGAATAAGAGTTTGAAAAGAGATTGAAAGAACTGGAAAGACAGGGAGAGAGTTAGAAAGACTTCCACAGGGGAGAGGGAGACAGGAAGAATGAGGAGTATTTAGGTCTCTTTAGTGCTGAGTTGTAGCCACTACTTGATTGGGTGCTTTGGGAGGAAATGGAAAAGCTCTCCAGCCAGGTGCTTATCTCTGACCAGAGCTTACAGAGTCAACCGACCGCCAAACTGCTTTACCCTGACAGCCAGACACTCACAGGGTAAGTTCCAATCAGCCTGTGAAGAGCAATGTCCAGGAAAGATATTTCCACCAAGCTAGTGTAACTTTTTCAGTAGCAGATATGTGCTTTCTAAACTTCTGTTTGAGTTCAGAACACTGACATTCATGTTTCAAGCACCAGGAACTCCTATTTCAACATTTTCCTGGGGCCCCAATCATGCTAGATGGCAGAAAGAAGACACACTGGTTATGAAACTTCATTGGTAGATAGTGTAGTAGTAGGAATAGCCTATGGACAGCATCTACACTTGCATATCTGTTGACTGGAGGGGTAAAGCAAGCAGGAAAAGAGGTAGTGGCCCAGTCCAGATGTCCACTCTGAACACTGGAAATCACAGACTTAAACTGTGTGATCAGTGCAGGTGCAATAAGGTGTAAGGGATAGATAAGGGGTAGAAGGAATGGGACAGCACTTTGTGAATCATATTAATCGGACCGAGGGATTTTCTGTGGCAAGTGCCATGTATGTATGTATGTATGTTTTTTAAATAATGCTTTTTGATTCAAACTGATGAAAACAGATCAGCAATCAGGAGTTCACAGGCCAAATGACTAGACAAATTGTTTGCTGTTAGGTACATGTAAATAATTATTTGTTATTGGTCCTGTAATTGCTCAAGGGTTCCCCAGTTGAATGGGATCTTCCATTGGAAGTGCTTTCTCTACTTCTGAACTTCTGGCTGAATAGACCAATGGTGATTAAACATGAAAATATTGCTTTTATTCCCTTGATTTGGATCATCAAAGTGGTAAAAAGCACAAACAAAAGTTTTAAGCATAGGATAGAAATCTGGTATAAAGAATTTTTTTTGTGATAGGGATGGGGTTGGTTATGTGCAGGTGGGAAGCTATCAACATTCCATTTCCAAGTTAACCTCTAAGTAGAAAAGTCAAACAGTATTTTCAGTTGACACATCTGCACATGAATCCATCATTCTGGCAGACTTATCAATCAAACCTTTTTTTTGGTCTTGTTTGCCATTATTTGATAGTGTAGTCTAAGGTAGACAGGTAAGGGGCAGAGAGAGAGAGAGAGGGGATGACATGCAGCAAATGGCAACGGGCTGGATTCGGACCCAGGCAACTGCACTAAGGAATCAATCAACACCAGACGTTTTAATGGAAGAAGTAAAAAAAATATATATCAAGATATGTATTTGGGTGGATCGCCAAAATCAATTAAATTTATGGGAAACAACATTGAACATCAGTGCATTCTAGTTGTCATTATGGGTCTCAGTCTAACGTATTTTTTCTATGAATACGTGCAATAAGTCTTTGGTGCTCTGCAATCCCTTTATCCCTGCATGTATGAGATGTGTTGACAGTCCCACAGGGGGGGGGCGCAGATTCGGTGGGTAGCTAGGTGGTTGGGGGACTGCTGATAGTGAAGACGAAAGAATAGGTAGGGTCCAGAGAGAGCAGAGGAAAAGAAAGGCAGATAGAGGGTGCGATAGAGAGGGGTGGTGTGCGGGGCTACGGGCCTCTGTGTCCTGCAGGGGATTACAGATGGCCCTCAGAATTAAATCAAAACTGTGCTGACTGCCAAGGATTGGGCTCTGCAACACATCGGGTGCCACATGAGAGGGGGGTAAGACTGGCGCAGAGGGAGGAGAGTGAAGGCAAGGGCTGCAGCCATAGAGTGAAAATCGTCTTCAAATGAGTTTTTGAAATATCTAAAAATAAATTGCCTTTGAAAATGCTCAGACAGCTGATATGCGGGCTGGATGGGGGCCAAGTGAAAAGTTGCCCTCTCCCTCCATTTCTCCTCATCTCAGCCTCTTCTATACTTTGGCATCATTCATTTTCTCACGTCTCATTCCCTTCCTCAGTTGCTCGGCATGCATGCATGCAGGTGCGGTACTAACACGGGTTTAAATAAAGGTCAAGTCACTCATTTAGTTAACAATTAACAACAGTTGGATTAGAAAATGAATAAAGCACATTCTTCTGGCTGATGATATTTATCAACAAAATGCTGTACATGGGGATTCATTCCAAGGGCCCGGCAGATGGTAAGGTCTATTTTTAGAGGAAAAGATTGAATAATGTATAATAACCTCTGTTTGCTCATTTCCTTTGCACATGCTGCATATCATACAGCAAATAAAGTTAGCATTTTACCTGTCACACAAAGGGGATAGTCACAGTTTATAACCAAATAAAGACATTAAAGCTTCAGATGTGCCGTCATTATACACCTTTATAATGTCATGTATTTAACCTGGAAAGTCATGGAGTTGTGTGAACATCGCAACTTGCATCTTCTCATTCAGGTAGCCACACTTATATACTATCTTTGAAAGAAGCCTGATGCCGCAATCTCATTCCGAGCCCTGTGGAGATTTAACTTCTAAGTACAATGTGTAAATGAAAATGTGGCATCAATAAAATGCAAATGAACATGCAAATGAGTCAAGGGACATTATAAGATTGACTTTTTAAACTCTGCAGCTCACAACTTGCATAAAAGTAAGCATACTACAATGGTTGATAATCTGGGTTGGTAAAGACATCAGTTAATATCTGCAATAACGGGTTGAGACTGGTTGAGATGTCACGTGCATTGTTACATTCATACTTCCATACTCCATCATTTCCCTATAAGAGCGAATAGTAAGAGCACAAAATGACATGATTTTCCTTCAAATCATGCATTTGTTTTTATCTGAGAAAACAGATCTGGCTTTCTGTATGGTAATTCCTCATAGACAACATACACAGATCTTACACCTACCCGCATGTTGGATAGCAGAATATGTGAAACTGCTTCAAACTAAAATTGTCCCATTTGTTCTGATTTGTAAACACTTGGTTGTTCACACTCTGCTCATTCCAGAGGCACAAAATGAATTATATTTCCCAAGGCTTACGGTCTGTGTTATTGTTTTCTCTTTGTCTTTTCATAGATGTTCTGAGATGATAGTACAAACTAGGTACAGCCAAGCCCAAACTAAAAATAATGAATCTCATTAAGCTTTCCCCAAATATACCAAAAAATAAATGTGTGCCCACACATTTTAAATATCCACAGTCTACCCTTGGAATATATATAATGTAAGTAGATAACCATATAAACAGAAAGAAATAGGAATAATTACATTGTTCACCAATATAAACATGTGAAAAGTCTGCACTAATGTCCACTTCATCTCTGCATTGTCCATCTGTCAGAGTTGGATATAAGAGATGAGGTTGCCATCAACCACAGACTAAGAACACAGAGGCTTGTTGGCCTACATCCAGTGGAGAGCCCACTAACCTTTAATACTGTAAACATGGTTCATATCATAAGCCTAGTGCAAAAACCCAACTGTATGCATCAATGCATCAATTAAATCAGCTGCACAAAATCAAAGGACACAGCAACATGTTTTATGCGAATTGCTCGCCATTCGTGTGTTCTCTGATGAATCATTAAAAAAATCTGGCACTTGCAATACATACACAAACTGCTGGCATCACTCACCAGGTAGCAAAGCATTGATCATAGAAGTCATTAAACCAGCAATAAACATTAACAGTGTTAACAGTTTGCTATTTAAAAAAAAAAAAAAAAGTGTCATTTTTGTAGCCTGTTTTCACAAAGTTGGGTTTGTTTGGCGTGCAACTTGAAATCTGTCTTATAACCGGAACACGCTTTATGTTCATCACTCTGTGTGTTCTATCCTGATAATCAGACTGAATTGGTATTTCGCTTCACTATTATTTATTTATATAATAAAAACGTTATCTATATGAATCGCTAAAAAAATCTGAGCTGTGGGCAACGATTCATAGGTCTGAAACAAGACTATGTTCGCAACAGTGCTATGCTGTCGCAGCAAGAGCAAAATCTTGGGGATATGGAGCTCATAATAAGCATGCTATATGCACTAAGGAAAATAGTACAGCATGGACTTTGTGCATTTTGCTCTCTGCCAATATTCTTTTTTCTGAAATCAAACATTGCCATTAAAAGCCAACCTCTTAGTAATGAATGCCATTTTCAATAGGATGGATAGGGGTTTTACCCACTGGCACTGCCCATGGTACCAAGACACTTTACTGGCCTCAGGGGAAGCCCCTTATTGCTCCCCTTCCACTCCCATAGTTACTCTCATCTTAAAACTAAATCTGCTCCACTAGTGTTGACAAGGAGCTATATCTCCCACCTCTGACCTGACAAATGATAATGCTGCATTATTTGTTATTCAAATTCTTTTTGTGCTTCTAAATTGTTGAGGACAGCACAAATAGAAATGTCTGAGAAAGACCAAAAGATGTTTGTGTAATCGGCATTCCCACTGAAAGCAGTGACTAATAAAGTGAGTCGAAATAGAAAGGTGTTGGATTTTTGGCATGCAGGCTTCAATCGGGTTGTAGCCACTATATGCTTTGTCCAATACTAAGCTAGCAATTGTTCATCCTGCCTAGCTTGGTGAGGCTCAGGGGACCTTGGGACTGAACAATCAAGGAATTTACAATAACAAACCAGGTTTCAGTTTTTTTGGTGTATGGATTTTCATTGATAAGGATAGGGTGACGAGATAACACTAAGAATGAGTCTCGACCATATCTACCATGTCTGACAGTCAGTTAGTTTCCCAAAGGCACCTTTCTTTCAAGCAAAACAAGACAAAAAAACATTTAGATCTGTTAACACACTAACCAGATCAGCATCAGAAATCTAAAATGACTGGATGGGGAGAGGTGAGGGGAGACAATGAAGTCAGAAAATACTCAAAATGGAATGCTTTTTGTCTTTCTGGGATGATGATGATGATGACGACAGTGAGCATTTGAGGATCCAAGCAGTTTATGAGCCACTTTAAGCTGTTCCTTAATGCGCTCCACTTCAATGTGGCTCCCCAGTAAAATAGCCTATTAAAGCTGATCATGAAGGCATGTCTGCCATCAAAATGGTGTCTTTTTGTGATATTTGCCTGTGAGGGAGTTTTCCCCGTACATTAAAATGACAACAATGATTCATCCTATGCATATGCAAATAGACAGAAATCTAGATAAATATGCAGCAGGCGTCTTTACACTTGCGTCTTGTGTCTGCATAAAATAGACATGAGGTTAACAAAATGTGGGATTTGGGACAGCGGCCTTTGCTCTCTCTCCTTTAGATAGTCTAGATGTACTAGACAACTCACATTTATTTAAGACTGAGCCTCCTTCTGGGGATTAATTCTAACTTGTAATAGCGAGAAGGCAGATGCCTTGGCACGGATAGAAAACAGATTTACATTTGCCTCAAAGGAGACAGTGATCAACAATATACTCTAAAAAATAATGTACATTGTTCAAGGGCAGCACACAATTGCTCCAAATCCCTTTGGCACCATTTGGCTCCACTGATAACCATAAAGAGAAAGAAAAGGAGAGGCTAAGGATCAGATGCGTTGAAGTGCACATGGCCCAACAGGACTGGCCTAATAACAAGATAAGCCATTTTAATTTAGATTATTCAAGACGTGTTGGCATGTAGAGATGCCCGCTGTTGCTCCGACTAGTACAAAAGGCATAGTGAAAACATCAAAAAGATGAGAGAGTGACATGCTGTTTTCCAGTGGCGCTTTATTAAGCACAGCAGCTGGGGAAAACGCTTGGAGCTGGCACAGCCCCCTCTGAGGAAGACAAATGGGAAAAGGTCACTCATTTGGCACCTGATCACACATGCTTTAGGGAGGTTACATGAAAGCAGACAAGAGTTCTCAACTCTACGCATTAGGATACAAATCTTAGCATTTGACATGAGGTGTAGTGGTGTAAGGTACACAGCCCCCAGAAGGTGGCACGATGGCCAAAAGAAGAAATTGAGAGTTATTCTCAAGCACAACATTCAATTCTTAGTGAACCTAACCAAAACCAAGGTACTAATCATCAGTCTGTTGGAGTCCTGTACAGTTCATCACACTTTCAAGTGACAGGCAGAAGGCAAGGGCACTTAAACCCTATGTCTGGAATGAGAAATTACTCTGAGAATAAGCAATTTGAAATTCACTCACTCAAGATTGTGAAATAAGATTAGAGTCCAAAATGAATAGTAGGAACCTATTATTTCTTTCTACAGAATATCTACAGTCATATCTAGAAGTCACTGAACTATTAGATCTTATTCTATGCGCTTACAGTCATATGCTAACATATCACAGCCTGTTCTAACATTTTACTATCCCAGATGCTCAGGAGTTTTGTGAGTTTCCCTCGCTCATACTCATGAGGGCAGAATGAGGCAATCCCAGGGTGATGATCAATCTAACATGACTATGGGCCATATCATAATATTGTCACAGTATCCAACCAACACAGGGTCCACTATCCATGAGTAATAAAAGCTGACACCATCTCAATTTCTTCAATTACATGCACACACCACCTCTGGCAAGGCAGTAGCAACATTAATACCACATTACAACTGCTTTTCAGAGACATTATGAATAAGCAGTGATTCACAGCAGCTGCATTTATTACACAAACGTGATTAAAGTGGCGGACCCCTCGGGCGTCCGGGGGCCTAATGATCCCACTCTGGCTTTTGTTATTCACGTTGGCTGAGGGCATGCCACTAAGCAGCAGCCCTGGGTGTCTGCTTGAGCCGAATGAGGCCTCATTAATAACAGGCCATTCACAAACCTTGCGTTCATACTCAGCACCCGGCCATGGTAAATGAAAGAGACGGAGCCCCCCGGATGCCCGGGTCTAGCCCTCACGCAGATGGGTCTACTCCCTCTCCTGCATGATGATGTTGATGTCCACTTGTGTGTGTGACAAGCTGACATATGTTACCGGGCATTCATCGCTGGCTGTTAAATTGCCCTCTTCGGATGCTCTATTCAGCCCCGTCGGCATACTCTCCCCCCAGAGACGGGCAATGTACATATTTACATAATGCTCTAATGCAATAAAAACAAATGAATACAGCCTTGTCTGTGTGCTGGGTGGGGGGCTGGGTCATAGAAAATAAACCAGCCCACACTATTTGTACACTGCAGCTGTATATTCAATGCTTGCCTTAACACTACATAATGCAGACATTAGTTTTGTATTAGGTGAGGCATCACGCCAAACCTGCATCAACGACTGCCTCACTGCAATAACTGTGTTGAGCTCTTAAACAGGTTGATTCTCTAACTCCCTTTCATACATCTTATAAGATTTGGACACAAGATTATGCTGAATATGTGCCTCTATAGTGTTACCTAATAACCGCACTATGATTTTGTTAACTCTAGGTAAATATTTTCATTCTTCTGATGTAGTCCTAAATCACTTGGGTGTATTTAATAGGATTTGCTGGTGTTGCTGTGTTACTCTCCCTTCAACTCTCTTTAAATGGCCAAAGCCTACTGACAGCACCACTATGCCACAGCATCCATTAGAAGACAGACACAAACCAGATGAGTGATAGTTTTGAGTCCAGGTATTTAAGCATTTGTTTTCTTTTGTTGCATTATGCTGTAACAAAGTTTAACAATTCATGTAGTGATATATCTTACTTATACGATTTATCATTTGGGGCATAACATTTAAGCCATTTCAAAAGTAAAAATTTTGAACTGGGTAATTTGGAGAAAACAAATATACAACAACAAAAAGAACTTCTGACATTGACATACATAGATGTGATTTTTTGAAATCAGAATTGGAGTGACCTGACCAAGTTAACTGATTAGTACTGTAATTTAGACAAAAAAAATTGTATCATGACATTTAATATGAAATGAATAAATAATTACAATAACTACATAAACTTCCCATTTCTAATGACTATACTGCCACAGCTCTTGATACATGGTAGACCCAAAAATTACTCTAGACTCGACCCCTAGTACACATACTGCTACAATATGCATTTTCATGCCCATTCAAACTTCCTGAGCTGGATATACCTCCTGTGCTCTTTCTGCCCATCAGATAGATTCTGGATCACCCCTGCTGCTGACCATGCACTAAATTATTCAGTTGAAAATAAGTCCACATTAAAAATGCATTGACTCGCAAGAGTAAGACACTGTAGAACAAACTGCAGTGCTAAACATGTAGGAAGGGGATCAATGCATTAGAGTTTTAGTCATTTGCAATGCTAATTTTGATCAAGTGCTTTCAGAACACAGGTGACAGTAACATTTACAGTGTATAATGAATTTTAGTCTAACACAAAGCATTAATCTAAAGTAAAAAGAGAATGAATCAAGCCACCCAATATTTCTTTTGTTAATGGAAGTTATTGGTCCATGGATGAAGGTAGCTGTACAAATGGCACACAATTTCTACAGATGCAAATACTGTATAAGTGTGTATTCAAGCATGTCTATAAACACAAGAGGATGAGAAATATACACATTTAGTGTAATATAGTAATGCACAGAATATTTCACAACAGAAAACTATGCTCTCTCACACCAGACATTTTTAAAGTTTAGAAGTGGAGGCACATTCTCACACATACATATGCACAACACAATACACACAATTAACATCCCTAAGATCATTAAAGTCTGCAAAGCAAACTGACCAACCAATATTGTCAACCATCTGGCTTACAGGAAGACTGGGGGATAAAACAATCTCTAAACCACATCACAATAAAAACCTTTCTCAATAATGATTATACAGTTATAAGGTTTGTATTTGATGTTGTTTCTGGTGGCTGGTTTACATAATCCAGCCAATTATGCTGCAGGTTGTGCAATGCTGCCAATCTGGCCACTATTTGCTGCCACGTAGCTGCTGAAAAACACAAAGTGACATGACTAAAAGAAGGAAAGAATGAACAACTAGCTGAACCGAAGAAAATTAACAGTCATCCTGAACTCCCCTTTTATTGGCACAAAAAGGTCAAACATCAATTATACTGAAGTGTTTGGATATCCTGAAAGTGATGAGACTCGGACGAGGCCAATCTGCAAAGTATACCCTCTGCAGTGCAAACCAAGATGAGAAAGACAACTAATCTCTTGTGACATCAGTGAAAGCTAAAATCCCAGTGAGTATACACCATATGAAATTACTGGTCCCTACAAGTGTTGATACGCCTGCAGTCAGTGTCCAACATGCTTGTATTAGTTGTTCTTCAACAGCAGTACTTTCTTCTTAGACATTCAACATGCTCAGTGTGGAACATTGCCTTCAAATTCCTGTGCTGTCTACATATATCAGTGGTACAGAAAGGCCAGTGAGAAAACGTCGCAAATATGCCAGTTTTTAAATAAGAAATTTCAAAAGGATTAACACAAATACACACAACAAAAGTTGTTTCAAGTGTATGACTACACATCAGTAGAGATCAGCATGTATTAGCAAGTATCATTCATGATGATGATGATAAAGGTGCTACAGAGACACACTTTTCAAACCATCTCTGAAGGTTGCTGACAGGACCAAACTCTTTGCTGACTCTGGACCTTGAGACCTCCCATAGAGCTGTGTGGGGTGGGCAGAGGGGGGCTCAGCAGCTTATTAAGCCAGGTTTAATGGCCTTGACCCTGGCCCACAACCCCAAAGAAGAGTCCTGGAGGAAGAAAGGTCAAAGTTCGTATAATATTAGAGAGCAAGAGGAACTCAGAGCTGTAGGATCTTTGGCCGGGTTCCATCATTGCATCAACTATAAAACAGATGGAATTCTGTTAACCAAGACTTTCCCAAGTTTCTTCCCTTGTAAATGTGCTTAAGCTTGCATTCAAAGCCAGCCAAGTTTGAAAGTACCACATCCTGTGACCTTAGCCCACAGCTAAAGGCAATTACAATTTTATTTGCTTTTAAGGGTTTCTGCTTATATAAAAAGGCTCAAGGAAGTTGAGAGCAAGACGGGTGACAAAAGGTCCATGGCCAGATACAAACCCAGTCTATGAGGTCATGCAACTGACACCCAAGGGAGGAACACAGTTATATTTTAGATGAGACTAAGCCTATATTACTGATGCTGAATTTGACATTCAAGAAATGTGGCAACATTTATATTTTAATAACTGAAAACAGTGGGACATTTTTCTGCATGCTGCTTTTATCATTGGAAATCTTTAGCAATTAATTTGTGCTGTATTGATTTATTGATTTCTGCAATCAAGTAGGTTCCTGAAACAGGATTTGGTCTATATAACATCACATTTAAGAATAACTTTATTAATCCCCTTGGGATCTATATTATAATATAAATAGCTTTCATAAAGGATTGAGATTCAGAAAGTGACAAAACACACCCATCTTGCCCTTCTCGATCATCTATTCCCTAGTTGACTTTCTCTTTTCTTCAATATCCCTCTTTTTTTCTCCATCCATCTCTCTCCTCCACTTGCTTTCCCCTCTCAGTGCAATTCTTCTATTCTCCCTCACTCTGCAATCACAGTTCCCACCATTTCCTTCTCTCCTCTTCAGAGGTGGATGGCTGAAACGAAGAGTACAAGCACAGCAATAAGGCCTGTTGTGAAACAGCCATGGGATCAATGGGGGTTTTAAGGAGGCAGAACACGTAGCCACAGCTGGTCAATTAAAGAAAGGACAGCACAAGCACAGACACACACATATACACACAGTTAAAGTGGCTGGCCTTTAAAAACAGAGTTACTTTTCGCCTCTCGTCAGCTCTTTTTCTCCAGCTTCAAATGGATCAGCATCTGGGAATCTTGGCTGAGATAATGCCATCAGTTGTGGTGTGAAGACTTGACTGTAAGGACAAATGGCTTGGGAGATACTGTTAACACAAGACTATTTTGATGGCTAAAGTTATTCTGTCAAGTAAGTGTGAAGTAAAGTGCTGAATTGCATCTATGGAGACATGACAAGATAACCAGTCTTTACTATGGACCACACACATGGTCATGGAGAATCTAACAATGCTATATGGCACTATAGCCCTCTAGAAGCACCCAGCATAAGAACGGCATACCCTGTTAGTGAATTAGCATTGGGGCAAAAAAAACACCCAAAATTCAGAAGAGTGTTGAGTCAGAACTTAATGAAGCTCATTAAGTCAAAGAGAAAACAGTGTGCCATTAAGTATGACAGAGTGAGTCACTAGCATCAAAATATGCACTTCTTCCAAGCATTTAACCATGGGTTATTTGACTTAAAAACAGGTGAATATATTACCATGTTTCATATTACAGCTTGACAAGAATTCAGGTCATGGTGTTAGTGCACAGTTTGTAACTAATAGAATTTCATGTTGAGTATTTATTCAGTAAACGAAATTTCAACTAGGCTTATCAGAGTCCTTCAGCGAAAAACAGAACTGGTTGTGTGGGAAACGTACAACGAAAGCTCAGGAGATTCTTGTGATTAAACAGATGTGATGCCAGGCAACACAGGCAGAGTCAGAGACAATAACTACCTCAAAGACGCAAACCTGAACCCTTTTTCAGTTGAAAGCTGATTATTTTCCTATCTCCCCCTCTTCTTTGCTAAACAAAAACGGTATAATAACAATAATAATGATAAAACATCACCATCATGGTAATCTGACCATGTCACTCCCTGCAAGCATACATTTAACTCAGCACAGATTGGGGAGTGAGGATAATCTCTCACATCTCATATATATTTTCTTTATTGTTGCCAGTCCTGCAGTTGAAATGTCACCTTTCTTGAGATCTAGCAGTTGCTTTTACAAGGTGTGTCACTAGCCTTAGCCAAGCAACACTAGCTCACAATTTTTGCTTTGCTCATGCTGTTTAATCTTGCAGTAAAAAAAACTGAGCTTGCAAGATGTACAGCAGCCTGGCTTTACGTGGCCATACTCCCCTGTTTAGCAGGTGTTAAACAATCATTCATGGCACAGTACAAGCCGAGAAAGGAAACAGTCAGCATGTGTAAAGAGACATCAAAGTATGCAGAATGACATATGTTCCCATCTATGAATCTCTATTGTCCTTCTTCATGTATTTCATTTCCTTCTATTCTCCTCTCTACTCTCCTTGTCCTCATGCTGAATATTGTAATAATGACTTTATAAACAGGTTAATTACCTACACTACATTTCCAATTAGGCATGGGAACACATTGTGAAGGAGGAAATAGACTGACACTTGATAGAGAGACAGCTCACTGATAGTTGTTTCAATCTCTCTTTCCTTTATCCTGTTTTTCTTGCCCTTTATTATCATCCTCTCTACACTCCTGTTTCTATTGACAACAGGCTGTACTTGGAGAATAAAGGCACAGCCTTGACTTGATTATCTATAATGAAAACAATACTCTCCCTCCTCTCTTCCCAACTCATATACAGTAGCGTACTCACTCCCTTTTAAATTCTTGCATTTACTCTGTTTTGAACCATTGCATTCATCTTGTATTTACTCAAGAAGTACAGCTGATAGTGAAAGGACAGATAATACATTACAAGAAAAGATAGAGGGAGAGTGAAGGAGAGTGGGAGAGCAGATGGTTGGAGTGAGACTGAAACATGAAGATACATGTCTTGCAGCAGGTAAACATGGAAAACTAGAGCCAAAACATAGAATTTTATTTAATGAGATCCTCACTGGTTTACATGTATGTGAGATACTCCAAATGCTCACCATCTATTTACATTCACTTTCAGCTGAATGGTCAGTGTGGTGCCATTACATCAGTTAGAGAAATAACAGGAGCACTTCCAATATACCATTCACTAAAATTGCAAGAAGCATTAATCACTGACAACATCCTTCACCGAATCCTCCAGGTAGTGACAGGAGAGCTGTGAAGGTGTGTGATCACCTGGAAACCTTTGGCTACGACATCAAAGTGGGTAATTGATGTTGATTGATGTCTACTCACCTAGTTTATCAATCCAACCACCACTCCCATTCAACTATGGAGTCCTTGTGCTCTTCTAGTGTGAATGTTTACATTTTCTTTGTAGGCTCTATGATGATTGGTAAAGACTAAACCAGAAAAAAAACATTCAGACTGCCATATTAAAGTTGCTGATGTTAACTATCAGTGACTATATACTGGCCCATATGCAAAAATGAAATAAAAATTACAGTCTATGCTAAAGGAAGTACTTGAGATGGAGTTTTCATCACTACATAGTTTGTGCAGCAGGTATTTGTTTATGCAACTCTGCAGCAAGTAAGTTGGTAAAATAACCTATCACAGGTAAGCAGAAGGTGGTTAAAAATGCATTGTTCAACTGTTAAATATTTTTCCTCTACTTACATTTGAGCACATAATTGGAGGGACAACATTTTTTCAAACTTTGGTGTTGTATTGCTCAAGCTCTAAAAGCAATTTTGTATATGGAGGGTGCTCAGAGTCAAATTTGACTTACTGTATCCCAATTTTAAGTGAAGAAATGTATTAGTATTAGTCCATACTGAGCACTCTAAAGACAAAGAAAGCAGTGTTGCTGCTACAACGATGTTACTCTCACATAGTGTACAATACCACAAAGTATTTTGCACTTTCAAGGTTACACTAGATGCATCTTGTCATTTATTTATATATTTCTAACACAAAATAAATGTACAACATGGCATAGATCTTGAATTAATTTTGCCCCAAGCTACTAGATGGAAGTTATCTCTGAATTTTCTCAGAGTGAAATATGAATGAATGTGTCATATCATTCAGTGGGCATGACTCTACAGAGCAGCAATAAAGTTTCAACAGCAGCCTAGTTTTGTTCAATGCATGGTACTGCAGTGCCCCCTGCTGATCATGCGGAATATTTCACCTGTTATACCATACGCATGCACTCCTAGAAAGTCCAACAACCTTGGACAACGAAATATACTTGATAATCAAGGGAATTTACTCCATCAGTATTCTTTGTGTTCTTTGGAATGCACACACAGCATTGATCTAAGACAGGTACACATTACCAAAGGAGCACTGAGTATGCCAGTTACTGTTAACATCTACAATTTAAGCTGTTGCACCCTGGTGGCTATAGATTCAAACAGTTGCCTGTTTTAATCTTGTCTGGCTGAAATGATTCAGACAAACAAGTGAATGTATTAAAGCGCACATGTGCATATATACCACTGCTGAGGTCCCCTGAAGTAAGGCAGGTATCCAAAAACTGCTACAATGTAATTCCTTGGTGGCATGGTACATGGTTGTACTCATGACAAAGAAAAACAGCACACATAAATGGAGTGGCAACATAATTTTCTAGCAGGAAAAATATATTTTTTAAATGACTGGAGGTGATAAGAAAATTATTAAGGGGTTGGGGTTGAAGATTAACTGGATAACCCAAGAGACTTAATACTGATGGAATTACAAACTACAGACCATTAAAATTAATGTAGCACAAGACTACACCTGCAGCTCCAAATGGTAGCAACTCTTTTGAAAAGTTTGAGCTTTAAAATTCAGAAATCATATAATGAGACATCTGTAAACGGCACACAACATGCTCATGCATACCAACCCAGCTGGTCGGTGCTGCTGCTTTATACTAATAGGACAGAAAAGGCATAAGATCTATCTTAATGTTTGTGATCTCCATCACTGCTAATTTCTCCGTTAAATGTCATCTTGTTGCTTCCTGGAGTGGAGAAGTAACCATACACAACAGAACTTAATTTGAGCAAATACAATAAATGTATGTTGTGTAAGAGAAGATGAATATTTTGTTGAAGCTGCATTTTTTGATCTAGGTTGATAAATCTTGTATTTTTACCTAAAATATTGTCTAGTTGCAGCTTTAAAGAGTAACACGTCAACAAGATAGAGGGATTGGTAACATGGAGATGTTATATAGAGCAGGTATAGGAAGACTAGATAATCATTTTCTTCCCCATCCCCACCACCTTCTACTGCTCTTTGTTGTCTTGACCTCTCCCCAAGGTTTGTGACAGTCCACACAATTAACTTCAATTATCCTCACTTCCACCTCACCAATTACATCCAATATTGATTCCATACCCCCAGGCTGTAAGCCTTATCTTTACCAAACCACAGCCCAATGGACGAGAAAGCAGAATAGGACCACATAATAGGACCTTGGTTCATTAACACTCTCCAGCTTTTCACTCCATCTACGTCACACCATCATCTACCTAACAAAAACTGTTTTCCAGCGTGGGAAAGCCCTTAAGAAATAAATTAAACAAATGCAAAATCTAAACCTTCCAAGTAGCTACGACTCTGCTAAGATGATCTATAGACCAGAATGCAAGTTTGTTACCAACACATTTAATCCTAAATGATCACCAGAATCAGACAGCCAAATGTAAAGGCAGGACCAACAATATATCCAAAAGCTGGACTTTTGCAAAGAAAACTCAACAAATTCATGTTAAACTCTCCACAGGATTCTGTAAGCAACAGTGTAAAATATTCCCATCTGTTTCTGACCATAGTTTGTCCATCATGTAGCATTAGGAGACATTGTACTGATATATATATATAGCATCCTGTCTGCAGATGTTGAAAGACAGAGGCATTACAGTGAGACAGTGTAGTATGAAGGTCAGTTACACAGTATGGAAGCTGCAAAATGTGAAGTCACTCTCCGGCTCTCCTGCCGGATTTTTGAATATGATACTTGCTGACATTTAGTGAGACACAAACATAAGCTGCTGTCACCACACACTAATGTAAAACATCCATCATCTTGAATACAAGCCAGGGCACCTGCGGAGAGCAGCACCAAAGATGCCTCACTGCCATCTCCCCTTACAACAAACTTGAGGCTGAGTTCCAAGTGTGATTTGTAATGCAACGCTGCCCCCATGAGGTGTGTTTCAAGTTGTGGCTGCTTAAAACTACAATTGGAATACAATGCAAAGGAAAGGTATGAAATCATCATAAACTTACCTTTCTATCCTTTCAGTCAGCTTTTCCATGGAGCTTGTCACCTTGCAGCATCACCGAAACTTCACACATCACACCTTATGTCCCTTGTACCTGTTTGGAGTACAAAATGGATGAGGCTTTTAGCATCCAGGCTTTCCAGTCAACTTTGAAGTATATTGCTGCCACCAATACAGACAAAAATGGCCCATATCAGGGATAATTTAAATTACCTTTAAATGCTATTATACAGTATTTAACTGCCAATAAGATTGAGAGACTTATACCTGCCAAATGCATTTGACATCCCTTTCACATTTAGTAACCTATTTGGAAACAAACATGTATAAAGAGAATATTAAGACACTTAACTAAACTGAAAGCTTGGTCAACTTTCATGTTAGTTTCTGTAAGTATCACATAGGCTACTCTGAATATTTTCTAGTTAAACAATAAATCTGTCTGTACAAGGTCCCATAAAAAAGAAAATGTTATGCAGACCTAACCATAACCCTAACCCTATGTAATAATTGCATCATAGTCTTGTTTGTTTGCTTGGAATGTTTTTTGAACAAAAAAAATGTAAAAGTATATGGAAGTATTCTACTAACCTCTTGGAGAAATCAACAGGTTCATGTAGCACAGTGTGCCTAATGACACAGGTGCTGCTCAAGTTAATTGGACTACGTTGGAAAGCTGTTTTGGTCCAGCGTTACTTGTTCTTGGTTGGCAGTGACGTTTTCCCAGATTAAGACATGAGCAGTTAACAACACATAACTAAGCTCAAATATTGTTGTTGTTGTTATTGGTGTTGTTGTTGTTGTTGTTGTTGTTGGCTTTGTGTTTGTAACCCAGCAAGCGGATAACTTTACCCCAACAACGGCCCGGAGCAGATGCGTTCAGTGTGCGTGTGCGTGCGTGAGTAGAAAGGGGAGTGGTTTGCCAGGTCTTGTGTGGCGTTCACTAACTATCGGAAATATTACCGGCAAATGTCGGTGCATGAATGACAGATCTGGATTCAATAAAAAGGCGCTCTGATTGGAAAGGGGATATGTATGATACTTGAGTTTCCTAAATGTGAAGTGTAGCCAATAGAAACCACGTCGGCATATGTCGCCTTAGTATTTTCCCCGTAAATCGTCTTTGTGTATGAAATCTACTAGGCTATACAAAACAGCTTGCCCTGTCATGCCCTACATTTGCGGTTCATATTTTCGATGCTGATTTTCTATTTCAAATTTCTTTACCTTTACTTTATGGTTTTGCAACAACTGCAGATGGGCCTACTATATAGACTTTATTAGCAAAACTAACTAACTATTGGCAAAAAAATAAAGTGAAAAAGGGGTTTACATTACTGATGCATATTTTCATTTTGATCATATATAGTCTAACCATTTGCAGAATCTGCCCTTTTGATTAAAAACAATAACCACCAAGAGAGTCTTCGAAATGCACGTCAGAATTATAGACTGTATAAAAGGTCTGAATGTGTGAATTTTGACTCTGGGAATTAGGAGGTCAGGAGGAGCACCTGAAGGCATCACTGCAGTCGCTGTTGTGTAGTCGCTGTTGTGTGCGGTCTGTTCGCTGTGTTTGCTGTGTTTTCTGCTGGCTCCCCTCTGTCCTCCATTAGAGCTCGGCTCCATCCGCTGTACGGCGCAGGCCCGAAGTAGCGCAGCCGCTCTGAGGTTAGTGCCCTACCGCGCAATCTCCATTTATTTCAGCCCCGGCGCAGCCGCATCATCGAACCCGGCAGCGTTGGATGCAGATTGTTTAGATGTTTACTGGAGCAGGGTTATGATACATACATGGCTTTTTGTGGGGAATCGTGTTCTAGGAGGGTATCGACAAGAAGCTCGGAGAGAGTAGAATAGCTGTGGCTCTCACGCAGGCCGCTGGGCCTGTTGTAGCCCTCTGTTTTGTTTCATATTGCGCGGGTTTCGTGCTAGCTGCTGCGTTTAGGTCTAACGTTACCTTTGATTGCACACTGCGTTATTTTCCGTTCAGTGCCTGTTCATCAAGAAACGGCTGCTGTTCGCGATCAAAGTAAAGTTACATTCAGATCAACGAAGCTACACCGCCAAAAGGTTAACGTTAGCTAGCTAGCTTATTAGCCAAATGTAGGACATCGCTATCTTAAGATTGCTAACGTTAGCTCAGCTAGGCAGTCGTTGTCAACCGGCCCGGCAAATCGGCTAATATTACAGCACTGTAACGCTTGAGCAATAACGTTGCCTATTTAATACAGATAGTTATGTCTACTTGGTCGGTGCTGTGGAAATGAGCCTTAATGCAGGCCATGGATAGAATTAAACATCAATGTTATTGTCGACTCGTTCGCAGATTCGTTTATCCTCCCATTCATTGATCCTATCAGCAGCTACAGTCCATGGAGTTGGTAACGTTACAGGGGACACTGGCTGCAACTAAACCTGTCTGGCTACAGTTAATGACAGAATTTTGACTCGTACTTTGTAAATCTGCCCAAGTCTCTTTCAAAGAAACCAAGCGTGTATTGGACAGACCTGTGCAAATACATATTCCATATGTCAGCTGCCCACCATGAATCAAGTGAGCAGCTTGTCCCCATCAAACTGCTTCAGTGGTTAGTTCAACTGAAAACGCTTTTCTATATTGACTGAGCCATGAACCTCTAAGTGAACAGAAGCATATTGTAAATGTAAGCCTTAAGTGTTGAACTGAACCTTATTGCATGAGTGATTTTTCACCCCTCTGTCAAACTATCACTCCCCTCCACACACAGATGAATGTGCAGACACACTCAAACTGGGACTGCATTTAGACTGAAACCATGGTATACAGATCTATATAGTGCTAAGCATTATCTATTACTGTGTTAATTGCATATCTTGCAAATCCATCTCTTGTAAGACCTATGATTAAGCACCTAATAAATGTCCAATTCCAATAAAACATTATTTTCATGCTTTGATTACAGTGATTTTATTTCAAATGAAACTACCCCATTGATACAATATGAAGCCCTCTAGAAGCAGCGCAACAGTGGTGCAATCCGTGCGCTCAGACAATAAGCACAAACATAACCTCATGCACGTATATATACACTATTGATATACACATTTTTGGGCAGTAATATGGAGAATGCTAACTATTGTGCACTAATGAACCAGAACCTACTGTGAAAAGTAAGGATGCTGGCGACATTGTGCATGGTCACAGTTTATAACATTTCCAAGAACTTGCATTTATGGTGCACTCAAATTCACATAACTATACAAAATACATGCAGTATCTTGTAAGATGAAGGTACTAGGCACTTTCTGATGAATGTGTATTGGCTTTAATCCCAGTTATGTTTAACTACATACTGTATTTTTATCATAAACCTGAGTTATGCTGATAAGCACATCTTGCTAAATGAATAATAGTAGATTTTGAGGATTGCTGGTAGTACGTTAGATCATTGTGTACAAGCAATAATATGCATCTACTAAGCTGTATATCAATACAGCAGCAGTTCTGTGTTATTATAATGAATAGATGGAATATACTCAGGCACCATATATGCGTAACCATATACGACAGTTCCGGTCATTTTCTTATGCTGCGTCTCTTCTTGTCCTCTTTATCTCCTCAGTCATTGTACCGTGAATCCAGCTGTGTAGACCAGGGGGCCGATAATGGACGAGCACATCGTTCACCAAACAGAACACATGACCACCATTGAGGCCAGCGCTGTAAGCCAACAGGTCCAGCAGGTGCACTTAGAAGCATAATAATGAAACAGTGGAAGCCAGGAAGGATGAAGAGGCAGTCATCCTTCTTAGCACAAGTCCCATAATTCACAAGATGTTTTCACCATTTTACCAGCTAGTTAGATTGTTAGACTAGAACAGAAACAATAACACCTCAGTCAGATACGAGTATCATGATATTTTGTTCAGAAGTTAAAACCCATTCTACTTTGATCATGACTGTGTATAGGTACATGTGGCCACCTTTACTGAGGCCTCCATGATGAGCGCTGAGGAAGACTCAACGTCCTCACCAGATGATGATCCTTACGACGACACGGATATCCTCAATTCGGCTGGCACTGATGAGGTCACCGCCCACCTGGCTGCCGCAGGTTCGTCTGGACTCTCCCCAGAAGGGAGAATCTGAAACCTTCAGTAGCTCCAAGTTACTGGGAGTGGGATTTATTTGATAACAAGAACCGAACCACTGTCACTGCCAGTACCTTAATATTCTATGAGGCTCTCTGTCACTTTGGCTGCGTTGATATTATTTATCATTTCCACTGAGTCGGTGAAGCTGCATCAGACTTTCTGGTAAAAAGAAGGTAATCTGCTAAAAACAAACAAGACTGAGGTTTTTGTTTAGAAGATGTTCTAATCTTTCATCTCTGATGAATTCTACTAATCCTGTAAAACATCCATAGCCACCTGAGTTCAATGTAATGGTTTCAACTGAACAACAGGTGGTGCCGGTGGACTGTTTTGTGGAGGCAGTGCCACGCTACTATATCGCCTGGTGTCAAGCTCCTGACAACACTTTGTTGTCTTTTTCCTTTAAGTTGTCAAGCCACCACAGAGGTACCAGTTTGCTGCAATTGGAACTCAGCTCCATTTTAAGCCTCACTTTCATCCTTTTAAAAACAATTTCAAATCAAATCCAAAAAGAAGATTGAATGATAACAACCATGTAGACCGTACATTCAAGATTATTATGGAATGCTCAAATCAGAGAGGAAAAAACAGCATTCAAACACAATGTACAGAATGTTGTTCATTCTGATTACTAGCCTCTTCTTTTACTAACAGTCCAACTTGCTCTCGCTCTCTCTCTCTCAGGGCCAGTAGGCATGGCAGCTGCTGCTGCCGTGGCAACAGGTAAGAAAAGAAAGAGGCCACATATATTTGAATCCAACCCCTCCATCCGCAAGAGGCAGCAGACCCGTCTGCTCAGGTGAGCTCAAAATACCAATAGGCCAACTTTCCCCAATACCTCTACCATGTGTTTTCCCTCAACAATTACAATGACAAAAATGTCACTTTCAATACCTGAGATCATTGTTCACTCTCAGACAGAGTTGGTGTTGTACTTTATGGCTTTTATTCTGAACCAGGAGATAAAAGATGTTGTGTGTTTACAGGAAACTGCGAGCCACCCTGGATGAGTACACCACCAGAGTGGGCCAACAGGCCATAGTGCTGTGTATCTCTCCCTCTAAACCCAACCCTGTGTTTAAGGTGTTTGGTGCTGCTCCTCTGGAGAACGTGGTGAGTGTTACAGCCAGCGGGTTTTATTTTCATGATCTATAATCTTCTCTCACAGAAGAATTATAGAAAAGGTTAAAATCTCTATTTTTCTCTAATAATCATTTACTCTGTATGTCAAAAATAGTGATAGAGGTCCATCACAAATCACATACATCCACACATGGACCAGCCACAGGTGGAAATGCAAGCATCTTTTTGCTACTAAGTCCTTTTTTCTGGGGCTAATCCAAGTTGTTCTGTCAGTATGCCAAGTGTTGGCTGAGGTGAAGCCCCTTTACTGGAGCCACCGGATGTTTTTCCAAAGTGAGATCTTAAAATTGCTTTCTAACTCTGAACAACACCATAAAATTTGTGATATATTCAATTTATAATGCTATGTATTTGCATTTGTGAAGATGTTTTATCAGCAAATGTTCAGTATTTTTACTTGATAAGGGACTCCAATGATTAAATGATCATCCAAAATGGAGTCAATTCATTGCTGCAACTGTCTTTCTATCCTTCAGGTCAGGAAGTATAAGAACATGATTTTGGAGGATCTGGAGAATGCTTTGGCTGAACATGCCCCTGCTGGTGGAGAGCTGGCCTCAGAGCTGCCCCCCCTCACCATTGATGGCATCCCTGTCTCTGTGGACAAGATGACCCAGGTCAAGCTCAATACTTTCTCTTCTTATCTATTATGGTCCAAGCCTCCCAAGCAACATAACCGTTTCTATCCAGCATTAAACAGCCATTCCTTTGTAGAAATTGATAAGTTCAAAACTCCCCTTTGGTGTCTGAGACACAAACACAATGTCGGTGTTCCCAGCAGAGGGCTCCAGTTGGCAACAAATCAGAATCACAGATTGTGTTTTATGTCTGTTGTGAGCAAGAGCTTAGCTAGCTATATGTATCAAGGTCAAACACTCAATTTGAGCTGTTTTTGCATGTCCATCAGTGTTACTTGATGCGTTTGATTCATGTGTATTTAACCAGTGATTATTTTCAAAATACTTTTACATTTTCATGGTAAAGAGTGACTTCGGCATTGTAATTCAGGCATACAGTATCCCTGATGCATAGGGTTTGTCTGCATCTGAAGACAAGACAAGCCTCCTCCCTTTGCTAGACAGACTGTGGTACCAGTGAGCAATGAGAGGAAGTGACTGCTCTTAGTAGGCCTTTCACTGGATCATTAGCACCATTGGCGGCCTGAGTCCTCTCTTCACCCAAGGGAACCCGGCTTGTTTACGCTGCCATCCCAGTGCTGCTGACGCATTCTCTGGATCATCATCAGAGTAGCCAGCATGACAGTGGCCCTCAGAGACCGCCCTGAACCCTGGGTGCACGGTAGCCAATCCCAGGGCCAGATGTTTCCTCAGAGTGCAGGTGTTAGTTGGTGCTTGTTTTTATGGATGTTGTAGGATGAGATTATCCTGAGTAACCTATTGCCTCACTCAGCTAGGCCAAGCCAGGTGGAAAGGTGTGGGGGTGGGGGTTTTTAGAGGTATGTGTGTGCCATGTATTGGATGTTGTCCAGTCCCTCTTGGAAAGGTCAAATCAACCTTGGAAATAGCAAGTAGGACAATGAGAACTCCGCGTTGAAAGGGAGCTAATTCAGACCTAGTGCTCCTGATCCATATCGGGAAGGCCTTATTGTCTTCTATGTAGACATCTGCAGTATGTTTTGTGCAGCTTAAGAAATCCCAAGTGAGTTTTAGTGACACGCAGAAGCCCTGGCCCCGGAGCATCTGTAGCAGGTGATCCCGGGTCTAGCCTGAGCCCATAATTACCCCCTAGCCTTGTTAGGGCCAAGGACCCAGCAACATAGCCACCTTCCTAAATGCTGATTGGACCATTTCTTGGAGGATTAGGATTGGGGGGTGGGGTAGTGGGTGCGAGGACAACATGCCACTTAACTCACTAGCCACTGTAATTAGGCCATCTGGCCTAGCACACATGCATCCACATACATCCACACATGGACCAGCCACAGGTGGAAATGCAAGCATCTTTTTGCTACTAAGTCCTTTTTTCTGGGGCTAATCCAAGTTGTTCTGTCAGTATGCCAAGTGTTGGCTGAGGTGAAGCCCCTTTACTGGAGCCACCGGATGTTTTTCCAAAGCTGGTGTGATTAAGTATTGACCATCCATTTTCTATCAAGATCCATTTTGTCATATCTCTTTGTGTGATGCACTGAGGAACTGTGTATAGGTGGTTTGTGAGTTAGAGAAAGGGGTCTAAGTGGGAGAGGAGGGAGGGATTTATTTTTCCTGGAACCAAATTTAGCCCGTGATGTCAAGGCAGGCAGACACTGCAGTGCCTGATTGTGCAATATAATCCCCCAGTGATGCTTGGATATTACCAGGACACTGAGGACATTGGCACTAAACCCCACCCCAGCCTGTCCGTGAGTGCGAGTGTATGTTTGTTCTGGAAGTGTTCATGTGATGGTGAGTGGATATGCACGCCGCTCAGTGCCGCACGTGAAGTATGAATGCTGGTGGATGATCAAAAGCAAGCAAGTCAGATGGGATTAAGACCACCGCTCATTCCCTCTCACTGCTTTGGGGCACTATGCAAACTTCTGGAGGCATCTCATGCAACATGGCAGACAAATCAGCAATCAGTATAGTAAAATAAACACACGACTCTAAAGCAATTAAAGGCTATTAGGTACATTAGGTGTCTGGTCATCTCTTTTGGGTTATCTGGCCCAATATATTGGTCAATTTTAGCATATGTCAGCCGATAAGTAACAAGAAACTGCAGCAGAGAAATGCCAAATATATGATGGAGGTCATTTAGAAAAAAAGCAGATGGCATTCACTTCATTTTTGAACTGTAAAATGACATGTACTGAGCATATCTTGGTCACAGTTCCTTAGAAAACAAATGTAAGGAATCCTCATCCAAAATGTTAGTTTATCTTATGTGTTCATGTAAGACAAAAGTATATTGGTCATATATTTTTAAAGGAATTTCTAAACTCAAATATTGGTAGCGGACTCAAAAATCCTGGTGGGTCGGACTCTACTGATTAATTTATTGTTTTACAGTTTGTGAAAAATACAAGCCCTACCTTTGCAATATAAAGAATGGACCCGCAATTCGAGTGCTGGTCTCTTAATGCTAGGACAAAGCAATCAGCCTGCAATTACAGTAGCTTTTTTAGCTCTTACGACCTGCACTGAAGAAGCATGGCTCCCTTATTTCATTGTTTGTCAATAGTACACTCAAATATAGTGGACAAATATAGTGGACACTGAGACAGTCAAACCACTCTAATGAAATAATAACTTGATGGTCTATAAAGTAGCGCACGTCATACGTGATCAAAGTTAATCTAATATTTTTGTTTGACATTGTTAATTCTTACACTGAATGTACTGGAGCCTGCTAGGACAGGTTCACTGCTGAGCTGTGTTGGATCGCCCCTGATGTTCCAATGGTGTCTGTCTGACACATCAGGCTGGAGCCACAGCCATAGATTGGTCTGTTAATAAATATGATCGCATTGTTTTCCTTTTAGAAAGCCTGTTTCTATTCGCAGGCCTTGACCACCTCAGCGCCCAGCAGCATGTCCCTGATCAATAGGCGCGTGTGCTAATGTGTGTGTGCGAGAGAGAGGGACTGCACCTTTTCACTTTAGAGTTTTGGTGTTTGTATCATCGCTTTACTCCATGCATCTGTCCTTCGCTTCAGGCCCAGCTGCGAGCGTTCATCCCAGAGATGCTGAAGTACTCGACAGGCAGAGGGAAGCCTGGCTGGGGTAAGGAGAGCTGCAAGCCGGTGTGGTGGCCTGAGGACATCCCTTGGGCCAACGTCCGCAGTGACGTCCGCACAGAGGAGCAGAAACAGAGGGTGAGGGAAATACTGGTCTAATGATGTCATATACTTTGTTGATCTTTGTTGCCCCTTCCTTCCAAAGACATTTGTTTGAGCCATCCAATGACATGTATTCTTGTTAAGCTTCAATTTCTGCATTATACAGATGGCGCAAAATAGTTAACAAGCATATTACAAGAGATGCCATGTCTCTTTTTGTACATTAGGTCCCAAAATTGCCCTAAACTCCCCACATTGCTGATTAGTACTCGACTTTTTAATCCAATTCTATGTCAGTCATAAATGGTATCTGATGAATACGCAGTTCCATGAGTGAACTGTGGGACTGTAATCTGTAATGTGGCATTCAATGTCAGTAGTCCTTAAATCAATCTGTAGAATTTTTTGTCATATTAACTTGTATTTCTGTTTCCCAAGGTGTCATGGACGCAGGCATTGCGGACCATCGTTAAGAACTGCTACAAGCAGCATGGCCGTGAGGATCTGTTGTATGCTTTTGAAGACCAACAGATAACAACGACAACCACCACCCACCACCACCTGACCACACAGAATATCGCTCACCTTGTGCCCTCACAAACTGTGGTACAGACCATCAACAACCCTGACGGCACAGTCTCGCTCATCCAGGTACATTTTCGTTGGTTTTTGATCATTATACTCTTGAGGATTGCACTATATCAAATCAAAATCTTATTCACTAATTCCAAGGTTTAATGCTCTGTCCGTTCACTTTGTGTTTTGTGAATGCACCCTTTTCTCTCAGGTTGGGACAGGTCACACAGTTGCCACCCTGGCAGATGCCTCAGAGCTACCCGGTGTGACGGTGGCGCAGGTCAACTACTCCACTGTGACTGATGGAGAGGTAACACCCACATGCACACAACACATACTTCTACATCCCTTTTTTATACTACAATATAAACACACATTCTGATCATTTACTACATACACATGCTCTCAAAATAAATAATGTACAAGTATGTACACATTTCTGGCCTGACTGTAGTAATAATCTCCAAATCAACCACTCCTTTATTTACTAAAATGCATATATGGATCGATCTAAGTCTTTCGGAGGAGTTGAGGAAAAGTGCTGAGTCACAGAGACAAAGAATATGCAGCAAATTCTGTGAAGTGTGTAAAGTGCACTTAATGGGAGCTGTCCGTTCAGCACCACAAAATTAAAACACAAGCCAGAGTACCGAAAATCCAATACAGTAATTTTCACACAATCTTGATTACCTCACTGCTGGTCCTCATTTGCTTTCTGTATGAAACTGTATTGTTCATGCAGGTGGAGCAAAACTGGGCCACCCTGCAGGGCGGCGAGATGACAATCCAAACCACTCAGGCCTCAGAGGCCACGCAGGCAGTAGCATCTCTGGCTGAAGCCGCTGTCGCTGCCAGTCACGAGATGCAGCCCGGAGCCACCGTCACAATGGCTCTCAACAGGTGGGGATGGGAGAAGTGAATAAGTTATTTTGCAATGTTTTGGGGGAACAAAGTCAAAAGCAAATACAGTTTAGATGTTATTTAGGTGGCTTCAACTTAGGGGGATGAAGGCAACATGAGAAAGAAATGTTAAGTTATAGTGTTAGACCTGGCAGGCATACTTACATGGGGGTTTGTGTAAACTTTCTGAATTAACTAACTTCAAAAAACTAATGCATATTTACATTTTTTGTCTTTATCTTTAAATTGTGTTTTATTAGAATCCTAGTGAATCTCATATGTCACTATTTTTGGTGGACCCATGACGTGAATTTTATTGAGAATTTAAGTTTTTGAGGAGATTTCTAGGGCATCTATGGCTAGTATCTTTGGGTTATAAATGTTATCCCCTCACACTTGAAAATCTGTAATAGAGGGGAAACAGAGGTTGGATTACTGGTGACAGGAAAGCAGAAGTGGTAGCATAAAGCTGTTACTGTAGAATTTTCCCCACGTCTTTAAGAGGAAATGTATATATAATGTAGGATTTGGTGTGTAGTTTTCACTGACACAATCCTTAAGGGTCTTCAGTTACTGGCAGTGTCAGGCAGCTCTGACAACTAGATGAGAATGGGACAACTGACAGGGCAGGTCACCGCGGTCCCCTGGAGATGAGAGTCAACTGCCTCTCATCCTAGTTCAGCATCTAATTAATTAGCCTGTAGCTTTTATTGAGGCAGTGTGCAAGGTGCAAAACCATTACATTGGTCATTGGCCCCACATCGCCATGTGCTAACAGCTCAGTATTATTTAGTTTATTAAAAAACCCTAGTTGAGGTGTTAAATGGTTGATTGTTTAGTAGTGTGGCCAAGTCATTAAAGGTTTTAAATAAAATCACACATAACATAGCATTTAGAACTTGTACTTCTGCAGGTTGTGCTCCTACACAGGACCTTTAGTAAAAGTCTGTCTGCAGATTCTAGAAATACTCCTGTTTTCAGTCAGATTACTATCGACTGTGACAAATGCAGCAACTCTAATAATAAAACATGTTCAGGGATTGTTGTTGGTGTAATGTTTTTCTGGAGGAAAAGCAGCCACACATGATTGTATTCAGATGGGATCTTGAACAGATTCTTAAGCCAGGTCCCATGACGGGCCATGTGTCTGCAGAATCTGATTACAACGCAAGAATAGAGAAGGTTGAAAGTGTGCTCCTGAATGAAATTAGTTAGTAGTCTTTGGTTGCAGCGAAAACCTGTAGACCTTTAGACCAAATTCATTAGTCAGACTCGCTGAGAGGCTGACACTTTAGCTGGTTTTTCACTGCAGTAGTGTCAAGGCAATAATTTCAGATGTGTATGGGTATGTCCCATTGGGGCTTGTTACCTGCACCCACCTGAGTCCTCCTTCCTCTCCCCTCCCTCCCCTGTTTACCTGTGCCGAGCTACTCTGGGCTCTCTGCTCCACAGGCTCTGGAACATTTTGTCTCTGTTTTCCATCTCCAGAGGGAGAATAGAGCCTCTTTCTCTCACTGTCTTTTCTGCTGTGTTGATGTTGTGACCAAAAATTGGTAAAGCCGTCTCATTGCCGAGCTTTGACCATTTAATCTGCATTGGTGTATTGGTGGCACAAAATGTCCACTGCTGAACAGAAATACCCAGTTTGTCTTTGCTGCCGCGATTGACTGCACAATAATAAGCATTATATATACCAATGTTGCCAGACTTCATCTCCATCGTCTCAGTGAACAACATCCAGTAGGGTGTCCTCCACATACAACCACAGCGTGAATGCAACATTACTGCTTACTATCTCTGTCTGTACTCTCTCAGCTCCTCCTCCTCCTTATCTGCCTGTCTGTAGTTCTATCTCAGATGTGATTATAAACCAAGCTGTGAACAGTTCCATTAGTCCATAACGAAGCTGGTTTGGTAATAGGCTCGTGCTAATTCCCCTGGATAGATCTGGTTTAATAAAACTGCTTTGTTAGACCCATAGCACCTGGCCTTTAGGGAGATGTGACAGATTCTCCATAAGTCCAGACTAGAAAAGCCTCTTACAGCTCATACACTTCTACCTCTTCACCCCACATCTCTCTAATACCCCTTGCCTTTGTGAGCAGATCGTGTGTGTGTGTGTGTGTGTGTGTGTACTTTCCAGCTTTGTGCCAATCTATTCTTGAAGATATACATCCATCTCATATGATTTTAAATCTAAATTGTGTGCACAGAAAATTTTGATTTGCCCCTTTTTACATATTGTGCACTATATCTGATGTGTGTGTGTTTGTGTGTTTTACAGTGAGGCGGCAGCCCATGCTGTAGCAACGTTGGCAGAGGCCACACTACAAGGCGGAGGGCAAATTGTCCTGGCAGAGACAGCAGCTGCTGTTGGGGCTCTGGCAGGGGTTCAAGATGCCACAGGTATATAATGTTTTCATGTTCATTTTATCATCAACATGACTGCGGCAACATGCAAAATAAACCTCAAATGACGGAATTTACATAGCCATATACAGAATAAAGTCAATTTTGTTGTCTATGGCACCAGATGATATTTAGTAACACTCTGGTAAAGTTGCCAGTTTATTAGGTTCACCCAACTAAAACTAATGCAGGCTAATACAGTGACTACAGTGTAGCGAGTTGGCAGGTCTGAAAGTTTACCCACAGCCTTTTCTTTAAATCAGCATGAGCGTTGAATAGACTAACTACCAATGTGATATAGTACTTTATCATCTAAATTTCTTAACTTGATCAGCTGTTGAATTCATAGCTATCATTAATAAATGCGAGGTTCAGCGACTAAAACTAGCTTTGTCTGAAATCACATCTCTCCTTCACTCATTCACAGCTCCCTATATAATACAGACTGAATAGTTTGTTAGTAGTAAAGTAGTAAACTGTGATTTCAGAGGGATACACAGTATATTATCATCATTTTGCGTCATCAATTACAGGTGAAGAGTTGCATGACTCATTTTTGCACCTATAAAATGCACCATTGTGTTGTGTGATTTTTAACAAAGACGTATACATGCCATGGAAACTTAGTTTTTTGTTCCATTGTGGGAACCTTTGAGGGCATTATATACATGTCACTCGCAGAATTCAGACACAGATTTCGGACACAGCACCTATCATGATTAAAATAGCTCAGAGGAGATCATAGCTGCAAATTAGTTTTTTTCTTAATACATTTGTGTTCAGAGATTTAAACAGCTTCAAAAAAAATCTCTCTCTGGAGAAATTGAGTTGAGAGCTTCTCTTTAAACTCTTTAAAATCGCGTGATTGCGTCATTATTACACAGTGTACTCTTCAGATAATGGTCCCAAAAATGGGGACCCCCAGCAGATCTTAGGATGTTTCAGGGAACGTTTAAACACAGAATGTTTGCGTTGATTGAGAGGGCACACTAAGTCCATGCTCTGTGGGGCTTTTTATTATTAGTATTAAATGACATAAAAATGAGCATGCAGAAGTACATTTAAGAAAATCAATAGAAAAGAAAAATATTAATAAGAAGCACTCAGGTGGGCAGGTGATTGTTACATAATGGACATAAAGCTACATAAGTGAAGTGTTTCTATTTTGTACGTTTGTCGGTCCTTGACATGAAATAGCTTGGGAAACCGTCTAAGGTGACTTCTTCTCGATCAGTTGGACTAGTTTTTGTCTTCTGCCTGTTAAGCCTGCGCCTTGATTAAACCACTTATTCAAACCAGTGGTTCGAGTGGATGAATGTAAAAGTCACAAAGTGTTGACACCTGCAGGAGACTCCAGTTATTGCCCAAAAAGAATTTGGCAATATTTTGTTACAGATTTTGCTATTGTGACAAATGGAAATACAATAACGGAAAACTGAATTCTTTTATCAAGAAATGTTTGGCATCACATCTTAACTAATTGGTACTTGTGTGTTTTCCCCAGCCAATGGCATTTCTAATTAGTCTTACTAAGTGTAAGCTTCCCTGCAGTAGAGCTGAGACCTCTGAGCTTCTACACTCTAATCTACTCGGTGCTGATGTGACAGATGGTGTGTTTGCGTTTTTGTGTTTGTGTGTGAGCAAAACTCCCTTCTTTTAATGATACCTTAGCTGCAGGACAATGGTTCACCTCCTTACATGCATAGGGCACGTACTGCTGTGGCGGTGTGTGTCTGCTGGGACTGGGCCAGTTTGTAATGACATCCTCACATCCTTGTTGGATAGCATTAACAACCATTTTTAGCATATGTTCAGTCAATATCCTGAGGGTGGAACGTAGAGCTAGTACTTGTCAATGATTAACATCGAGGGGGACACGCTGCTGATCTGATGTCGGTTACCGAGTCTGTAAATGTCAGTGGCTTATTGCACATGAATACAGATGTGCAAGTGAATCTAGAGTGGGAAATGATATTGAGTAATTTTTCAAACCTGTCCTGACTCTTGGCGTTCTCATTGATTGTTCAAGTTGCAAGTTAGTTTCAAGACCTAATGGTATCTTTCTTGTTTCGATTTTGGAAATCATGATTTGATGCACTATTATTTAGTTTATATTTATGTAGTTTTTATGTATATTTATTACTACTGTTATTATTTTTATTCTTTCATATTGATTTTTTCTGAAGCCGAAACAATTAAATTCAATTATTTATTTGAGCAGATTGATGCTTTGAATCATGGTAATTTATAATCAATGCAATGATACAACAAATTAATTATTGCAGCCCAATTAATAATGCTCACAAACGTAAACATCTAAGTCCATCTCTAACAAGCATAACAGGAAGTTCTACCCAGACAAAAAGTTTAGTTACACGGACATCTTGTCAGGTGGTCAGTCTTTTTCTGATTTGCCATTTTTTCTAAGCAGTACCATATGTAGTGGGATAAACACACATTCACACTCACACAAGTACATAGTAGAACATCACATAACTGATGCATGCGTTTAAACACCAAAGCTGATTAGCTTAGCATTACATGCACAGTTGGGGGGGAAAAAAAGAATAAAACAACCATTTTCTCTGACTAGTTTACATTAAACCACAAATCTTTTGTTTCTAATCACTGCTTTTCAGTTGACCTCTGGATGCTGGACCCAGTTTTACAGCTCAGTGACATTTGAACAAGTGGCTCTAAAGTTGTTGCATGAAACATTACAGATTGTTGCAAGCAAGGTTCGGAAACATAGTTTCTTTTGATTTCTTGCATTCTCGAGGGAGAGTTTTGCTGTAGCAGTATTTCATAGTTTAAAGGAACAAAAACAGAAACCAAATAAGGTGTTAAGATTGGATGTTTCCATTCGCTAAACATATTGGCTTTTGAAATTAAATTTCATCAGATAGTATCATCAAATACTTAAATAAAAGATGGAAAGCCACGTTTATTTTTAAATAGTAGTCATAACTGAAAGCACATGCTTCAACATCGTGCATAATACAACAATATGTACAGCGTGCTAGTGAATATTTTCACATTTGACTAATGTAAATTCAAGTTATTAAAATCAAACATCTGCAGCCTTTGTTGTGTGACATCTTGCTTCCTAAACCATAAGTAGTCATTTGGCTGCAATAGCTCACTTAAACAACTAACAGAGCTGCCAAAGCCAGTCCTTCTCCCCACTATTGACTTTAGCTAATCACTATAGTGCTACACAGGAGTGGAGAGCACCGTTTGAAGTGTGCCTGCCCAGACACCGCTGATTGGCTTGTGTAGCGACCCTTCACTAACATGCAGACACACACACACACACACACACACACTTATACATACATGCAGCCACACCAGACACAGCTCTTAATGTCTAAGTAACCATGTCTGAGTGGCCAAGTGAGGCACTTCACTCAGTAACTGTGCTGTGTCCGTACGTCACCGTGCCCGGTCAATGCCCTGTTCCCTAAGCCCTCCTCCATAATCACTGCCAGCATAATTACCTGCATCAGCAAAACTTAACCCTGTCACAAATCACTGGCGAGTGGGCTTAGCAAGGGCCCACATTAGAGGACCAACAATTACAAGCTAACCTGACAAAAGGGGCCTGATTTTGTTTTGGGAGGCTTGAAAGATGGCATTCATATAGATTTGAATGCAGCCCTGTGTCATCTCAGTTATGTACTTGAACGGATTCATGGGTAGTGTGTATTTGGTGCGTTTAATGTCCAGTGTCTTAGCTCATAGTAATGGAAGCGGGCATGAGCCACTGCCATCCCCTACACTGACCTTCTTGCCTGCCTATGACACTGTGACAGCTTGCAGGGTGGGGCAGAAGCCCACGTGACTGCAGCAATAATCCCTGCAGGCAGAAACACACACACACAGCTGGGCATGGGGGAAGCTAGCTGAGAACGTTCAATTGGACCATTGTTCGGAAATGCCGTCTCTGTAACATGGCTGCCTCCCTGCCACCCAAGCACCGTGTAGAACATAAACTCTAACGACAAGATAACCTCTCGCCAAAGATTGAACAAGCAATATATGTTAACATCAGGGCTACAACTGATGATTATTTTCATTATCATTAATATGTTGTTAATATATATGTTAATATAATACTTTTTTCAATAAACAATTACTTGTTAAATCTATAACAATGAGTAAAGTCTGCCCATTTCCTAGAGCCCAAAGTAATGTCTTCACATTGCTTGTTTCATCCAAAACAGTTCATCAGTCCAAAACTGATTCACAATGATTTAAACCAAAAAAAGACATAAATCCTCACATCTGAGAATCTGTCCACATAATGTTGTACAGTAAATAATAATATTCAAATCTCACAGCAAGGGCTGTAACTAATGAGAAGTTTCATTACCGAATAATCTGTTGATTGTTTCTGTATTACTCGTTTATGTCTAAAAGATATCAGAAATCGGGTGCCCCAGTAGCTCACCTGGTAGAGTGCAAGCCCCTCGGGTTCGAATCCAGCCCGCGGCCCTTTGCTGGGTGTCATCCCCTCTCTCTCTTTCTCCCTTTCCCGTCAATCTTCAGCTGCTGCACTATGGAATAAGGGCAAAAAAATTAAATGTCAGAAATGCCAGTCACAAGTTCTGTGAGCCCCAGGCAATGTCTTAAAAATGCTTGTTTTGTCAGACACACGGTATTTTAAAATAAAAAGAGAAAAATAATAAATTCTCACATTTAAAATACTTGTAGCACCAAAAGCTGCCTGGTAAATTACCTAATAACTAATAATCAGTTAATTGAATTATTGGCAGTTAGTTTTGTAAATAATAGATTAATCGAGTAATTATTTCAACATTAATTACAGCTGCTGGAATAAAAAAGATGGACACATAAAAAGTGATGTTGATCCTTGCTGGCATTCAACCCTGGTGCTGGTGCTAAGTGTCTAAATCCAAAATATCTCTGCATCTTCTCCTCAGGTCTGGTCCAGATCCCGGTCAGCATGTACCAGACTGTAGTGACCAGCCTGGCCCAGGGCAACCGGCCTGTCCAGGTTGCCATGGCACCTGTTGCCACACGCATAGATAACACTGTCACGCTGGACGGCCAGGCGGTGGAGGTTGTGACCCTGGAGCAATGACAATTACGACCCTGGAAGGAGTAGAAGGCACTGAATGGCCACCTTGGATATTTGTTAATTCTACTGTTTTCCAAGACATCACGCTGCGTACAATGTCAAATATATTTTTAAATGTACATCTGCAGGGGAAGTAAAAGTGAGTTCTCAATGCATTGTGTTTACTATGTAAAGATATTGCTTTTGTTGGTGATTTGTCTCCCATTTAGTGTCATGTTTTATTTTAGCTCTGTGATGTTGAGTATTTAGTATTTATTTCTTTACAATTAACCTTTACTTAAAACAAAGATGAACCAAAAAGCCCAGGAGGAAAGCCACCACTGCTTCACCCATTTTGTAACCATCACCGTTCTGAATTTTCCTTATCGTCTATGTGCTTGACTGTTTTGTTTTTAGGATGCATTTACTGTACAGTTCAGTGCCATAGTCAGAAATCACTCCTCTCTGTTTCCCATATCCTTGATCACCATTCTAAATTTCCACCTCAACTCACCTAAAACTATGTTTGTGTACAGAACAAAGACACTCCCAGACATTTCTTCCATTAGATGATGAAATATTATGTTTAAATAATATGTGTGCTTTTCCCTGTGCGGTTTTACTGCGGTCCATGCACATGCCAAGATTTGTGAAGACTCAGGATATACATCAAGGTGTTTTTTGAACTGCTAAGCTGACTTCCTGAAGCAGCCATTTTGTCTACCAAATCCACTCATTTATAGTGCATGGGTAGGAGCATCCCTTGGTTTGTTTGTTTTTTTGTTTTGTTTTTTTAACATGAACTCCTTTGTATGTCACTTAGGAATTGGTGGTTTGCATCACTTTGTATATCACACGAAGTTAGTGATCCTTGGACAGGAGCAGCAGTGTTTGTGATGCAAATATCAAAAAAAGCATTTCTTTAAATCTTACAACAAAAAACATCGCTTGCGAAGAATCGACGTAGTTCGATGCAGCTGTAATATTTGGTTGAAGTCTCACCCCTATTTAAAAAATAGCCCAAAGTCCAATAAAATGGCTGCTGTTCACCATCCATTCTGTTTCTCTCTTTATTATTAGTACATTAATCATCCAAATGCGTAAACATCAATGGATACATAAAATGGCAATGTTAGTCAAGACTATATGTGATAAGGGAAGCTTTGCAGCACTACAAAGCCTTTTAGTGTCTTTTAGCAAATTGTTATGGTTTGATACATTGCATGTTTACAGGTTTGTAAGTCTCACAACTCTTATCAACCCCTGTTAAACCCAATGAACGGAACCTGTCAAACACCAACTTGTGTGGAGAATACAGTCAATTATCTAGTGTGGTTGACCCAGGTATTTTTGCAGGAGCTGTTGGACACCGAACAGAGTTACAACAGTGAATGTTGGGCTTAAATTTGCCAAATGGTCAGAAACATGACTACAAATCAATGCTTATTTTGCTCTGTCTGCTCTACGTGTAAGCAGGCAACTGTTTGCTAACACAATAGCTATAACAACACACATTT
Organism: Coreoperca whiteheadi; assembly: GCA_011952105.1. Classification (NCBI taxonomy): domain Eukaryota; kingdom Metazoa; phylum Chordata; class Actinopteri; order Centrarchiformes; family Sinipercidae; genus Coreoperca; species Coreoperca whiteheadi. The sequence continues at coordinate 13,255,492 of CM022484.1, forward strand.
TATTTACTGGGTGATAGTGTTGGCTGTTTGACTATCAGCATATTTGGATGATAGTGGCCAAAAATGGATTCATGCAGCTAAGACTCCTGTGTTCAGAGCAGTTGTGACGTGTACACATGTGTGGAGCCACTCCCAAATCTGATGGTTTTAGACTCCTTGACAAAATCAAAAAAGAGTTGTGACTTGACGTGCACTTGAGCCTTATTGAGTTGAATTACTTGATGCCCTCTCCAAACATTCTGTAAATATAAAACATGATGTTGTTAAATCAACTTTATCTATCCAGTAACACCTACTTAAAACCAATCTGAAAGAATCAATGAGCCGACACATCACTACTAAATATGTTTGCTAACTTGACACAAACAACCACCACCTTTGCACTCTATCTCACTTGTACTTATAGCTACCAAGTAAAAAATGCAACACAGGTACATCTACACCAACATAACACTGCAATACTGTGGCGAAAAACAGAATTTGTGTGTATTCGAAAGAGTGTTAAAGAATGGGTTCATCAGAATGCAGACACTATGTTATTTCAGTGCATATTAACATGCTGTAATTTATGATTAAAACTTTTGTGTTGATAGACATTACATTTTGTTTAGGACAAGCACCTTAAGGGTTATGATTTGGGAGCTGACTTGGACTTGTCTTTCTTGACTTGGAACTTACCTGTGTATTGCAAAACAATAACCTTGTCCCACCTCTACCATTACAGCAACAAAAAAAGGTATACACATACAGGAAGCTTTATGTTAGACCTTTTGGTGTTCACGGTTTACAACTTTTAAACCGTATCTTCCTTTTTGAGGAATTTCTCTGCATTTTGTTCCTTAATGATATAGTTGCCAATTGCCACAAAACCACACTCTCCTCTGCAGCACCCCCACCTTCCCTGCCTTGACAGACAGGGCCATGATTACATCATAAGCTGCCTGAACCTCCTCTGCTTCAAAGCCTGGGATTTGCTAGCCAGGCCCTTCTGTTGCAGACTAGAACAGAGAGAGAGAAGCGTTCAGGCCTTAATCTATCAGGCGTCAGTGTGTATCCCGCTCTTCCTCCAGATTAAAGCTGAACCAGGTTGCATTCACATAGATGAAAAGATCCCATTTTCCTTCTTGTTTTATATGGATAGGACCCTTTGTGTTAGCTGAAAAACACTCAAGAGCTTGTTGTGGGTCTTTTTAGGCAAGAGAAAAACTTTGTATAATGTTTGAGACATTGTAAGTGCATGGCACGCATAGGTGTCAAACTGTCACTGCAGATTAAGAAGGCCTTATTAGCGTGCTTTCTTGGAAAAAGGCCTACACCTCATGCTACCTAAGCCTCTCCCTCCTCCATCTGTGTCTCTCTGTGCACCATCCATCCACTCAGCAACACTTACACAAAGTGCATTGAAACCTTTCAAATGTATCATTAAAGCTGAACCCAACTGAGTTATTGAATGGCACAGGTTCAAAAAAGACAGAACTTGTCTCAGCCAATTCCAGTCTTAAGATACCTTTCATCTTAGTTATTACATTTATAGTATTTACTTGAAAAATTTTTATATATATATAAAATTACACTACTTTTCAAATGCAAAATAAACAGTTTTGTTGAGTTTCATTACAAAATATTAACAAAAAATTTGCATAACTAAAGTTTTTGTAAAAAGTATGGATTCCAACCTGCATTTGCAAAATGAGAAACAGTATTTTCAGAAGAACCTATTTCCTGAGATCCAACACCGGAACATTAGCCCTAGGAGGCCCACATTAGGGAACGTGTATAACCAAATAAAAGTTGCTATTGTTCACAAATGTTATGCTTTCGGACAAATCCACAACCAGTATTGCACTAAAATCAACTTAAACTCTCCTTGTTTCATAAATGATCTTAATCAAGGTAATTTTTATCATTATTCAATGCCAAAGATACTGTAGGGTTTCTCTTTCAAAACATATTCTTTAAGAAATTACAGAATTTTGCTTAAATGTGTCCCAAAACTCTGTGGAGTCATTGTTGAAAAGTTCTGGGTGAATATATATTTGTTGGTTGATTACTTCACCTGCACTGGCTCCCATCTAGGCCTCAGAGCTGTGGAAAGAGCCTGTGCTGCATTGCGTGACACTGTTACAAGTTACATCATTGTGCACCACACCGCAGTGCACTCCTCCAATCATCACATCCATCTGACTGACTTTGAACCTGATTGGATGTCATTAAAACCATCCAATCTAGGCAGTCAGGATGCAGGGTGAGTGCTTGCGCTCCATCCTGGGGGCAATATTTTAGTGGTGGAAGATCACTGGGCAGTGCTATTGATTCTCCACAGCCGGTGGACAAGGCTGTAGAGAGGGCTTCAGTGGCCCTGCTCCACAGGGGTCACTGCAGGGTGGGGAGGGAGGGGTTGGTCATTCTTGTTGCCTGGAGTCGTGCAGGCAGACTCTAGCGCAGAGCTTTAATCTCCACTAATCGTTTCTTAATACGTGCATCCCAGGCCCTACATCCCCACACGCATGCACACACACGCACTCCCACATGGGCACGCACACATATTTACAAACTACTCACGGTCCAAGCCCCCACTTGCTCTAACAAGAGATAATCTCCTACCCCTCGCCCTGAGCATAGGTTTGGGTCACAACTTCCTTCTCATACAAGGAAATGGACTCTGCGACCTGCAAAATTGAAATGATGATCCTTAAAGATTAATACTTATATATCTTTCACTGTCTAACCATTCCAAAAACTGTTGACTCGTGTCTGAAACAGTTTTCTCATATGTGATGCTGGAAAGAATTGTAACCTAAATATTTTCTTCTTTCAAAATCAATCTCAGTACACATCTGGGCCTCGTGCAGAGTTTCCCCTGAAGCCTGAGTATCAGCAGACATGTTGCTGATAAAGCGTCTTCCCCCATAATGTAGTCTAATAGTCTAATAATGGCATCCTCACCTTCTCAGCTCACACTTCTGTCCACCTCCAGCCCAGACACTGCGTAAGAACGATGATAATCTCATTTCACTAATGCTCTGCAGCCTGCATTAGAACACAGGCGAAGCACTGTCTCAGTCTGAGTCTACCCACCCAGGAAACAGTGTGTACGTGTGTGTGTGTGTGTGTGTGTGAGTGTGAGTGTGAGTGTGAGAGAGAGAGAGAGAGAGAGATGGAAAAAGGGGCCAGGGGGGCTGTGGGATCGAGGGGGCACTGAAAAATGCGGTGTAACCTGAGCTGCTCGGCCCATCTGGGCCTCACATTGACAAGGGTTATCCCACAATGCACTTTGCTGCAGAGAAGATCGTTAGAGTCTGACACATGGATCAGTCTTTTGAAAGTATTTATTTGCTTCACAGATAAGGGAATACAATTAAAAAAACAACAATATGCCATTCGAGAGATAAAAGTCAGAGCACACGCAGGACAAACTGAGAACATGTTCACTTGTGACATTCGAGTGGCATTATCAAAGCTCAGGTGTGATAAAATGTACACACTATACATGTGCATGATGTATGTTCTGTAACATGAGACACAACCACTGTTAACCTGAAGCAGTTGTCCAGTGAATAACAGCTGAGCTCAGTGCTGAGCTCAATAACAGTGCTGAGCTCAATCTCAGCACTTACCCACTCTCTTTCTATTTTAATGGCCGAGCCGCACAAAAGCAAAGGTGCCTATGCACCAATGGCAACGTCCACGTAGATCAAATTTAGCTAGCCTGCAGGCAAACTGGTAACAATACAAATCATATTAGTTAAAGCTGAAGTATAGGCTATAAAGCAGGATTTATGCAAAGGCAGATAAAGAGGTTTTAATCCCCAGATCCCCCTGTCACCTACATTAGCAGACCCTGACCCAGATATATGGAGCTCAGTATGTAGCAGCTTTTCGAGCCATACTGTCAACGGACTGTTACAGCAAACCAAAGCAACATCTGAGAAGGACTCCCTCGCTCTCCACCCTTTTCGTTTGGGAAGGGATGAGGTAAAAAGGCCGCATTGAAAGAGAGGGGTAAGATGACACCGCAAGGTTCGCCAATTATGCCATGGAGCTAAGAGAGGAACCTCCTGATGGTTGGCTGAAGTCAGAATAGCTGAATTTCTATACGACCAGTGAGTGGCTCATGCTGCAGAGCTGCACTCACTTGATCTAACTCTGCTGGTCAAACCCAAAGACAAGACTGAAGAACAGAGGAATTCATTATCATCATAACATTATCAGCGTGGAAGAAACTACAAGCCATCAGTTACTTCCATTAAATGCATGTTGGGATTCAACTAATGATTATCTCCATTATTGATTACTCAGTTGATTTTTTTTTTCAAATAAAAGATAAATGATTCTAGTCTACATCAGGAAAAATTGGATTGTGGTAAAATGCCCTTCACAATTTCTTAGAGCCCAAGGTGATGAGTAAGTTTGCTTGTTTTGTCCGACCAACAGTCCAAAACCCAAAGATGGTGAAATTACAGAAATATAAAACCGATAATAGTAGCAAATCCTCCCATTTGAGAACCTGGAAACAGCAAATGTTCTGCATTATTTTCCTTGGTCAATGACAAGTAATGTTCAGTTGACTAATTGATTGTTTGATTGAGTACTTATGCAGCATTAAAAGCTTGAACACTAACATGTTATGATATCTTGGTTTGGGGTAGAGGATGGTTAACAAGCAACAAAAAAATGATTTCTCATTTTCTTTCTTGTTTTTAGGAGTTTTATCCATCTTTTACAGCCTATTTGTACTTTTTCATTTTAACATGTTACAAACACACACCATATATATCAGATTTACATAGAATTGACTAAATATAAGGGACATATCGTGTTCTTGTTGTTTTTGAGTTGTAGCCCTTTGCACAATCCAAATTTCAATTGCCTCAAAACTTAAAAATCCTTTGCCTCCATATATCTCCATACACTAGTGTATATTGCCTCATGTATCTCCCCTTTTGTAAATTCAAGAAAGTACACAGCTAATGGTTTTACCTGGATTTACCTAATCAGTGTTCTTTCTGAAAAATGTCAATTTTAAAACGATGTTGGACCCAGGTCTGGTACATTCTACGCCTTGATCGGTATACAGACTGTCCTTCAAAGAGTCACTGGAGCTTTGAGGCCGGGGTGCGCAGGGGAGGAACAGAGTTTCACCCCACCCTTCAACACCTTCAGCCACTCACTCACTAACAAAAATGTCCTGAAGATGTTTCCCCACTTGGGACTGGAAGGCTGGTTTTATCGTTGCATCGTTTTTTTGTTGGTGGACGCTCTCAAGCAGTAGTTGGCAAGTCTAGAACCACCGGATCCATCTACCTCACCAGTGTGAGTTCTACCATTGCCAAACACCACCAGAGAGCTGCTGGGCCTCTTCGGACCTATGTGAGTGATACAAACTAATATGAGAAAGCCGCTAAGATGAGATGGCATGAATCTGAATTTGAAATGCTCAGCAACAGGAGTTACCTTTAATAAACAGAGAGAGGGGAACATGGGAAAAATCTGCTGATTGTTTAATGAAATCTTTGACTCCATTGTGATGATAGCATCCTCCTACAGGTCATGGTTTGGGACAGACTGGCATAAAAGGTGTTACATATAAGGGTCCATGACTGAAGGTTCTTGTACAGTCAGGTAATGAAGACCAAATTACTTGAAAGGACAACTGGATGGAGAAAATGACTTACAGGGGACAGTGAGGAGAATTCAGGGGTCAATCATGAGCATTGTTTAACTGAGGGACACCAAAATATATACTAGTACAGAGAAGATTATAATCCACGATTATGCGAAAGCGATGGAAGTCTGTCTTGTCCTATATTGGCACTACACATAATTGCTCAAAGTATATATACAGAAGCAAAAATGTGCTAGTGCCAAAATGGGCAAAGAAGAGGAGTGGCTGGGGCTTCCGAATACAAGCAGCTGTTGTTACAGAAGCACATCAGGACAGCGAGATGTCGAAGTACCCAGCGAGACGTGCGCAACTCGGCTCGTGCAACTGCAGTCATTACATCACATTCACCCCACCCACAAGCACAGGAGAGTAGCGCCTGAGAGACATTAAGCTGCTACGGACGGGCATCATCAAGTGGTTCTTTCTCTGCTCTGTTTATGGCCCTATGGTAATTCACTGATAGTGAGCTCTCACAGTGAATTCTACCAGTGCCATACACAGAACAGGAGTCATTATCACCCCAACACCTAGGCCAGCCGGTCAGCCTTTGAGGATAGTCAGCTGAGTGAAGCAAAACTATGCAAACTAGACCACCGACTCCCATGAGGAGAGCAGAAACAACAGCCTGGAGAGAGAAAGTGAGAGAGGGAGGGACAGAGATATCAGAGCAAGTGAAGAAAAATGATGTGAAACAGAAAGAGGAGCATCCACAGCCTTCAATGTGTCCACAGTGTTGCAGTGACGCAGCTTAACTCAAGACGTGCTGCGCTGCAGTGGACTGATCCACGAGCTGAGTAACAGGTCAAAGGCTACTGTGTCTCAATGCTGGAAACTAAATATAAATCCTGTCAATCCTAGGAGTGAGTAAACATCCTCATAAACATCCTCACCTAATTGTTTGCCGCTAATCACCTGCACTGCCATCTTTAGAGTTCTAAGAAAGCAGAGTTAAGGTTGATTGCTGAAGCTATAAAACAGGGGACTATTCTGCTATTACATGCATGTAACATGGTTGTAAGTCATCAATTCCTGTAGCCTACGTGCCAGTATTATTTAGGTTTCTGGACAATGCAAATGCTCCTCCAGTTAAATATTTGTGTTTCCTTTGTTTCGACACTGCAAGAGGGAATTTTACAAGATTATTGTGCAATGCAAACCCTGAACGCCTTGATCTTGCCCATACATCCTCAAAACACCAAACTAGATGATTTTTGCTATCTTTTATATTTTGGTGATTTAAATAGCACGGCTGCTTAATTTTCCTCTTTGCATTGCAATTTGGGACTGCAGACCAACTACTGTCCTCAGTAAAACATGATAAAACAGGAATAAATCAATTATGCCATTTTTCATTCACATACAACTGAATGCAAGAAATGTCTGAAACATAAGGTTGGTCCAAAGAGTGCCTTTATGGTTTATAGGTAATCTCTTTACATCCTGGCTCTGCCCTCCCGCTACACCCCCAACTTGTCTAAAGGGTGGCACCGTAAACTCGACCACTTAACTCGCCCCGTAGATTAGCGTTGTTACACTATCCCATCAGTGTCCCATCAGTGTTCCTCAGGGCTGCATGACAGAGACTTGCTGCCACCTCCTGCACAGCAAGTCAGTGTTAGGCCTTTTTTACATCTTTGCAGAAAATCTTTTGACAGAAACCATTGTAGATTAATTGTTTTTCAATCAAAGTATATATCGGGAAGACTGAATCATTCAGACATCCTTATTTTAACTTTTTATGCCAGTTAAACCTTTCTTTGGTAATACAAAGTGAATCCCTCTTTTCTTCTCTGCTGTGGTAACACACCAATCTATGCTTAATCCATTGCATGATTTTTAAAGTAAATATCTCTCTATAGAAGTCAAATTAATCACCAGCTTTTTGTCTTCTAACCTACAAAATATATAAGCTCCATCAATGCTGGGTTGTGATTTGGCATGATGCCTTAGGACTCACAGCAAGCCAGTTGTATTTTTCTCTCATCTATGTAAAGCGCAAACCTCAGAAAATGGCTGCCATCAGAGTCCGATGTGAACATTGTTGAAAATCAATTAATGTTTCAAAACATCTTTCCAATTAGCATGCAAGGCCTTTCATACAAAAACTAATAATCCTATCACTCCCCTAAAAGTCTTGTACAGTCTTCTCAGGTCAGCTCAACATTAACAGCTCAGTATGGATATTATGATACACTATGCTACAGCTGATAACCTTCTGTCCATCTCCTGACCTTGGACGTGTTGTCAAAAGCATCTTTGTGGGGCAGATAATCCGAATCGGAGAGGCTAACCTTCCTCAGACGCCCCACCCTTAGTTCAGCCATTAGTGCCGTCACCCTGGGCCCTGCAGTGGACGGAGCTCCCATTGATTCCAGCGATCAAACCATGTACTAAGTGATTCCTCAGACGCCCAAATGGCTCCCTGAGCAAGAATCCCAGTGCCATTTCCTGGAGAAATCAATACCACTAAAAAGCCAAGTAGAAAAGAACCTGTGTCCTTTAAATGTTTGCCCGTGTATTTTTTTTTTCCATACCTTAATTAGTTAAGAATGGGGCTTCCTGAGATTTTTGTAATATATTACATAAGAGTCTCTATGAATCCTGTCAGTAGCACAGATGAAACACAAGCATATCATTCCTGTATGTTAGATTTGTTGCACAGTATGGGAACATATTACTTAATTAATTTTACTTATTTATTTTATTATTATTTATAAGAAGATTATTTTGATATTATTTCAGTGTGTTTGTTTGTGTAGACCTAATATCTATCCTAATAAATATATTTTTTATCTTTCTGTAAATATTAATTTTGTTTGGGTAGTTATTTGGTCAACAGATGACATACAAAGTCATCTTGCTTTGATGTCTCATCAAGGCCAGCTGTCATCTGCATATAAACTGGAACCACCCTTTTTCGTAAAGATAACTTAGGGACTGATAAAATTCATGTGAAAATCGTTGTATTTCTTTTAGGTTTGCACATTATTTATGTAGTAATTATGTAGCTTCGATACACACTGTCAAGAGTTTCTAATTTCCTCCAATAGTAATAATGAACAATAGTAATTTTATTAAACATTTTAAAAGGATTATGTACAAATATACAAGTCAAAATATCAATTCATATCAGAATATTGGAGTGATAAAAAATAAAAGATTAAAAAGACAGTATAGCAGACACATCATGAGCCTATAGTGATGTTTAGAAATTACCCCTCATCATTAAGCAGCACTTGAAGTTACTACCACGCTTTATTCTACTGAAATGTTAACGTTGCTCGGTCTGGACTGGCTTTTGTCTCTGTCATCTTAATTCAGAGCAGCTCCAAAGCTCCTTCAGTTAATCGCATTTGTCTGAATAGGGAGTCTACAAGTCCTCAACTTCACGGTTATTTCAGGAGGATTTATCACCTCCTGAAGCACGATTTAAATTCTCTATCAGTCATGCAACCTGAACTATATTGCTGTAAAAAGAAATGGGCCTTCAGAACAAGACGAAAATCCTATCAATAAATACATAATTCTATTCCTATGCGATTTTATAACGATGTTTTGAAGTTTGGCAATATTCGTATTTTAAGAACCTACCGTTTTAGGGCAGTTATAGCCTACTAATGTAAAATATGATGTGTTTTTTCCATATACTTATTATATATTCTACAAACCATCCCGATTATCCTCTGTAAAAATTGACAAACTACCAAACTCAGTATTAATCCATAGGACTGGGCTGCTATAAGCGTGGTAGCCTACTTCGCCTGTATTCCCTTAGTATTTATTGCAGTTGAAAAAAAGCAGGTGCAATGTGAATAATACATACCAACAAACTCCAGCATTATCGGAAATAACAGATATTAAAATAGCCAAATAGCAGAGCATTTAAGTTGCAAGCATTAATTGTGGAGAATTGAATTTTGTAATTCTGTTATTATTTACACTTTTTATTCTGACCAAACTCAACTTGTTCGGACTATTTGTGGGTCAAGCCAGGAGATAGTAAAAAGTCCCACACTGCGTTAAATTTCCCATATTGCAATTACATTTGTTTTCTGATTCTAAATCCAAAAAACTACAGACCTCTGGGGCATTTTATTTTTTTGCAGGATGAATGAGCTATGGCATCGAGTATTAATCACATTAACTTATCCCTATTTTTGGAAGCTTCTTATGAAATTTCCCCGTAAAACGTTCCTCTTATTGATGCGTAGCTCTCCCTGACTAAAAGCTATGAACCCTATAATTAGTCGAACTGGAGCAAAACAGAAAAATATCAAATGTAGTCCATACCTTCCTTCCATCGTTGTGCGCCATACCTGAAGCTACAAACTGTACTGAAGTCGGACCCATCAGACATTTTAGTCCTTAACCCATTATTATCATTTAAAGAGTTCCGCTATTAAAGAAGTGTTGAGGCAACACAAGCCTCCGGTCCGCGTTGCCCGCAGCAGGGCTGCAGAATTACAATGAAACAAAAGAAATCCAAGCGGCGTTCTGAACTTCCTGAGTATCAAATGTCAATTTCAGCCCTGCGCTCCTCTCCTCTCCTCTCCCCTCTCTCCCCTCTCTCCCAGCGGCTCCCTCTCTCTCCAAGCTCAACCTCCTCCCTTTTTACCTGCGCGTCCAGACCGCACACTGGCAGAAAGGAAGGTGCTCCGTGCACCTTTTTAAAGGCGCAAGCACACAAAGGAGCGACCGCACGTTACAATTTAGGCTATAGGAAGAAAACAACAGCTCCGAAAAATGTGCAACTGGTTGCGCATAAAACCTCTATGTCGTTTCATATTTATACTTTAAACTTTACAGATGTGTGTATTTAAATTAGGAGCCCAGCGAGGACCTGTGCTCCGTGTTTTAGTACTCCCAACCTTTTAAATGTTATTATCTCAGTAAAACAAGATCAACTGTCGTTTAAAACTGCATAGCATCTAAGGGTACAGATTGTACCGGTGTGTACCTGTTTTCACAACAGTGGACGTTTTTTCTACCAGCGGGACCCAAACAGCTTCCTTCCAGACTCCCTCCACCTGGTTTAGGCTGCGAGTCCAGGGATTTGCCCGGTACAAAAGACACATTTTCAAGCACCTCACCCCGCACCCCAGGAATAATCCAAACTGCCTGTGTCTCTCCTGTTCTGCTGCGTTCATGGCCTCAGGTACCTGGCTCTATATAGCCTCTTTAAGGTGGAGATCTGTGGAGGCGAGCAGACCTTAAAAGTGGGGCTGTTTTAACCCAGGAACTGCTGCAGCCTGAGCGGATGAGGATTGGTTTTGTCTCTCCGGATTAAACGATTTCCTGACGAATAATTTGGACCATCCCCCTGTTTAGAGTGCCCCAACCCGTGAAAAGACAGTTCTCTCTGGTTTGGACATCCAGATCAATCTATTTTTATTTTCTTTAGTTTTAGACATGAATTAATGTTTGCTCAATTCAATAGGACAAAAAAGGCGAATAATAGGGGCATTGCACCTTTAAATTAGGGCTACAGATAAAAGCAAAACTTTATGATAAAAAACATGATCATAACTTTCCTATTTCATGCTGTCATATTCCTATACTATTGATACACTAATTTCACCTCCAGTGGATTTTAGTGATCTCTATTGCACTTGTTTATATTTTAATCTAAATGTAAATGTAAGATCTAATGTTCCTCTTCAGGTATTAAGCCTACTACATGCTGGGATCAAAGTAGCATATCCTGCTGAAATACTATATTTATATATTAGCCTACAATGTCTCACATAGGCCTGATGCCTATTTTTCTAAGCCTAAAAGGCCTTTACAGGCAGCAGAGAGGAGGCCTGCAGGCCTGTGGATTATGTATAGGTCAATAGTTTACCGTTTACCTTACCAGCACCGGCAGACCACAATGCAGTCTCTATGGGGAGAAAGAGAGTGAAAGAGAGAGGCAGTTGGAGAAAATAAAAAGTTAACCTATCATTTATATTATATTTTTAATTATGCTTCATGGCCCTCTGAATTCTGCTAGAATATGAGAAGAAACATGCTACACCATTAAACTGACTACAGTCTCATTTCTGGAGTAAAGAGAAGATAGATCACTAATGTCCAGTACAACATGGCTTGCGCTGCATTTTCAGATATTAAACCACGCATACATCAGACTATTTGGCGCATCGTCCCAGACCCCCATCCCGGGATTAGTTTTAGTCGGCTGATGCTTGAGGCTGCAGTTCTTGGGTCGAGATGCTGCAGGATCAAATGACTACCTCCAGATGGCTAATGATTATCAAATACTGCATTCAAAGCATGCACTAGTGGTTACTACGTGCAGATTGCATAATATTTCCTGTCAGAGGAAAGCAGGAAAAATACATTTGCTTTAATACAAAAGTGGGAATATTTAATCGTCTACCAGTAGCATTTCCTATTTGGTTATATGCCATGGTTATTTTCTGTCTCATTGCTCGTTACCATATCACCAAAACCCTTCTAGTCAAAACCATACAACCTGATGTTGGCCTGATGGAGGCCTGGTGTCGTGACAGGCAGCAGCAGCGCTCCTGGGCCTTCAGGGGCCTCCGTGTTGCTCCTCATCCTCCTCCCTTATGCAGAGCTGAACACCACCAGAGGGGCCCCTGCTGAACCGAGATGTCCCTAGTTCACTTTTGGATGCCTAATATATGAGGACGAGTTTTACCCATGCTCCTCTCTGATGGCCAGGGTCTGTTTACCTGCTGTTGATAATTAGGCAGATAACTAGGTGGGCAAAACTCGTCTAATATTTAGAGGTGATGGGGCTGGGTTTGGTTACAGTCCTTTCAGGGGTGGATAGCGACAGTGAAATCAATCCGCGGTGACTCGTCGTTGCTGCTCAGCGGTGAGGAGTCGGAGCCTGAAGCCTCTCCAAGCCCTGGCGTGGTTTCCACCTGGAAAAGCTGAAACTGGAGCCGCGGGTCATCTGTGCGTGTAGATATTAGATGAGTAGCCCTCGATAAATATTTAAAACACTCATTTGGTTCTGTGCTGTCGTGCCGGAGCCTGATGAAACAGGTTCCATCGGAGGGATCAGATGGACGCTGAGCGTTTGTGCCGCCACCCGTCTCCGGCGAAGCGATCCAGGCCATATGATAGGACGGTAGCTGAAATAATAATGCGGCAAGATTCAGTCTGCTGCTCCAAAAGAAGAGCTAAATGGCAACAATAGAGATCACATTATTGAGGGTGCAAGGCAGTGCTCCAGGAAAATGAAGAGGCAGAGACCATATTTCATCATACATCCACAAAAACGTTGAAAAAGATGCTGCATAATATAGTTTCATACAGCCTCTATGCATACATTCCCCTCTGATACAGTAATTCAAATTATTTAGCCAGGTGTAATGTTTTCCTAAATATTGGGCATACTGAACAAAAAATAAATAAAATGACAAGAAAATCAACGGATAGGAGCGATGGTTACTAATTTCTGTGGGGGGAAAAATGTTCATTCATAACTCTTGATATGAAATTACATTTTAGCTCCAACTGGCGTTACTTCTGCAGAGGATTACTGAGCAGGGGATTATTTACTGCCCTCAGCACATGCAGCATCATTAGTCAGGAAAATAAAAACATTGTAAAGATTACAGTAAAAATAAGGTCATGAAATAAGGCCAACAATAATTCACATCTGTCTGTCTTTTAGGGATGCTTAATATTGGCAAAGAAGATGTGACAAAAAATAGGCCTTTGTATTTGTATATTTTGTAAAGGTTGAAAACTGCTCTTTCTCTGTAGGCTATAACATTGCCCTCTCTTTCGCTCTCTCTCTCTCACACACACACACACACACACACACACACACACACACACACACACACAAACCTAGCCACAGTGATTGTGTACAAACCACCAGGGTCTCCTACCCCATTGTGACCACCAGCACTGTCTCTCTGCTCCCACTCTGGGCCCCCTGTTGCAGCAAGGAAGTGGATGGATAGGTGGCAGTGGTGGTGGTGGTGGTGGGGG